>JAREIS010000173.1:1800000-2285169 GCA_030060385.1 Muscicapa striata striata
TGGTGTGCTGTAGAATCTGGATAAACTAACAGCCAGGGAAAAATGGAAACACAGGAGCCTTTTACCAGGATGAGTGAAGTTTATTTTAGTGACCTCAGTACTAGGAAAGTCTTGCACTGGCACTGTGCATTGCTGAGATATGTTTAGGTAAAGAGAGGAAGCAGTGTGTGAACTGGAGGAGAGTTACTGACAGCCAGTAAAAACTCAGTTCTTTCTTCTTCCCACTGTTAGGAGGATGCAGGTATTTTAAAAAAATAACTGTTTACTTTAGTCTCTCTCCTCCTAGTAACCTGAGTTCCCCTCACCATTTTCACCCAATGAACCAAATATTGAAATTAGAATTTTAGGGTAGTGTAGCATTTAGGAAGGGATGTGAAGTAAGTAGCTTGATCTATTTCCTTCAAGCAGTAATGTTTCTAGCTGAAATTTATTCTTGTGAAACACTTACCAACTCCCTGAATTGCTAAGCAGTACATTTCAGCAGTTTCATTGTAATTTATGCTGGCAGTGTTAATAACTTATCGTTAATAATAGAGGAAATACTTTGCTTTGAGACTGTTCTTCCTAAAGCTGAGCTATACTAGACCACAGTGAAAAAACAGTTGTGGCAGTATCCCATAGAGGAATTCAAGATAAAATGTACAATTAACTATGCATGCTGGTGACAGGAGTTGACGTTTTAACTTCTGAAATTAAGCAGGGGACAGCAATGCAATGTTCTTGCATTCAGATGCCATCTGACAACTTCAGCCATTAGTAAAGTGCTAGCTCTGGTTAAGGAGTATGTAGGTATGGGGAAAAAAAATCCAAAAATCATACTGAGAAACTGCAACTGCTTTCTGTTTCTTCTTTCCTTCCAAGCTCCATAAGAATACAGTGATCTCTGCTGTCTGTAGAACAGTTCTTCAGCAGCCTGATCACAAGTCCAGGATGCCTGGTAAGGTAGGCAACAGGAGACGCCTCTGAGCATTCACCCCAAAATTAACACAAATGCTTAGGTTTAGTTACTCCTAAGCCTTTCCTTTCACATGGCCATAATATTGCAGGTAGGACAAAGGTGCTAGGGAATTTACAGTCTGGAACCTTTCAATAAAACAACACAATGGCTTACAGCCATGTCATACTTTATGACATTGATTACTTTAGGAAGAAACCAACCTTCTCTTACCTTTAAATTATCTAGAGCAGGCTCTTTGCTGCATATGGCTTTCTGCAACACCTTTCTTGCATCCAGCTTCAATTTTTGCAGAAGCTCAGTGGCATTTCCTGCAAATTCTACCTGTTTCCTACAAGTTCCACCTGAGCTGGCTCAGCACCCCTTGAATAGTTTTTCATAGCATCCAGTGGTTTCTTCTATTTAGATTATAGTAGGCTTATATATAAGCAACCAGCAGGAGACAAGAAGCTCTCCAAGGCTTAGCTTGGGAAATGGAGATGTGCAAAAGAAAACCAGAACACTGCACCAGGGCTTTGGGGCAGAGTCAAGGAGGGTTCACGGTGTGGCTTTTCCTCCCCTTGCATGCCAGGCTGAAGGGAGGCAGGACTCAGGGGCAGTGGGCACACCCAGACACATGCAGCTGTTGGGCAGACCTCACACTGTTGGCAGCAACACCTCCTTAGCTACACACTTTATAGTTTGCTCCCAGTGCCCGAGTACAGGGCCAAAGCAAACACTGCCTAAGTGTAGCTTGGTTAAGATCATCTGCATTCTGAGGATTCTAGGCAGTGTTTGCTGCCTTTCCCCTGCAGAAACAGTACCTCTGTTCTGTCCTTGAGGAGGAGGAGTTCGTCAGAAAGTTAAGGTTGTACCTTGCCATATAACAGTAGTATGAACTGCCTGCATGCAGTCCTGCAGATGCAACTGCCTTCCATGCATACACAGGACCCCTACATGGGAAGAAATTGTGGAAGATAGTTGCAGCTTTCCCTGTTGGCAAAAGTCCAACTAGCTAGCACAGTTTATTTATTTATTGTATTCCGTAGAATAAACTGGACCATCCACCAAGCAGGGAGCAGAAATAATGTCTGCTTAGCCTCAGTGCCTGATCTAATCAGTGCTTTGTCCCCATTCCTCAGATAAGCCTACTACCAAGCCTTACTCTAATGATCACTGAAAACAAGTTCACTCTAATACTTGGTCAGGTCAGACTAGGAAAAAACAGGCTTGTTCCCCATCTTGGTTGCTCCATCATGCGAGGATGTCATAATAAATGCATGGTTTTTTGGTCTGGTCACGGAACTGCTCCAGCTTTAGGCCGATCCTCAGAAGAACAGCTTCATCCCACCATTTTGCCATGACCTGGGAGAAGATGAGAGGCAGAAGGAAAAGGATGAATGAAAAAAAGTAGCGCATACAAATGCTCTTGAAAGCCTTGGGAACAATTTTCCTCCCCTCAACATCTTCAAAGATGTTTTCTCCTTTTACCCCAGTAAGCATGGCATCACTGTACTTGGGATAAAGGCAGCTGTGTGACTTCCAATTGCAAGACATTTCCTTTACATGAGACCTGTTTAAAGGGGAAAGGATTTAAAGAAGTTAGAGAAAAGAGAAATAAGAGAGGAAAGGGTAGTGACCAATACTGAGTATTGATGCAAGTAGATAGGGAGACAGAGAAATCTTAAAGATACCCAAAGAGACCTCTGCCATTTAGGAGTGAGGCAAATCACCTCCAAATTAAAGCTTTTATTTCCACTACCTGATGGCTTCTCAAGTGAGCTGTGTGGAACAGCAGGGACCTGGTTGTGATGCTTCAGGACAAAGCCAGCTGGGAATTTTGTGGCCCAGCATGCACAAAGAGCAAATACTCACCTGGAGGCTAATCGGAAGCCCAGCAGTAGAATATCCAACGGGCACCACAAGGCCTGGAATCCCAGTGAAGTTACCAAGCTGCATGAACCTAGGAAGAAAAAGCTGTCATCAGTATTCCTGGGAAGAGCAGCAAATTCATTCTTTTTTTGGTAGAGGCAGTTATGATTAATCTCTCCAACCTTACAGTCTGAAGTTCTTTTCCAGCTGTTCCCAGACTTGTGTTTCTGTAGTGCAAGTAGCACTTTGCTTACCTCATGGACCGGACTGTGAAGGACATATCACTGCTTCCAGTCGAGAGGTCAGATTCATAAATTCTTGGGGCAGTGCAAGGAACAGCTGTGGAGGAACCACAAAGTGACTGAACTTGAGAAGGACTTCAGGAAGTCATCATGTCTAACCTTTGGCTCAGGAGTGGTCAGCTAGTGCAGGGTGCATGTGACCATGTCCAAATAGCTTTTGAATATTCCCAGGGATGAAGATCCCACAGGCTTTCTGGGCAACATGATGCAGTACCATGGATACAATCATTAAGTCTAGAAATATACAGCAGTCTTTCTAATCAGGCTGCATTATCTTCTAAGGGTGCAAGGCACAGCAAAGTGCACAAAAGTCATACTCTTAAAACTGAGGAGGGAAAGTGCCTTTTAACTGTTCTTAAGCTGTTGAGAACTGGCTCTTTAGCCAAGAGTGCCAATACCTGGTGTAAGGATACAGTTCACAGTGTTGAAGATGTCTTGCAAAAATCTTATGCTCCGAGTTCTCTGTCGATTTGCCTGTAAGCAGAGAGAATACTGTATGATGGACCCTCTTGGCTCACAAAATTAATGTTTGATGTTGGCAGACTCTGCCCATCAGCATCTCTGCCTTTGCAAAAGACACCATTCCCGCAATTTAGAATCAGGGTGCAGGACAGGTGGCATGTCCTCTGTGGTGACCTACCATCTAGCATGCTCTCACAGCAGAGGACAGCTGGGTGACATCTTCCCATTGGTATGGGGAGGCTAAGAGAAGCCCCTATCCCACCTTTACAGTTTCACTAAGTGCCTCCCTTCAGCCTTCACTGCAGTATGTTCCTTACCTTAATATAATCCAGAGCTGTGAACTGGGAAGCCAAGGCCAGGCTAGCCCGAGTTTCCAAATTCTGAAATACAAAAAAACTGATCAAGGCTCTGCTTGCAGGAAACTGAACTGTGACAGCCCAGGAGCTCTCTTTCAGATCTGCTTTTCTGTACCAGTAGTCTTCCAATAGGTAGTTTGTCATAGAAGCAGCAGGAAGACCTCAGGTTTTGCACTGACATGACATTTGTTCAGTATTAGCCAGAACAATGACTGACACTGCTCCAAGCTGCTGCTACTTACCATTTCATGGAAATGTTTATTGAAGTCAGGTTGCAGGAAGTCCCTCATCTCACTGAGAATGCAGATCACGTGTGCCACTCGTGCTTCCTCCATCTCTGGAAGAGAGATTTCAACCACACTGGCTCCCAAACTCTGCAGGTGCTTCACCGCTGTGTACAAGACAGATAAAGCACAGACAGCATCCCTGAATTCACCAGACTTCACAGAAAGGCTGCAAATCCCCAACCCCTGCAAAGTGAGAGACGCCATTGCAGGCAAGCATCTTCAGTGCACTGTGTAGCATGCACAACTGCAGCTGCTTCCTATAGGGAAATGCTTTCAACCTAACTACATCTCAGCATTCCAAAAGGGCAGGAGCTTGTAGACAGGCCCCTAACTTACCTGCTGTATATTTCAGGCAAATTCACCTCGCCCCTCTAGCCTCTCAGTTAAGCCAAAGAGTAAAAGGACTGACAGTGTTTCCCTGAGCACTTCACAGTGTTCCATCAGCATGAAGTGATTATTTAGCATCAAGAAATTCCCATTCAAAGCCTCTTCCAAACCATAATGGTAAAGGAACCGGAGAATACTAAAGAGACCAGGTAAATAACACAGGGCCACTAAATCTTGATGCACTTTAACAAGGCTGAACACCAAGACTTCGGGAAAAGTCAATCTTCTGCAGTCTAAAAAGAATCCTCTTCCTTCTGTGACCCCACCTTCTTCATAAACACCCAAGCTTGCCTCTCCTAAGAAAACTATAAACGTAGAAGCGTGTCTGTGGAAATCAGGAGGGTTTAAGAAAATCCAGGCAAAGCATGAATACTGTGAACTGTCTCAGCTCCAATGCAACTACCATACAAGGCATTGTAGAGGCTTTCTCTCCTGCCCCCAAGTACTCACCAGGGTCAATTTTGCTTAGTCTAAACTCTGACAAAGGCACCCTAAAGGCACCACTTGGCTGATTTCAAGGAAATGCCAGACAACTAGATATATCACTAAGACCTAGCACTGTATTAATACTTAGCATTATGCTGTTCAACAAGGCCTTCCCTTAAAAGTCTTTTACGTTACAGCTTGCAGAGTAAGTATTACTAAGCACAGATCTGTCTTTATACACACAGAGGCCGAGTACACTGGACTGCATTCCTCCATTGTAATCTGACAAGCCTACAAACGCTGAGCTTTTTAACCCTCAGCAGTTAGGGGGGTTTCCCCAATACAAAGTTACTGCTGTTTATCCAGCCAGACTCCTTCAAGCAACTGCCTTTAAGGACTGCAGGCAAGAACTATTTCATGCATACATAAGAGGAGCACCAAGTGACAGCATAACATCAAGCACAATAAGAGACTTACAGACTTTCCCTCTTTACCTTTCTCACAGACAGACAGGACTTCAGCATCACATGCCTAAAGAATAAAAGGAAAGAACTTTAGTAAGTGGTCTCCTCCTCTTGGTGAGCACACTCACCAGGACTTCAGTCTTCATGGTGCTTTCCTTGTTCCTGTCCCTAGCAGCAGTGAAACAGACCTACAGGACTTAGGTCACATGCTGCAAGACAACAGCTTGCAGGTCCCCTAATGAAAAGGAAAGGTCACCTTTTCCAGAGCAGAGAATATTCCTCATCTGCACTGCACCAGAGCAAGTAAGAGTCTTTTTTGTACCTCTAAGAAGAAATCCCGATCACATTTCTGGGACTGCATTACAATTTTCAAGCACTACTATATTGCAAGCCCAATTTCTACATTGGAATAATGAAATAACACTCAGCAGCTACAGCTACTGTCACCAAGTGGATACACTCTTTTTCCTCATTTGATTTTAAACTAACTGCCTTTTGTTACAGTTCAGAAGCATTGCTTCCCATAGAATCAGCAGCAGTCATTACCTTTCCTCATGCCTCCAACAGATTTTTACTCAAAAGGCTGCCTTAGGAAAAAATATCTCCATGTTGATGTTTTCACAAAGGCTGTATTATCTTACAATTACAGGACTAAATATGAGAAACTCTAATGATGACAGACAAAAGAACAATGAATGCACTGAGCTCCTTTAAAATCTTATTTTGCAAAGCAGCAGAAAGATAGAGATAAAACAGGCACCTTAAAAAATGTCCAGTCCACTCCCAGTTTTAAGCCTTTCAAGTCAGGAGCACACATACCAGATAGGGTTGCTTTGGGCTGTTTTAGTCCTGCAGGGAACAAAGAAGAGTTCCTCCTTTTATTATAGGATGCCTCTAGGAAGGGAGAGCATCTGGTTTCAGGGAGGGAGCAGGCTCACCTACCATATGGGTAGAGCAGATCTGGCTCAGCAAGGATACTGTAAACAATGGCTGCATCTGCCACGGATGTAGAGACAGGGCCTGTAAAAGAGACCAGTTTCAAAAAAGTGACAAGAGGTAAATAGTACCTTCCTTCCCAGGTCTTTTCTAGGCAGAGATTGCCTCCCGTGAGAGGGGAATGTGTGAGAGCAGCTCACAGCAAGGTCCCTGAAGTAGAGCAGAAGTCCTCTTACCTACACTGACTGTAGAGTAGGAAAGTGGCAAGCTGCCATGACAACTGATGCGCCCAAATGTACCTGGAGAACAAGAAATGGGACTTAGTTGGGTATCAGCAGTCACTAGGAAGAGCCACCTAGATGGCTCTGGTGCACCCAGGATAAACAACAAACCCCTGCCAGTGACTCTTATGTCTGCTGTTTCAGAGCCCAGTCTCTCATTCTTCAGTACCCTGTTCTGCTGACCCCAATCTGTCTCATAAGTGAAACATATGAATAGTGAAATAGTGATTCTCCTCATAGGAATTATTTAGTTGAGGGGAAATATGTGCAGAGACATTTTGGAATATTTATATTTAAATATGCAGAAGCAGCATTTGTGGTGTGGAGGATGGAGGGGCAGGAGCAGGATTATCAATAGCAGGAGACAGCACCCCATGGGAGGTCTCACCCACTTCACTGGTGAGACTTCATGCCTAACACCAGCTGTGTACTGCAAGTACTTATATCACCTTTCTGACCAGTTGCATTTTGTCATCATCATGATTGTCCTCAGATGAATCAAGATTAGTCGACCACACGTGAAGGATGGAAAGAGAGTAGTGGCTGAGTATCTGGTCTTGGATGAAAGGTAGAAAGAATAGAAAGGAAAAGCAGCAGGCATATTTTGTTTAGTATTTGATGTAAGTTAGTTAGGTTTTTTTGAACATCTATTCAACAGAAAGAGAGAATACTTCCATGCTCCCAGTCTAACCCTCATGACTCTCAGGGTATTATATTTCAGAGTTTCTCTGGTCAATTTTTACTTCACAGGAATAAGTGTCTGACTTGTTTGTGGCATTCTATCTGGAACAGCAAACAAGACATGATTAAAGGGCTCTACCTTTCAGCCCCACCACACCACAGAATGAAGCAGGAATCCTCACAGAGCCTCCTCCATCTGTGCCAATAGCCACAGGGCAGAGACCTACAAAAAACCCACACATTGGCCTGTGATCAGAGACACATCATGTTGCCCTGTCCATTCTTACCAGCAGTTGTATCCAAGACAGCACACAGAGCTCTCTGTTAAGCTAGAGGTTCCCTTCAGCTACCAAACCCAAACTTCCCCATAAAAACTAAATGCCTGAGTTCAGCTGGTTCAGGACCTTCCTCCCACCAACTCCATTCAGGACCACCTACCTGCTGCTACAGCTGCTGCTGACCCACTGGAGCTCCCACCTGTGAAGTGGTTAGGATTGTAGGGATTCCTAGGGATCCTGTGGTACCTGAAGCAGACAAAGACTGTTTAACCTTTTCTTAGGAGGACTGTGTGCACTACAGGGTAGGAAAAGATCTGGAAACATAGCTCAGGGATTCTGACCTCTTGGTAAGGAGATGCCATTTAATCTCAGAAAGTGCCATGTCCCTAGAAAGCACGATGCAAAGAAGACTTCTGCCTCAGAGTCCAATCTCCTGTGAGCATAAGCTGCCCACCCAAAAGAGGCCCAAAGCAAGACAAAAGATGCCACTTCAGCTCTTCTGTTGGCAATGGCACCATGCCATTACTGCTTGCCTCAGTGCACGATGCAATTCCAAAAAGTGGAGCAATTAGTGGCCAGCAATCCTTACAGACAAGCAAGTCAGCTCTGCCCTTTATTCCCAAGGAGCAGCTCCCCACACTTCCAGCCTGACCACAGCCCCAGCCAGCATAGCCCTGCCAAGCCACTGGGTATCCAGCCACCCTCCCACAGTGAGCAAATGCTGGAAATGCTGGCACACTGTTGCAGCTGAGGGGGAGCCCTAGTTCCACCTAGCTGCACATGCACCAAATATGGCTCTACACAAAGCTTATAAAGGCCATGAGCACTACTGCTCTGGAACTGAGTTCTCAGCTTGGCTACAGCTAGAGAATTCACCATAGTAAAGCAAATTCAGTGAACCTGTTTTAGCTAGGAAGTAAAACCGCCATGTTCTCCTGAGATGACTGTACCTTTTCCTCAATGTTCTAGGCCTTCAGCCATCACTGAGGTTGAGCATTACATGACTATTTATTTGTTTTCTATCACAGTGTTTGTCTACCACTCTTCCTATAAACATTCACACCTCCAGGCCTGTAAGTCCTGACAAACACTTGCAGCCTTCTTCTTCCTTCGGTTTCAGGAGCCTTCATGCTTCCACAGCTACTCTAACCCTCAAATCTGCAGTACTAGGTTTTCATACCCCCAAGGCTCTGTCATACTTCTCCCTATTTTTGTACCCTTCCCTGTGAGTTCTGGACAATCATAGGTATTTCTAGACTGGAAGAAGAGAGAGGAAAGGGATTTTTACCTATTAGGGTTGCATCCAGTTGTTCCAGTCCCTAGTTCATGCATATTTGAGACCCCAATAATGATAGCCCCAGCCTCCCGCAGCTTCTTGGCCACAGTAGCATCTTTTGTTTCTGGCTGTGTCCCTAGATACACTGTTCCCACTCGGTGATGGTAAGGCACCTTAGTAAGAAAACACATAATTATTCATTCTAAAACCCTGGGAAAGGAGCACATGCACACTTCAACATCACAACAGATCCCAGACATTAGGATCCATGGAGGTAAGCAATGGCTAGGGAGCACCATTCTTCAACTTGTCCTGTGTTGGCCTCTGTCAGGAAGGACACTTAACCCTTCAATATTTGGTCCCTCTCCTGTGTGGAGAAATCCTTTGCATACCATGATACAGAAGAGCAGAAACACGTAGATGGTCAAAGCCTGCCTCCCTGCAGCAATGCAATTGCTATGCCCAGAGGCTGAAGATCACCTTGGCCCCACAGCACACAGCTCTGTGTTCGTTCTTTCTATGGACAGAGCTACAACATTTCAGATCTGCACGCATTGAAGCCTGGCGTCAAGATTAGCTGAATGCCAAAATAACAGATGGACTTATCTTCAGGGTATGCTAAGTACTTTTTACTTCAAGGCAGCAAGAGAAGAATCTGTACATAAACAGGACTCCCACCATAAGGGTGGGTCTCTGCAGAGCCTCCAACAGCCTGATGGCACTGCCAGAAGCATTTACTGTTAGCTGTTCTTAGGCCACAGGTAAAAATCTTTGTCAATAGGGATTTTCAAAGTAACTTGTGTTTTTCTGGCACGTGTATTTTAAGGTAAGGAGAGAGGGATGCTTTGCCAGAGAAGCAGAGTCAGTGCCTGTGAAATACAGACATTACACCCACTGTACAGAATCTTTTATACATTCTTATTTCATCATAAGAGACTGTTACCCACACCCACCCTCTACTCCACGTGGATTAAAGAGATCAAGATATAGAACACATCTACTGTATGCAAGATCTGTCTTCACCTTGCAAAACTTGTTAATCCTACTCACTACAAACTCACATACAACCCCTAATTACAAACATATTCTCAGGCTGCTGCTAAGAAGTTGGTCTTAAAACCTTGTCACAGTGTTTTGTCCAGGCTAACCACCTACAGCAGGAACTGGCAGCTAGACAAGGAAACTCACCACTTTGAACTCTTCTTTCAGGCACACTGGGATGCCATCCAGACAAGATAGGGTGCACTTATTCCTGTAACGAGTAGTGGAGGCCTCAGCCATCTGCACAGAGAAAAAGAAAAAGCATAAAGCATACGTTATATATATTTAGCTGAGCTGAAGGTCATCACTGGTATTGGAATGGATATAAAAAATGGCTTTCTTGGCCAGTCTATCAAAGTTTCCTTCCTCCACCATATGCTGGTGGGAAACTACAACTTGGAACCATCTACACTAATGAATGCCACATAAACACAGAAGTCCTATTATAAACAGTTATCCAGCAGGAAACAGATTGCTTAAATGCTACCTCTCTTTGCAGGAAGGAAAGCAAACTCATTTGTAGTCCTCTAAACACAGAGGAAGGAAAAATGCACTTATTTTTCTGAGCATATTGGCCCTTCTAATGGATACTACTGCCCTTGAGGTGGCAGAGGCCCCTTTCCTACCAGAGGCAGACATTACCAGCATTATTTGCTCCTGGTCCCATTGAACTATGGCTCTGAGTGGTGGTGTAGATTTGTCGCAGTCCTCCAACATGGCAATGATATTCTTGGCCACCTGGGATGGTGTCAGCTTCCCACTCCTACAGGACAGAAGTTGGGAGTTTGTTACAAGACCTCCCCTCACCATATCCACTCGCAGGGCTTGTCTCCCATGCAGCAAGATGGCAGCTATCACAGCTTTTAGCAAGAATTAGGTAAGAATCTCTGTGTGGTGATGATATGAACACTGTTGACACCATCAAGACAGGAGATTCTTTTCCTTAAGGGGAGAATTTGCCTACACAGAATGCTCTTTAGGGGAGGAAAAGCTAGGAGAGTTACCCAAATATTCCTGAACCACCAGACAGATAAACAGGGACAAACAGCTGAAAGCTACACTAAGAGTCCACAAGCTCCAGAAAGCTTGGAAGCTATAGAACTCCCAGTATAATGAGCTAAGACCAAGAGGTCAAACCCCTTTATGCAGGCCTCCCTATTACAGAGAAGGAGCTCCCAGCACTACTGTCATAACCTACCTTTAATAAACCTTCCCTCCCTCCTTGTAAAGGCTGTGTTACACCACAAATACACCATCTCCGGCTGACACAAAAGCCTTGCGGCCAAGATGCACCTGTAGCACCAGACTGTAGTGTCAGCCCTTTGCTCCAATGCCACAGTCATTGGCAAGAGGTGACCTTTGAGTGCAAGAATATTTATCCAAGGGCTCCACATTTGGCACATGCCTCACAGGCAACTAGGACTACCACGTAGTCAACAGCTCATGGAACCCCAGAGTCAGGGGGTTGTTTTCAGTTCTTTCCAAGCAGGACACATTTACTAGGTGAAAGCAGATGTCATGCTCAGAGAAGCACAAGGAGCTGGGGAACCAGGGGATTCATCAGAGACTCACAGAATTCACAACTTGCATAATCCAGATCCACCCTTCAGCTATTGTCTCACTCATGTTTGAGGAAACAAAATATGTAGAAACCTCTCTCAGACAAGACAGACAACAAGCCAAAGAAAATGGCATTTAAATATCCTTGTAGGGCTTGTAAAGTTGTGCCAGCTCTCCCAGCTGACTTTCCTTTGTTATTCTACTAAAGGGTAAGAGCAGCATGAAGTGATGATAAACAATGGCACCTCAAGGACAATGCTAACAGATGCCTGAGAGCCTGTGGAACAGTGGCAGCCCACAGCAGAGGAACATGCGGGACAGGTTGAATTTCACCTACCGGTAGCATTCCAGATAGTCTTTGATCCCTTTGAAGCTAAACCCGTTCCTAGCAGAATCAGACCTGCAAAAGAAAGGATTAAAAGAGGCAACTCTGAGCCACCAAAGCCAGGTTTGTTTAGGCCTGTAGACTTCAGCATGACTGTCCAATGCAGATTTGGGCATCACTCACAGCAAACCATGTAGATTGCCAGCCCCTGCATTGCAGCTCACACTCTGTCAGACTCCTTGCACATAAGCCAGGCAACAGGTACACTTCAGATGCCACAGAAATAAGGGATCAGTTTTGCCAGTATGTTCTAGTTTCTTCCTATTCTTACTGAAATAGAGCAGTCATTAAACTGTTCAAAATGTATTCCAGATTTACATTTGCTATTCACCACTGCAACATTATAGCCTAGCTAGAATACACTTGTGAACCTACTCTGTCAAAAGTTCAATCCAGACAGCCAGCAGCACATCTAGGTGCGTAGCGCAGGCGTGGGAAAAGGCACCATGCAGCACACACAAGGATACACACAAGCAAACTGCTTCAACACCAAGTCAATGGCTCTAGCACATAAGCAGTAGACCATTTCTTGTCATTAACAAAGCTAATTTCTTGTGCATTATATTCTTTAAAACCTGTATTCCTTCTCTCCTCCAAGTAAGCCTGTTGTTCTCTTTGAGATTCCCAGCAGGCTAGAAAGAGCACTCCTGTGAAGTCACTTAGAGGAATCTATTCACTGACTAGCCAAACACTAAGTGTACCTGCTATAATAGTGCAACCAGAGCCCTGGTAAGGGCAGAATTTGGTCTCTCCCCAGTAGGTAGACTCCCTTAAGCTTTTCCCTTTCGCATTGCTTGTAATTATTGGTGATTTATAAGTTACAAAAGGCATGATGACTGACAGCACTATTTGTTTTGTGAAGTGGCTGGGCATGGAAACAAGAATTCAATCTAAATTGCTGACAATGACAACTTCCCACTAATGTAACAGTGCCAGCACGTGCTCTTCCACATGACATACTGACCTTGCATCTATCAGCTGCTTGATAACATCTGAAGGGCTTTCAGCCTCAGACTTGTCTTCTGTAACCCCCGCAGCAAGCTCCGGGATAAACGTGGGATCTTCATGAATGTCAAGGGAACGCATAAGTGAGAAGCTGTTCATTCTGAATAAGAGAGAGTCACTGCTGGAGTTTTCAACCTCGACTATGACTAATTTTTCAGACTGTTCAGAAGGAACCTTTTGTCTTAGCAGTCTGCTTTCACAGCAGGGAGTTGCAACAGTTACAAGCTAATCTCTCACATATTTCCTAAAGGCAGTATCAAATGTATTCTGCCTGCTTAATAAAGCCTCCTACCCTTGAGATAAGGCCAGCCACTGTAAACCTGAACTGGGACACAAACAGTGGAAGTTTTTGATTCACTTTAATTAGACCTCCCATACACAGACCAAACAAGACAGGAATGGAAAGGAAAATAAAAGGAGAATGTAATGTAAGCCATACATTCAACCACTAATCCTGTTAAAACAAGCACCTCTTTAGACTTTTCCATGACCTGCTTCACCATAGTTTGTTGGCAATGAAATACAACGGGGATTGCAGCACAAATCCATAGCTTGGATCACATAAAGCCAGGAAATCAAAACCCTGTCACAGATATCCAGGAATGATCTGCGGTATAAAAGCAGTGACACTTGTCTGGGTTTGATTTGCTCAAAAAGCCCACATCCCAAGTCAAATTCAGGAGCGACACAGTTCTCAGTGTCCTGGGATCTGCACAGATGACCCTTCAAATGATGAGCAAACTACATGAAAAAAAGCATGAAGAGGTTCCTGAACCTCTTACCCAAGCATCTCCTAGCACAATGTATACTTGAAATCAGTTTCTGAACAAAAACGCATGTGAGAGAAAGAAGAAAGGCTGGCCTAAAATAGAGAACAGAATTAAAAAGAACTTACCAAAACCTCTGAACTTTATGTCTGGCCTCATTTCCCCACTACTGCCATTCTTTTAACCCTATCAGTAATAAGCACAGCATATTTGCACATCCACCAGCTTTGAAAAAAAGACTGTCCTTTAACAAAAGAGCAAAGGCAAAGAGACATAAAAGCAAACAAAGGGCAAAAAGAAAAGCTGGTGAATACAACTTCTATGCACCTGCATGAGTGTGAAAAAGGTTAATTTCTTCTCATAGAGACCCACTCAAATGACAGTAGTTAAAAAAAAATCTAGCAAACATCTATTAAACAATCTTACTCACTCTCCAAACAAATTGTGCAGCTTTTCTTTTTAAAAAATACTATTTCAGATAACCTACAAGCTGTGTGCAATGCAAGTACCTTAAACCTAAAAAAAGAAATAAAAGAAACTAGGAGTGGGAGAAAACCCCCCACACTTACCTCATTAAGAACGGCAGTAAGCAGATCTGCCCAAAAGCCTAGGAAAAAAACAAGCAAAAATGTTGGTTTGCCGCAACTTTGACCTGAACACTTTCTTTCACTAGACAAGGAATGCTGAATATGCTCACGATTGCTGCAGGCTCGGAGCACCTTAGAGAGGAAGCGATGCTATGCAGTAAAGAAACAGCATAAACACTCCTATTTTACACCACAAAAAAAGGCCTGAAATGTTTTCCCCCACCTCTCATATTTATATAACTATAAAAAGTGTATTATTCTGATTCTTATGCCTTTATCTTTTCCTGATTCACACAGAAAGCCTGCAGCTGCAACACTGTTAAGAAGCATCTATACAGCTCCCATCTGTTATTTTCTTCAAATTCCCCAGATTATGCAAACACTGGATAAGGTAGGAGCTTATTATTTTATTTACTATTAGGACCTTTCCCATCTCTCAAGCAGCTCCCACAATAAAATGATCAGCTTGGCAAAGTGTGAAAAAATTTAGAGACTCTGTGGTAGCAGACAGCTGAAAATACTCTTTCAATACCCTGGCTCCCAGTGTGGCACCATCAGCAGTTGCAAAGAGACCAGCCTTGTTCTGGCCTGTCTTAATATCTCAACAATGGACTTCAGAAACACATGAGATGTACAAATACAGTAGAAGCCTGAGACAAGGCTCACACTGCTAGTCCCACAAAGAGGCATGTTACCTCACACATTGCATAAGAATTACAGCACCTTTTTGAAAACACATAGCTCCTAATCGACATCTAATCTATCACAGCACAATCCCGTAGGAGATTGAGAATCTCACAGCTCCCTTACAAGGGAGATGTCGGGAAAGGAAAGAAGCCCTTCACTATGCACCAGAAGCAGCCACAACGCAAAACATAACGAAGTACTCAGGTTGTTACATCTTGACAGAAAGCCACTCCTAAGGTATTCTCACAAATAAACACAGCCCACCACGCTGTTTCACTCCAGGCCCAGGCGGACATCAAGCCTTGTAACAGGTGACACAGCTGAAAAGAAACTTCTGCGCCTACCTCGCTCAAACGGAAAAGGCCAAGCAACAGCAATGAAACTCGGCTGCTTCCAGCAGAAGCTGGTGCGAGGTGAGCAGTGCCCAGGAGATGCAGGCTTTTGTTCCGCCTGCACGCTGACACCGGAGCAGTCCCACTGCCACAGCGGGACCAGCCCGTAGGCTCCCAAACACGCCAGAACCCACCCGAGGGGAACACCGGCGGCACAGCTACCTTCAGCACCCTGCTGGAGCCCCCCTCAGAGGCCTGAGGGACCCAAGCCCTTCCAAGGAAAGCTGCCAGCAGTTGTATTTCGAGTTTGATGTCAGCTTTGGGCTCTCCACACCCGAAGACACACAGGACACCTTAGCCAGAGACCGACGCTCTCAGGGCCCGCGGCACCACACCCAGGGGTCCCGGGGGAACCCGAGAGCACGCAGAGAGCCACAACCTCCCTGCCCAGCCCCGCTCCCTCCAGACCCGCCGCCCTGTTTCCCCCGCGCAGCATCGGGTTTCACTGCCCCGTCTGCCGGCCCGCACTCACCGTGTTCGCCACATGGACGAAGAGGCGCAGCCCGGCGCCGCACAGCCTCGGAGCCCACTGCGGAGAGAAGGCGAGAAGTGAGGTGAGTGCCGGCCCCGCCGCCCCGCGCCCGCCGCCCCCGCCCGGTCCGGCGCTCACAGTGTCCTGGGGCGGGCCCGGCGGCCCGGCCTGGCGCGGCCTCCGGCGGTGCAGCACTGCCGCCGCGCTACCTGTGTGCCGCCGCACGCAGCACAGGTAGACGGCGGCGGCCGCGGGCAGCAGCGACAGGAGCAGCAGCAACAGCAACGGCGCCATCACCGTGCTCCCTCCGCAGCGAGCCCTCCCGCTGCCGGGGCGGTGCTGCGGCTGGCCCCGCCCGCGGCCGGCCGCAGGCGGCGGGAACGGAGCGGCTCTGCGAGTGACTGGCGTCTTGCTATGTCTCGCTTCCTCCAGGCCCTCCGCCGCTTCGGCGGCGCTCGGGCCGGGGGTCCGGGCGTGCAGGAGGCGGACGTGCAGCGGTGGGGGCTGACAGGTCAGCGGGGAGCCCGGAGGAAGGGTCAGGAGGGAGCCTTAGGGGTGTGGGTGCTGTCAGAGATGGCGGGAGGCGGCGGAGGGGCCCCGCGCTACCTGGTGCTGCCCAGTTCATAGAATGGCTTGGGTTGGAAGGGCACATTTAAGATTATCCAATTCCAATCCCCCTGCTATGGGCAGGGACGCCTCCCTCTAGACCAGGTTACCCAAAGTCCCATCCGACTTGGCCTTGAACACTTCCATGGACGGGACATCCACAACCTGTTCCAGTGGCTCACCATCCTCACAGCAAAGAATTTTTTTCCTAATATCTAATCTAATATAAATGTACTCTCAATTTAAACACATTCCCTCTTGTCCTGTCCCTGCAGGCTCCTGTAAATAGTCTTGCCTCATCTTTATTGTAAATTCCCTTCAGTTACTGAAAAGCCTCAGTCAGGTCACCCTGAAGCCTTCTCTTTTCCAGCCTGGACAGCCCAAGTTCTCTGAGCTGTAGTTGTCTGGGCTCTGTACTAACAGATAAATAAAGGAAATGCAAATAAAGTGGTTTTCGGGCCTGTCAAAGTGAGCTGCTGCAGCTGCTGCACAGATGGCATTGCTGCCATGCTCTCCACTCTGTGCGAGCCTTCCCCAGATGCTGCAGTCCCTGTCCTTGGCTTTGTGGTTAGGTGGGTGTTTGGGACAGGGCTGGCATTAACCCCTCTAGTGCCTCAGCACAGCCTCAGACAGCTCTGTGCTTCAGGACAACATGAACAAGGGTTAGCCTGTTCAGTAGCCCCTAAATGGTCTGATGTTGAGCATGAATTAAAGTGCTTTCCACTGCCTGGAGAGTGATATTAAAGGGGAACACCCGGGCAATTTATACCGCCTGCACATTTTCCTTAACTGCTGGAAGTCCTCACGTCAGTTCCCAGGCTGGTTTGGGTCCTGTGGGCTGGTGAGTTACTTCTTGCGCTCAGTGTGCACATTTTCCTAGGGAGGGGAGGGCAACTGTAGCACAATACATAGCACTTGAGTCCAAGTACAATGAAGAGTCTTGCCAACTCTTTTGTGACTAGTTTTGTATTCATTTTGACATATTGTGCCCCATAATAAGGATTGTAATGGTGATAGTAGTCACACTGGCCTATTGTGGAGG
Source organism: Muscicapa striata striata (assembly GCA_030060385.1). Lineage (NCBI taxonomy): Eukaryota > Metazoa > Chordata > Aves > Passeriformes > Muscicapidae > Muscicapa > Muscicapa striata. The sequence goes on from JAREIS010000173.1 coordinate 1,817,487, forward strand.
TCTGCCTTAGCTTTAAGTACAGAAAAGCTAGAAAGCATCTTGTTGAGAAATTATTATTATACAATAATAGATTGTGACAAACATTTCTGGTGGCCTGAAGCATGTCCCTAGCTCTAGTACTTATATATTTTAAAAAAAGACTCAAGCTGAAAATCAAACTGTCTAAAGGAATGCAAAGTACCAGCCTAATTATAGATCAGTTCCTTGTACAGTCTGTTGCAATGACTCAGGGCATTTTTGTGTGTGTAAGTTTCTGAATATGCCTTAATTTAATGGAATTGCTATAACATTGGGGTCTTTGCTGTCCAGAAGGGTAAACCAGCTTCTGCTGAAGGCTGCTGTGCTTTTCCAGTAAGGCACATGTTTGGCAAGGCCTGTTCTGGGCAGGACCTGTTTCTAGTGTAGATGTGTGTAGAGTGCATTGAGTGACTGTAAGTGTAACAAATCACTTTTATTCCCAGGCATAAAACTTCGTCCCTATCAATTAGAAGGTATAAACTGGCTGGTGCAATGCTATGAAGTCCAGCATGGCTGTATACTGGCTGATGAGATGGGCCTTGGGAAGACTTGTCAGGTGTGTCTTCTCCTGGAAAATTATCTTTGCTTAAATTTTTGGTTTTTTAGCCCAGTGTTTCTGCAGAATGAAAAAGAAAAAGCACCCTAATGATTACCCCCCCCACACCCCTTCAGAATTCCATACTCAAGTGAAAGCTTATTGTCTCTTTCAGTCCTTAGCCACGTTAAACAAGTCCTGAGTTAAGTCCTGAGTAACTCTAAATAGGTTTCAGGGTTTTGAAAGAAGATGAGTGGCCCTTTGATCCAAACACCTTAATGCATAATCTGTATGTGCAGAGTTGAAGGCAGAATACACAGCCAGTACAGGGAAAATAATGTCCTTTTGATGTACCTGCACCAAGGGGATTTTTGTGTTTGACAAAACATAGATTAAAATTCATAGGTCTAATTTTTTCAGAGGTTTGTTAGATTTTTTTGAAAATTTTTTCAGTGGGTTTAAGTTTTGTTGGAAGATTACTGTGCTTTTGATCAGCTGATTTTATTCAATAGATCTTAAATTACAAATAGTTTTAAAAGTGATGCACAGTAGACCTGGTTTGTGACTGTGAAAGAAAGGCCTTTGGAAAGGGGCTTCATGTGTTGAGGTCATGTTTTAGAATCTAAGGCTTTTTGTCTGTATCCCACTTGATATTCTGTTAACTCTGATCTGTGATAACCTATGGAAACTAGCTGCAAAGGTCAATAAGGAGACAGCTTATGTAGGATCAGTCTATTGGGTAGGGTTGAACCCTACCCTTGTTATAAAAAATACTTTCCTTGCCTTTTAGACCATTTCTCTACTTCTTTATTTGACAAAAAAAATATCCAACAAAGAGAGATTTCTGATACTTTGTCCTCTGTCAGTTCTGAGCAACTGGAAGGAAGAACTGGAGAGGTAAGTTTCAACAGTTGTCTGGTTTACTATATTATTGCTCAGACTTGCAATTGCAAAGTTTGCAAGTTGCAAGATTGCAAAGATGGTTTTCAAATATGCTCACTCCAACACCTTCTTTTTATCCTTTCAAAGGGATAAAAAGTAAAAAGGGAAGCTGCTGCTAAACCAACAAATCAATGCAGAGTATGCAGTCAATGCATAGTCTTTACAATGCTGTGGTATTTATGAATCCATCCATCCTATATTATTGGCTGACTTTCAGTCCGAATGCCTCCACTGGCTCCTTCCTTTTAATCAGTTTGTAACCCTCCCTGCTCAGCCTCTCTTAGGCAAAATCTGCTGAAGACAACCAGGAATCTTTATACTGAAAGGTAAGACCCAAGCTGAGGAGCATGCTTACATATGCAGACAAAATACATCACACCTGTGCATGCAGCCCATCCTCACTGGGGTGACTGTGCTGATGGTGTATCTGCTGTGCCCGAAATATGTACATTTGTGGTCTGTAGCCCACAGATTCCTTTTAAGAGGAAGGGCTAGAAGTTAAAGGTTAGAACAGAAGTCTGTGTGGATGTCGGCTGATTCTGTCTCTCAGCATCTGAGGTCACGCAGGTTACATTTAGAAGTGAGCTCACCTGATTTGGATAGACTTAGGGTTGAAATAGTTGGGAGAAAGTGCGTTCCTTCATAGATCAGCAGTGCAGCTTTCCAAATGGAATGTTAGATAAATAACAGTTGCGGGATTAAGTAAGGAAAATATTTATGGTCCCAACAACTGGAACTGGTTTCATCTGCTTTTTGACTGAGAGAATGTGTTTTTGAGGCTCTGACTTGGACCTCTTTGTGGAAGACTTTTTTTTTTTCTTTATTTTAGTATGATTCAGGCCAATTCTTTGGCCTCATCTGGGCCAACTGTATTCATTCATCTACTTCTTATTTTTTTTCGGTTCAGAATAGCAGTTAGGTCATAAGGCTGGTTTCCAGCAGCTGAAGTGCCAGCCTGAGGTGAAAATTATGAAGGAGTAAGATTCAAAAGCTGAGATCCAGACACATCTCACAGGAGTATAGGGTGTTTGGATAGGAATTCTAATTATCTGTGCAGTGGCTATGTTTAATAATGGGTTCCAGGGTCATAAACACATGAAAATACTTAGCTTGGCTCACTTTCTCTTAACAACAGGTTTGGTCCAGGTCTGTCTTTCATAAAATATGTAGGCAACAAGGAAGAGCGACCCAAACTGCAGGAGAGTCTGAAAGAGGCCTCTCACTTCTATGCATTCCTGACAACATATGAGGTACGTGATGTCTTTGTCACTTGAAAGGGGGGCTCGAGTTTTCCCTGCCTTTTTGATTCCTCTGTAGCACCCAGTTCATGCCTTGTCAGCCCACAAGTTTTCTCAGTTTTACCTTTCAAACTCTCTTCCCCTCTCTTCCTGGTTGGGGAGTGAGTGAGAGGATGTGTGGTGTTAAACCATGACATGGTCATGTAGCTGTCATGTTTTTTCCCTCAGGTAGTAAGTGCCTTCATTCCACTCTGCTCCATTTCACCATAGTTTGCAAGCAGACAGAAAAATGCTCTGTTTCTTAACTGATGTATTTACTTAAATCATAAATTGCAGTTCATTTTCTTTCATTGCAGATTTGCCTGAAAGATGCAGCATTTCTCAAGTCGTGAGTCTGGTTTTAATTTCTTCAAATTTTAGTCTGCATAGCTGCCAACAATTTCTTAGGTGGATGTTTGTATGTGCAAAATTCTGTGTTGTTTCACAAGAGACAGGGATGTTCTTAGCTTGTGTTTAGAACTTTTCCAATTTTCAGTCTTTAATGTCAGCTAAAATATATGTGAACTTCCCCCAAGGACAGTTTTCAAGCTAGTTAACTCAAAGCAATATGACACATAGTGACTTACAGCAGTACATTAAGTATCAGTCCAGCAGGGGACATTCTCAAGAGGTTCAGGTTATAAAGATATTAGTTGCAAAATTCACTGAAACTGACCTGTGTTATAACAGTAATAATGTACTAATACCATGTCCTGAAGTTTATTGCCTGCAGTCAGAACTGTGGAGGACTTATGAAGCATTAAGCCTTTTACAAAGACTGACTATTCAGCTGAAATTCAGCCTGTAGCAGGTACTGTCGTGGTCATGCAGAATTCCACAGGAATCTGCACTGGAAATGGGGAGGAATTTTTTAGCAGCGGTGCCACTGCCTTGCAGTGGTGTTATGAGGGCAGCTATACGTAATGAATGGCTCAGTATCATTGTAGAAGCAGAAATCCAGTGGCCCCCACTGGCACAGTTTTGTGTCTGTCAGGGTTAGTCAGGCCCACAATGGGCACCCTCCTGTCTTTCAGCAAAGCACCTGGCCTTGGCCACTGCTGGAAGTAGCAGACTGTGCTGCACATCATGGTAGAAACCAGTTCTAATGAAAGGTTGCCATGACTGTATTGTCCTTACAGTTTCATGTCTTGTTCTGTGTTGCTGCATATTATTCTATTTTAAAGTGTAGCCCAGGTATATAGCACCCAGGGAGAGCAAGTAGCCAGCCTTAGTACCACAGAAATGTCAGCTTCAGAGTAATTTCCTACTTCTAACAAATAACCTCAAAGCCATGTCACTCAAACTTAGGGTTTTGCCCTTTAGTCTTCCTTCTGAAAAAAAGTGGTTGCTAATCATTTGTACCTTGTCCTGTGTGGGAGCGTTTTGAGCACTTTGTAAAGGTAGGTCAGAGTTATCAGATGTCTCCCCACCACTACTCCTTACAAGCAGTGTAACAGGACAAATGAGTTGAGCAAGAGCCGTGCTCTGAATAGATGAGGGATCAGACTCTGCTCTGCACATGAGCTTCTGCAGTGCTTCACAGTGCAGAGTCCTTCTGCAATTCAGCTCTTGAGCTCATAGAATAAGAGTAAATGACATTTGATTGTTCTGGCAATGGAGGACCTCTGTGATATAACAGAGAGGGAAATCAAGGCAAACAAAATGTTTTTGGGAAGAATGTAGGTCACTGTTATTTCAGATGTTGTATTCCACTGGGAAGAGAAGTGTGTGGGTGAGAAAAGATGGCGGTTCATGCTTTCCCGCCCCTGGAAATGACTCTGATGTGGAAGTTGAAATCCTAGTGATAAGGAGGCACAAACACTGTGGGTTGAGAAGATGTGGAGTTTCAGTAAAGCCTAGTGGATCTACTGGATCAGCAGTGATTCTGCAGTCTGCTTGAGGACACTCTGCATAGAGCTGTATGAACACAGGATAAGTTGAAGCTCCTGTCTTGGGTGATTTGCAAAAGCCTAGGGATCACTCTTCTGTCACTACCTCATGATAGTTGCTGGGTTTTTGCACGTGCTAGGGCCTAGTTTCATGTCGCTTTTCCAAATCAGAGACCTCCCTGAATGTTCAATGATATGTGTTTATGTCATTTTCCAGATAGTAACAGAGGTGGAGAGAGAAGCAAGAAATTATAGTGAATTTTGTTAGTCTTGATTTCAGAAAAATCTCACCCAGACCGTAGTTAAAAAACTTATATTGGCTCTTCAAAAACAGTACCTGTGAATTACACTCCACTTTTGGTGTTTGCTTGTTGTTCATGGGGTGGGACTCCACCTCAATTTGAGCCAAGCAGAGCTCAATTTGGTCTTTTTGTACTTTAAAAAATTAGTTTTCAGCCCCTAACTGAAGATGCTGTTTTTTGCTTATTCAGCTTTAACTGGGCTGCCTTGGTTGTAGATGAAGCTCACAGACTGAAAAATCAAAATTCTCTGCTTTACAAGGCACTTTCTGAGGTAAGGTAACTCATCTATCTTCTAGTGTCTTAAGATTTTCACTTTTCAGATTCTCTGTTCCCAGAGCATTAAGCTCTGAGCCATCACTTGTTTCCATCAGAGCTGGTGAACAGATTCTCATATTTAGTGGCAAGGAGGTAAAGGCCTTGTTGGCTTTGCATGGCAGTGGGCAGTATTTAGAGCTTCCTTCTCATTCTGCGTCATGTTTAGGCTTGCCGTGTTGGAGCAATTTGAAAGACTTGAAAAAGTAAAACAGCCAGACATGGTGCTGAACCACAGCTGTGCTGCTGCAGAAGTCTGGCTGACCTAAGGAAAAGAGGCCATCTTCAGCTCTGGCAGGTTGAAGGAACCCTTGCCTAGCTCATGACACCTCAAGTCTTGACCTACTGACTTCCACTGTCCCATTTAATGGAGCTACCTGTGTTTACAGAAACTAGGAGAATTGCTTCAGCTTTCAAAGCACCCTGCCAGAGCAGCACAAATGACTAAGTGAAGGCTGCACTTCCTGTCATGGCAGTGAAACACCAGTGTTTGGTGTGTGCTGGCATCAGCCACAATGTACTACAATGCACCTTGGGAAGTAGGGGGGTTTTATTGAATTCCCAAAATCTTACATATTCTGAACATACTGTCCATGATATCTATAATTCAGGGAATTTGGTTATAATCACAAAATAAAAGACGTGATTAAGCTCATGCCTCCTCCTAACCTATTTTCTATTACCAAACTTGAGAGAAATTTGTATCTTTCTGAAGATAAACATATTTCCCAAGTCTCTTTATGGGGTTTACTGTAAGCAACATGGACCAGATAATGTTGCTGTTTGTCAGAGTAACCCAGCAAACAGAAATGGAACTTAGTCTGATGCAGTTTCATTTCACTGTCCTGTTCCAACTGCATTTTCCAGTTATCCCTCCTTTTGTAACATCTAGTAAGTGTTAGACTGTAGACTGCATGGACCTGAGCATTTTAATGGAGTCAGTTTTGCACTTTGTTCTTATTTTTCTAACACCAAATTCCTTGCACTGGTGTCAGCCTAGTCAGTTGGCAGCTGTCTGATGTCATACCACACCTCATGTTTGGATGGTTTTGGCAAATCTGCAGCATTCTATGAGCAGTTCTGTGCTGCCTCGCATCTTTTAAGTTAAGCTTAAGAGTGGTGTTGGTGGACTTGTGTATTAAATAACTTCTGGTTACAGCTACTTTTTCCTAATAATTTTGTTTTATTTGTTTATTTGGGTTTTTTTCAGTTCTCAATAGGCTTCAGCCTGCTACTCACAGGCACTCCAGTCCAGAATAGCCTCCAGGAACTGTACTCCTTACTCAGCCTTATTGAGCCTGACATCTTTCCTAAGGAACAAGTGAAAGAGTTTGTTGAGTATTACCAAGTTATTGAAAAGGAGAGTGAGCCAGGTCAGTAATAGGCAACACTGTACTTCAGTCAGAGCCAGCTTTTATAGGAAACAACCATGTTGTGTCCTCTTTATTTGCTTTCTTTTAATGGTGACAAGCTTTAGAACAAAGTCACAAAAGCTAATGATTACTTTTAAGGCAAGAGCTATCTTAATGAAGCTCCTAAGTGTTGCAGGTATGCAGCTATGTTTTGGTTTCTCTGTTTGCAAAATGTGGCTTGAATGATTTCACTAATAGATGTGAGATGCCTTTTACATTTATTTTGAAAGTGTACCTCTGAATGCATTGTATGAATTCCTTACTTTTAACACAGTAGTCTCTCTGGGGTTCTTTTTGTTCTTTTTTTTGTTTGGTTGTTTTCGTTTGGTTGGTTGGTTGGTTTTTTGCATATGTTTCTGTTGTTTTTGTTGGTGGTGTTTTTTTGGGTTTTGAGTTTTTTGTTTGGTTGGTTTTTTGTTTTGTTTTGTTTGGGATTTTTTAAAATTTCTCCCTGCCTCTGCATAGCCAAGGAATTGCACAGTCTTCTGCAGCCATTTCTGCTTCGAAGAGTCAAATCTGAGGTGGCTGCAGAGCTGCCAAAGAAGGTGGAAGTGGTTCTGTACCATGGAATGTCAGCTCTGCAGAAGAAGTACTACAAGGCCATTTTAACAAAAGATCTAGGTAACTGGGCATTTTGAAGTCTATAAATTATTTTAAAAACCAAATCTAATTCCTGTTGTACATGCAAACTAATTCCTGTCGTACATGCATGCTCTGTGGTAAAGAAGCAGAAGTTACTTTGTTTTGCAGAATATGTACAGAATAAATATGCCAAATTTGGGCTGCTTAATTTTTGCTTAATTGATTTTAGTTTGTGGCAAAATAAGAGACATGTATTGATCTATTGCTCAGGTATTGTGTGCTAGGAAGGGTCAACTTGAGGATCTGCTTTGGGCCAGTCTCAAAGTAATTAAAGTAATTAAAAATACTTATCACAAGGTAAGCCTGCTCCTATTGCATGTTTTTGTATTCAAACAAAAGGATGGTACAAGAAATTTTGGTACAACAAATCTGTGGTTCTCTACAAATTTTTTAATAGTTGCACAGATGCCATAAAGCAAATTTCAACCTACTGGATGCAGATAGGAGTTTTTTGGGAAACTGCAGGTTTGTGTAAACAGTGCAACCACTACCATCATGTGGTGTGTGAGTGCGTATTTGTCACAGGGAAATTGAAACTGGGGAGTTGGAGATCCTTTGCTCTTCTGGGACTTTCTAGCACTTTGCATGAACATCACCTGGATCTTCTACTTTAGTCAGCATATATACATGCTTTTTTTTTTTTTGCTCCTCACAAAAATGCAACTCTTCTTAATGTTCTGGTTGCCTAGGAGATCTTGACTGTGCTGTATATTTTTTTAGAAAATGTAAATGAACTGCACCAAATTTCTTTCACTTATTTAGATGATTCACTTTCAAAAAATTACAGTGATCTTTTCCAAGGAGTATAGAAAGTTCAGTGAGTCTGACAAGGCATAGCAGTTCTTATCAGGGTCTTATTTCTAAAACCTTGTCCAAAAAGTGTGATGGAAATTTTTTTTTTGTCCACGAAAACAGATATATTAGTCTTGAGATGGGAAATTCAAATCCAGATGTGATACACAGAAATACATCAATACTAAAGTACTTCAGAGCAGTGCTTAGTGCTAAGACATTCCCAGTCACAGCCATTAATGGAGCATGGGCTTCCCTGCTCTGTTCTTTTCTCTGCTCTGTGTTCCAGATGCGTTTGAAAATGAAACAGGAAGGAAGGTTACACTCCAGAATGTCTTAATTCAGCTTCGGAAGTGTGTTGCCCACCCATACCTCTTCAATGGTAGGAAAGCACTGTTCTCTTTTGAAACAGAAAAAATAACTTTCTTGATTTACACAGTGTTTTTTTAATTATTAGTGTAATGCTTAGAAGAAGCAAGTAATAAACACTCTTGTACTTGAATCAGTAGCAGCTGTGAGTTTGTGACCAGTTCCAACACATGACAGTTTGTCAATAACAACAAATAAAGTAGGAGACTATGTGAAGTCTGAGTTTCTAACTGCAGCTTTCTATTTCTATGTCTTCTTTCATCTAAAAAAAGAAATCACAGTGCTTTTTGAACTACTGAGGGTGTCATTTAGAGATAGAGAAGGACCATCACTTCTCAAGCAAGCACCGTGTGGCTCTGCTCAGCAAAAGTGACAGTGCAGACTGAGGTTGACCACAGAATTGTTACTTCTGTAGTATTAACTCTGCTTTTGAAACTCCTTTCTGTTCCAGGTGTTGAGCCAGAACCCTTTGAGATTGGAGACCATATTGTTGAAGCCAGTGGCAAGATGTGTTTGTTGGATAAACTCCTTTCATTCTTATATGCTGGGTATGCCATATTGGGATGGGGTTGACATAGGGAGAAAAAGTAAACTAGGAACGCAAGCCAGTTCATTTAGCCATAGATTGAGTAGTTGTTCATCACAACACAAGCACTGGCCTATTTATTGCACATTACTCACTACCTGAAAGAAGTAAAAAAAGCTGTATTTGAGATGGTAGAGAAACCTTGAACATTTTAAGCTTCCTTTTAAGCATTTCTCAAAGCTGTTGACCAACTCTCTCACATGCTTTCTTATTTGCCATATTTGAGAACCTGGGACAATAGCCATGTGACTTCATATTCAGCATATCTGCTTTGATTGTGAGTTTCCTAAGAGTGGTTTCCAATGCCTCAGTTGACTTCCTTTGTGCTAGCATGCCTTTGTTAGCCTAGGAGGCACAATCCATGGCAAATGTGAAAAAGAAAAGCCCAAGAATAGGATGAAACGTCACAAGTTTTGGGATTGATTTTCAGAACCCCTTGTGTTGTGCTCTGGTGAGTTCAGAACTTGGAATCCAAAGACCAAAGGACAGAGCTTCCACAGCTCTTGTGAAGTTCTGATGTGATTTTGTTGTCTTTTTGCTGCTGCATAGCACCTTGTAAGTGGCTACCTCTCCACTAGTGTCTTTGCTGCAGGATCAGCCCTGTGCAAATTCTGGACTTGAAAATGTCTGTATTCTGCTCTGGGGTGAAGTCTGATTTAAACAGCACTGTCTGAGGCCTGGGGCTGGGAGGGAGGAGAATTGATTTCTAACACACCTTTGTAGGTAGAGCTTGATCTTTGAGCATCATTTGCTGGAGAAGGAAATGTTCTGCTGTCACAGAGATGCTGATAGTTCATTTTCCCAGTATTCTGGATGCATTGTAGAGTGTGATTTGAGAGCAGTCACATGGTGAAGAAGACCTTGTCATGCTAGGCTGAAGCTAGGGGTCTTTTTAGACAGGCTACTCACCAGCCTGTATCCAGCCAGCAGCAGAGCTGTGCCAGCTGTTACTTCTCTGTGACTCCACAGTCTGGACAGGGCAAATGATGATGGCAGATAAAACCTAACTGATTGCATTTAAATGTGGAGCTGAAAATGTGGTGAGGGAACAGGTGTGATTCTGGGAGGTCTTGCTGTGTAACAGGGACTAATAATGACTGGTTAAGCTATTGTGAACCCCCAGCACACTGTGAAATGATGTCACAGTATGCTGAGGATCACAGGGTTTCATGTTCTTCTTGCAGTGGCCACCGCGTGTTGCTCTTTTCTCAGATGACTCAACTGCTCGATATCCTGCAGGACTACATGGACTATAGAGGTATATTCTGCACACTCTGATAGAAGAGGCTTATCCTAATGACCCCTGCCAGATATTGTTCCTGTTATTTTGATTGATCCGCCTGGGATGGAGAAAGGAATGTGATAAAGTTGTTTTGGTTCTTCGTAGATAGGGACCAATATCCTGCAGCAGCTCTGGGAGTTGGAGGGTCTTGAGTGAGTTCAGCTCTTTGCTGTTACCAGCTTCCTGAAATAAGCTGGCAGTTAAGTGTTGTTCTTCAAAGTAGCTTCATCTTTTGTGCCTTGATGAAGTGGAGCTAACCAGTGGCAAGGTAGCAATATTTAATTTCAATTCAGCTGTGTTCAATTGTGTACCTATGTTCTGAAGTAATTGCAGTAAAGGCAATAGGCTTGCTCTAGCGTCACTTTGTCCAGCACAAAACAAAAACCGAGGCACGGTTATACCAGGAAATTAATTTTTGATTAAAACAGCTGTTTACAGTGAAGCCCCCAATATGTCTCTGAGGGCAGGTTGGATCAAACCATTTTTGGCACAGTTAGCAATGTGTTCCTGAGACATTTTCTTTTGTTTCAATCCACGTGGCTCTATGCCTACTTAGGATTTCCCATGAAAGAGGCTTTTTTTGGTGTTTATGGTTTTGGACAACTGAAAATGTAGGATAAAGCTAAATGTAGTGCTGTATCCCATACTGCTTGCTCACAGCAAAGCACACACTGAAGGCCATGGGAGTTTGGATAAGGAGGATCTGATGGTTGTTGGCCTGCTTTGTGGGGCCAACAGCCAGCACAGTATAGTCTGAAATGGGACTGTAAGCTAATGTTCTTTTACTTGGGCTCTGAATTTTCCTGTTGTGTTTCCAAGCAGTAAATTAAATGGTAAGAGTCTCTGCTTCAGACTCAGCTAAATTACTCTTTACCAACAGTCAATCTGGAAGTCAGGGTCATTACCTCAGTTTATACAAGGTTTAACTGGGAAAAAATGAAGGAGTTGAAGACAATAAAATGAGAACCAAGTCAGGAGGACTTGGCACAAAAAGATTCAGAACAGCAGTGAGACAATAGAGAATGAGGTAAAAGAGTAAGACCAAAGGCAAAATTTCAGAAACATTCACATTGTTTGTTTGGAAAGGCTACAGCTATGAGCGGCTAGACGGCTCTGTCAGGGGTGAGGAGAGACACCTTGCCATCAAGACCTTTGTTCAACAGCCCATCTTTATCTTCCTGTTAAGCACCAAAGCAGGTACGTAAGGAGAGACAAACAACCTATCTTGCTTCTGCAGTCTTTATTTTATGCTCTCTGGCAAAGTTTCAAGGAATTCTGAATCCTGCAGAGCCTGCTCATGTGGGGGAGTTTTGAGGGAGATGGGACACATCCTGAACTTGGGTCTCTCATCTAGGACATCTGGTTTCTGTGCTTTACTTTTGACAGCTTATGCCAAGATCCTTCTCATATTGCAGCCTTTTGAGTTTATTTTATTCCAAGTTCTATAATGCCTGTCTCTGTGCCAGTTTCAGCTTAAGGACTCTCACTACCATTTTATTTCTGCAAGCATCAGACTTTAGGCAGAAACAGACTTCCTTTAAGTAAGCTGGTGGAATTGCTTCTCAAGTTTGCTGAACATGGATGTGCTCTTTAGCTGTCAGACAGACTGAAACGAGAACCTTTTACTGTCCTGAGGTGCAGAGAATTCCATGGGACTGCCATCTGTGCTGCTTCCCCTCTTCGCTCCCTGGGCAAATCTGTGTCTTCTAAACAGTTTCAAACCTCCCGTCTCTCTGTTCAAACAAGCACAGAGCCAGGCTTCTGCTTGTCTCCAGAGGAGGAATCCACACTGCTTGGGCTCAAACATCAAACTGGAACCAAGTCTTCCTTTGGGCTTCTGGTTAGACTTGTCTTGGTGAACCTGCACCACAGTGCACAGAGGGGAGCATAAAGGGATAGTGAAGGGAAGACCCTAATACTGGGTGTGTGTCAGGAGTATGTGTGTCTCTCACCACAGTGCCTGAGCTCTCATGTCATGCCCTCGTGCCTCTCCCTCCCATGCCAGCCAGACTTAGAGTCGTTTTTTACTGTACACTGCTATGTCTGGCCAAAGCATCTTATATTCAGCTGGGAGCAGATGTGCTGACAGTATTGCCATTGCAGTTATATTATGGACAGAGATTTTCAGATGCATGACTGTCTCCACTTGCAGAGATAATCTCATTACAGGGAAGGTGTCTTGTCATGAGCTAGGGTAAATGTAAAGCAGCAGGCCGTCCCTTCTTTAACTACAGTATGTGGTCACTGTAGAGGTATTTTAAAATACAAAATTAACTGGATTTTAAAAACTTTTAATTTCATGAGAGCCCCAGTTCTAACTTCAAAACCTGTAAGTCATATAAACACCTGGGCTCTGGTTATTGTATAGTTTGGCTTGGTGTTTTCCACTGTTTCAGTTGTGTACTTACAACTCATTCTGTGCTGCAGCCAAGTCGTAACTTGGGCAGTCCCTTGTGGCTTCAGAGAAGCCAGTCCTTGCTGAGGTAATCTGCTTGCCAGCAGAAGAATTATGTCTATGTTCATCAGTCTTGACAATCAGTCCCTTTTTTATTGGTTCACTCACATCCTATGTTTTTTGATTACATTGCACTTTACAGCTTCTTTTATGGACTGTTGCAGAAAGCTGGAAGCTGGAAATGGAAGGCTTGCCCATCTATGTAAATACTTACGAGACTTAGCTTTGGGTTTGAGAGATGGATTGGATTAGATACAGTTGATCAGATCTGACAGAACTTTGCACAGCATAAATTCTCCATCTCCTCCTTTATTTTATGTTGGTGACACATTTTATGACCTTCTTCTTTTGTTTGTAGGTGGAGTTGGCATGAATCTGACAGCAGCAGATACAGTTATTTTTACTGATAGTGATTTTAACCCACAAAATGACATGCAAGCAATAGCAAGAGCTCACCGGATTGGGCAGCACAAGTGAGAAATGTCACCATTTGGGGTTGGTTGCTGACTCTCTTGGCCTCTCAGTATTACTTTCCCCTTCCATAGGCAAAGGAAGGTTAAAGTACGAGGATAGGTTGAAGATCAAAGGGGAGCAGAGAGGATTTTGTGCCTTCATTTTCCAGCTGCAGCCGCATACAGTCTTGTCCTTGTCATGTATCCAGCGTGGGAACTTTGTAAATTTGGAGTAGGAAATGGAGGGTGGAGGTTTGCCTGCAGTTCTCTGTGTCAAGCAGAATTGTATCAGCATCACATTTCTGCTGATTATTTTTGCTCATTTTGTTCTTGCCTTCTTTACCAACCAAAGGACTGGGTGAGGGGATAGTAAATACCTTAGTGCACCTTAAAACAAAGTAAGTAGTAAGAATTTTCTTAAACTTTTCAAGGCCTGTAAAAGTTATCCGTTTGATTGGGCGAGATACAGTTGAAGAAATAATCTACCGAAGAGCTGCCTCGAAGCTCCGGCTGACCAATGCCATTGTAGAAGGGGGCCAGTTTGCTCTGGGAGCACCCAAGCCTCAGGGAACAGCACAGTTACAGGTAAACCAGAGTATATCCTCAATTTGACTCCGGTAACCACCTTAGAAATGAAATGTTTCTGTGTTCATGTCAGATTTGAACCTCTGCAAACAGTTGTGCATTGACATGACAACTTTTGTATGTAGGAACCAAAATGACATCCCAGGTCCAGTTTGAAGACAATTGTTGCAATTTTTGAAGTGTGTTCATTATGGAAAAAGGTCTATTGTCTTGGAGAAGAGGGGAAGACAGAACCTTTCTTTGTCTGACTTGTCTTTTAACTATAATGTGGCAATTATAAAAAGTGGAAGCTGACTCATTGTTTCTAGAACTGATCTGTCTCTGATGCTTTTCTCTCACAAACAGAGCTGATAAGAAGTCAGGTGACTAGCCTAGTCAGCTTTTGGTTGTTAGTCTGAAACTCAGTCAACCTTCTTCTGGTCTCTTGGCAAATACAGTGTCTCAGGAGTCAGGGCATGATTTATAATTCTGATCTGAAAGCTGAGGTTTGTGTTGAGAACTTGGCTTCAAAACATCAAGCAAAGTGACATTTAAGGGAATATATGCCCTGTGTGCAGCTAAACCTAGGAGAGTGTATCCTAGTGTACTAGGATTTAGTGTATCCTTTCCTCCTCTGCCTGCCCTCCCTGCCCTGTTTATATGTATCTCAGTAATTATAGTTTCTATGGGAGAAGTGGAACTGAGCCCATAGGAAATTCCGTGCTGGTATTTTTCTCCCCCTGGATTTTTATGGTATTTAGGCTTTTGTTTTAAAGGGGTTGAGGGCAAAAGCAAGCCTGGGCTTTCTGGCTATGAAAAAAGCTGCTTGAATGCAGTCAGTACAGTGCTATTTTGTTATTTAGCCCTGAAGAAAAACGACTGTTCAAGTTTGGATGAGTTATGATTGAGGGAGATATGTTGTTGGGGCTTGTCCCGTCAGGTGTTGGGAGAATGGGGTGTGTTAAACAATAAGTATTTTGACAGGCAGCCTTACAGCTTAGCTTCCTCCTCTCATACATCTTTTGCATTTAAGCCTGAGAAGCTCAAGACACTGGGATTGACATGGAATTAGAGGATAATAATATTGAACTTCCCCTTCTCTTTGTTAAAGCTGAGTGAAATCTTGAAATTTGGCCTGGATAAATTGCTCTCTTCTGAGGGAAGTACTATACAGGATGTGGAGCTGGAAAACATCCTTGGAGAGACAAAAGGAGGACAATGGATAATGGACACTGTGCTGCCACAAAAGGAAGAGAATGAAGAAGAGGATACAGAGAGTAAGTTAAGAATCTAAATATCTATGTCACTTGGGTGCTGGTAGAGATGGCTTCCCAGGTAGGGGTGCTATTTTTTTCAGGAAAGAAGGAGAAAAGCAGAATTGTAATTTAGTTACTTGGATTTTGTTTGTGGCCTATCCACAGGCTTTACTTCTGAGTCTTTATTGGTATTTTCGTTCTTGTGTCCTTATTTACCTGTTTGTAAGATAATGTTAACAATACTTGCCCAGTTTTGGTGGCTGAGAGTTTAATTCCTTTTCATATTTTAATAGCTCAGATGGAAATTGCTGAGAAATGGAGAAATATTCATATTGTAGCTACTGCTTTTCCCACAGAGAACCATTAAGATAAAGTTTTGGAGAAGTAATAGTAAGTTAAGGAAATGCTGTGTAGCAGATGTTTCAATTTTTATCTCCAAATAAAAGATTATCCACTGTGAAAATCCAAAAGGTGAGATAAGAAATGCAGAGTCATGGTTTCTATAGAACTAAAACAAACCTACTCTGTCTTCAAAACTCTGCTTTCCAGTCCAAATGTCATGCAATTGTGGTTAGTTTTTCATAGCCCCATACTACATGAAAATAAATTCTAAGGGTACTTCCGTCTTCCAATACCTTCTTTCCCAGAGAAAGGCTGAATTTTTGTCTGGGTACACAGTAGCACTTAAATATAGATTTGTGACTGAAGCTGAAATGTGCCTCTGCAGGAAAGTTATTGTCCATCCAGCAGCAGTTGCCAGCAATGAGTAATTATTTGCTGAGAGTTAGCAAAGAGTGGTATTTTCTGGTGGTGACTTAAAAGAGGAGCAGTGGTACCACACTGTGTGATAGGTATAGGGAAAATAACTCACATGGTGAGCAGCAACCCTGGGCTGCCAGAGTTATGTGCTTTAATTTCTTTTGGGAATTCAGAAGCAAAAATTTGCTGTCCCTTTTCAAGAGCTGCCTGTAAGTACATAGCAGAGCTGAATGAGTTCTCCACTGACAGAGATGGAATGACCAAACAGAACAGTGATGGAACCACAATTTAAAATAATTAATTAACTGAAATAGGAAGAAAACTTCCTTGCCAGTCTAAATATCTTAAATCAAAAGCTTTTATCAGAGGAAGCAAATCTTGATTCGCTTGTTTCTACATGATACTGACTCTGGTCATACCAAAAAATTACGAGAGTGAAGATCTTTCTTTGCTGAGGATGTCACAGAAAAGCCAGATTTTTTTTTATCTTATTGTACATTTTAGGTTTTAGTATGTTTTAGTTCCTTTTCACACTTTTAAATTATTCTTTAAAGATCACATGTACGTGTACGAAGGCAAAGATTATTCAAAAGAGCCCAGCAGAGATGACAAAAAAACATTTGATCAGCTTTTGGATCTTCAGAAGGCATTGATTGAAGAGATCAGTAAGGAAGGGAGAGCTCTCCGGAACAAAGCAAACGTAAGGCAGATGTGACAAGAAGCATGAGGCTCTTTTATTTGCTTGTGGAAAATGAAACTTGGCAGTTTTCTCTCTTTACCTACAGCTTGCAGAAGGCAAGTTAAAAGATTTGGATGTCAATGTACTAAAGCTGGCTCTGGAATCAGAGCCTGACAATTCAGCAGTTCTGCTAACTGATCTGATATATGCTGCACAGGGTACTTCTATAAACTCAGGTCACAAAACTATGTATTGTGTGACAATTGAGATCTGATGATTAAGATTTGTGGACAAGTAAACAAATGGGAAAGGAATGTAGGTTAAGAAGGGCATCAGACACGTCTTTAAGATGAGCAGTTTATTTCTGTGATACCTCTTTCTTTCTCTAGGCCCTTTTCACAGGCCTTTGGGAGCAGTCGGCCAGGAGGAAGCACTTGCTGAGTGAAGAGGAACTGGAGGCTCGGAAGAAGAAGCGCCAAGAAGCAGCAGCAAAAAGAGCAAGGCTCATGGAGGAAAAGAAGGCAGCAAAAGCAGAGGCAGAACACAAGAAAAAGTATGGTTTGTATTGAATCTACTACTTGTAAACTGATGTCTGTTGCACTGTACTCTTGGAATGTGTCTGACTGATGCAAATAATATGTTCAAACTGTGTAACATGAGGATGTGAAGGTGAAAAAATGGAAAGTCCTTAGCAAGGGTTCTTTCCTCCTGAATACCCTGCCTGGCTTTAATTCATAAGGAATGGCCCGAATGAGAGTTCCATGTCTGACGATACAATCAATGAGTGTTTGGGAGAAGCTTTCTGAAATGTCACAGTTGGCCCCTATAAATTCGTCTGACATCTGTGACTCTGGCATGTCTTAACTTTCTTCTTCTTGTTTCCCAGATGTTCTTCCTTTTCACCACTCCCAAGTAGCTCCTTGCCATTTTTATGTGCTCACTTTTTCCATGCCTGCAATTGGCTTATCACATTGATATGTGACTTTGGTAGAAGAACTTTGGTAGGCGTTGTTCTGGCCTAAAATGAGGAGGGAGCAGAGGGAATGCAGATCGAGGTCTCCTGTGTTTCACTGCAATGATTTAAACCAAGCTGTGTGCCCCTACCTTTGATTTTCAATGAACATCCTCTTCTCTTGGTTTCAGGATGGCCTGGTGGGAGGCCAATCATTACACATCTACCTGCCTTCCCTCAGAGGAAAGCGGCTCTGAGGAAGAGTTTGAGGAAAATGAGTTGGGGCAGAATGTGGATTTAGATTGCAAAGATGGAGACCAGAACTATATCAAGTATGTCATGGGAGATGTAACCCACCCCCAAGCAGAAGAGGAAGATGCCATCATTGTCCATTGCCTAGGTGGGACTTGTGAACAACAGTACTACTGTTGGGTGGGTGAACAAGGGAGCTGAATTGTCCGTAATGGCTCAATAGTTTCTAATTCTGAAATAAGTTGAATTTGAGTCTGACTTAATCTCAAGTGGTGCAGAGGCAATACAGCCTCTACTCCAGCATGTATAACCCACATAAGTACTAGCAAGGTGTGCAAGGGTCTTTGCATGCTCACTCTGGATTTATGGATAAATCTCTTCAAAGGTGCTTGTAGGACTTGAAATTTTATATTTATATGTGGCTAAATGATGTCAGTTCCTGAGAGCAGGGCCTTTTGTTTATCCCGTGGAAGCAGTAGGGATCAAACTGAGATACTGAAATTCATCAGATTCAGCAGAGAGAAGACAGACATTTCCAGAGGCTGAGGTCAGAGTTTCTTGGTGGCTGTCTCTCAGCACTGACAGTACTGAGGCTCTAGACTAGTCTCCTGATTGAAGGCCCTCTTTTAAGACATTAAAGTTGAGGGAGAGAAAGTCACATTACAAAGTTCCTCCTGAAGCAGTGTTGGAGCTGCTCTCTGTCCAGGGCTACAGCAGAACATCATCATCTGCTTTGGCTTACGTTACACTCTGCACAAAAGCTCATGTTTGAAATACAAATGCCAAGTAGAAGTGAAAGACTTCAGATATCAAACACCTGGTGTAGGAAGTCCAAGGCATCAATCTGGGGACATACTACATGCAAGCTCTGTAGTGTGGATCAGCTGTATGTATGTGAGGATACTGTCAGGTTTATATACTCAGTGCTGTGGTTAGTGCTTGTTTCAGCATTCTCAGTGGACAGTTTGGAATTTTTCTGCAGAGTTTTTCAGGGAACTGTGATAAGTTTGTTTTTCTCCAGGGCTGAGGTGTATCCTTTAGCATAGTCCCTTGAACAGCGGTTGACTTAAGTTTACATGTAGTTCCCATATCTGGTTTTGATAATCGTTCATTGCCTGTGTACAGAGCAGGTACCTTTCCTGTAGGAGTGGTCTCAACCTCACTTCTAAAAGGAATCTAACCTATTTCATTCTAGATGACTCTGGCCACTGGGGAAGGGGTGGTTTATTCACTGCTCTCGAGGCTCGTTCTGATCAGCCAAGGAAAATATATGAGATGGCAGGAAAGATGAAAGGTAAGAGATTAAAATAGGACCTGAGGCCAAGATACTTGAAAGAGGTAAAATTACATTGACACTGCAGGAGTGAAGTGCCTGGATACCTCGAAACTCATGTGTTTTTCTCTTTCTGTGGATCTGAAAGTAGTACTTCAGTGGGTGCTTTGACTTGGCTTGTTTGGAGTGTGAGAACTCTGTGTAGGGGCTGATCATTCTGATCCATCCTGCAAGTCACAAAAAAAAGAGAAAAAACTCCAAACTTGTACATTATTCACAGAATCTTTTTCACTAAATAAGACAGAGGACTGCATCTTCTGTCAAAGTGCTTTCAAGAAGGATGAAAGGCACCACCTCAGGCACCATTCAGGTGAGCCTTTGCTTCCCTCCAAGCACTAATTTATTTTCATCAGCAAATATTAACAGTTTGGAGATACCTGCAGCTAGTTAGTAATGGACATCTTGCTATAAGATGGACCTGTTGATCTTTCTAATTTCCTGGGAGTTGCTTTCTTCTCATTTCAGTGTCTCTCTCCCCATTTGTTGTCTTTAACTGGGATGTGTGTGTGTGACTGTGTGGCTCAGGGGGGAAAATGTTTGTCTTGTTTCCCTCGGCAAAGGATCTGACTGCTGAAACCATCATGAGGAGGTAAGAGTCTCAGAGAGTAATACAGAATGTGACAGTGAAGTCACTGCTTCATTGACTGCTTGTTTACTCTTCAGGACTGATTTTTTATTGTTGTCTTGTTCTTTTTTCTGGGCAGACCTGGAATTAGGAGGAACCCTGCTATTCCCCATTGATGATAAAATATCCAGGAAAAAAGGACAAGATTTGGTGAGAATGCTCTTTCCTGTTTTGCTCTATCCATATGTTCTTGAAGCTGTGTGAAATGAACCTTATGTCTTCTTCACAATAATGGCACTGATTACTGAACATGGCTAAGTTGCAGTTAAATATTAGAGATAATGAGTTCTTTTCTTCATTTATTAAAGCTAAAAGTTAGTAATACAATTTTAGAGCACAGTCACTGTATCTCTTAGACTGTATATAGATTCTGTTTCAATTTTTTTTGTTTTCTCCTTAGCTGGCCTTGATTGTAGCTCAGCACCGGGATCGGTCCAATAACTTGTCTGGCATTAAGCTGTCAGCTTTGGAAAAGGGCCTAAAGAAGATTTATTTAGCAGCCAAGAAAAGGAATGGTAAGTATCTGTGCAGTAGAACAGCAAATCCATACATGTGTGGTTGCACCTAAAGACGATGACCAATTTCCACCTCTCTACTCGTTTTTTTTTTTTTCTGAAGTGAATTGAGATCTCCATAGCAGATAGGCTGTTCAAAAGTATTTCTTCTGTTCTTTGTTGGGTAGCTTGAAGTCTTTTTCTAGATTGCTTTCTGCATGTGTATCTTCTGCTGAAGAGTGTGCCCTTTCTGTTCCCTCCTCAGCAACAGTACATCTTCCACGGATCGGGTATGCAACAAAAGGCTTCAACTGGTATGGTACCGAGCGGCTCATCCGAAAGCACCTGGCAACTCGGGGTGTGCCCACTGTTATGTATCCTTTTGTAGCGTGTCTCATTCTGTTCACCATCTAGTACCGAAATGATCCTCTAAATACCTTGGTAAATGCAAAGCAAGGAAGTAAGGCTAGGCACAGGTGCCCCAGTCCAGTTGAAAAACTGGTTTCTCTCACTTTACTGTCAACATCCAGCATTTCTGACAGCATCCAGGTACTCATTCCACACTGAAGACTTAGCATTTTAGGTGATAATGACAGATAAGTGTGATTCAGCATGCCTGTCAGAATTTGTCCAGGTGCTAGTCTTCGGTTGACAGCATGGACTTACCTGTATATGCCACATCTGTGGTGAACACGACTGGAATTTCAGATTAACGGAAGTGACTCAGAAAGCAGCAAAAGTGAGAATATAAAAAAACATTACAGTGTTCCAAAAAGGTGATAGCCTGCTTTCTTGGCTGAGCATGATGAAAGTTCTTATGTTAGGACAGGCTTATGAAGGTTTTCCCCTTCCAGGAATGGAAGCAGGTTTACAAGGAGGTTCTGTTTTGTCACTTCTGTTGGAAGACATGCATTTGCTGTCAGCAATTCTGTGAAACCAAAAACCTGAAACAAAGACAAAAGTATTCAGAGCATTCTGGCTCTCTTCCTTGGTAAATCTGTTAGTGGACATGTTGTCTGGTATTTGTTGACACTTGACAGCATTTCCTTGACATTTTATTAGATATTACTTCTCTAGGAATAAAGGTTCTTCCTCTGCTTCACAGTCATATTCATCTTCAACAACAGTCTCAAAGCCATGAAGATGCAGTATTTTTACCAAGAACATGCACAAGAAGTGACCATTACTCAGGCAGTCCATGTGCATTCACGTGGGTGAAACATGGGTTGCACAGCCTTTATTCACCCCTTACCTCTCTGCTGCAACTGGCCCCAACACTTGCCTTTTATCAGTGGCTGTGGAGTGGAATGAGACTCTCTGGCTTCAGAGTCCAAAGAGGAGAGATCTTTGCTCAATCCCAGATCTCTTTTGGAGATGGAAAATTTAAACTTTTAACTGATGGTCCATTGTTTTCCCTTACATTAAGTTATTGTTAGGGCTTGGAATACAGTATTGTTTAGCTGTATTTCCCTGCCCCCTCCCTCCCTCTCAAATTTCATACCTTATCTCACTATATCTCTTTTCAATCAGCTTTTTAGTAGTTACCTGGCATTCAGTCTACATGTCCACATATAACTCAGCAGAAAGGAACCTGTTGGCTGTATGACAACCACACAGGATAAACTGTTTAACTCTTCTGATTTCTTAGAAATCTATTTTGCTTACATTTGTTAAAATATAAAATTTAGCTACCTAATCATGTGGTTATAGTCTAACAAAATGCTGACCAGTATCCTTGGCAAAGGTGTGCAAGGCTGCCAAAATTTGAGACTGACTGTAAATGATACCTTCCTTTCTCTCACAACTCTTATTTTATTACACAGCTTTTTGTTGCCGCTGTAGGGCAAAACCAGCTCCTTATTGCTGTCTAAAAAACTGTGTGAAAGGTTCCATGACCCTTTGATTCACTTTTTGGGGTAGAGTTTTTGATGTTGGCTTTGCTGTACTGCAAGGGAACTTTCCTATTTTTCACACTGTTGACACTATTTTTAGCCAACATAATTTTAGGGTGTTTTTGTACAACCAGGCAATAGTAGCTCTCCTAATAAGTGCTGTGACCAAGGAGACTGTAGTGCCAAACTTAATTCAATTAAAAGTTCATCTTCCAATAGGAAAGCACCCCACAAGTGGTGGAAAGTATGTCCCTAAATATCTCATTGCCAACATGCATCTCACTGGCTGCATTTACACTGCCCCTGTGGGCATCGGGTTATTTAATAATTCCAGGCCTGCCGTGGCTCATTATACTGACTGGGGTGCTCCACCGAGGAGAAGCACTCCTGAGCTGGATACTCTGTCATTCACTTCTGGCTGTAGCAGACAACCCCATGGGATTTGTAACCTCGTTTGACCCTGCTGCAGCTGAGGGCAGTCAGTGCTGCATAGCACCTCTGTGGGTATGACCTTTCTTGCAGCTGTTCCCAGGAACACCTCCCCTCTGCATTTGGCAAAGTGCCTGCTGGATCAGAGTCCTACTGTGAGGACTTGGAGGGGTGAGAGGTGGTGAGTGGATGTACCTCGTTTTCCCCAGTCTCTCAAACTGGCCCTCTTCCAGCAGGCCAGCTGGTGGCACTGTTAATCAGCTGCAGCAGCTCACAGTGCTTCTCCAGCCTGGAAAAATTCTCCCTCTTTCCCAGAATTAAAACACCAATTACACATTTTTCTCTGGCAGCTTGACTCATAATTTCAGTCTGCAGACTCAAGGCTCTGTTCCTCCACCTCTTCTTTTTCCTGCATGGTTATTGCCCTTTGTTAAACGCTTTAGTTCCCAAGTATTCCAGTGTGTGCAGTCTTGTTCCTCAGCTTCACGCACATCTATGGGTTCTCTGGCCACCAGCTGCACATAAACAGAGGATTTGTCCTGTGGCTCTGTCCTCCAGAACAGACTGAAGTAGTGTGTCTGCCCCCACTATGGCCAGCTATGCCTTTTTGAGGCCTCATGCTTTCCTTTGTTTCAGCCTCTATCCTGTGCCCCCCACCCAGATATGATTGACTAGAGTTATAAGGGAGAAGAGGGCTGACTGTTAATATTCCTTACCCCTTAAGGTATACAGGGAGCTGAGAGTTACCTGTAACACAGAGGAAAGGTCATGGTATGTAACAGATTCTAGCCCTCTAACTCAGGGTCAAGTAAATAAATGAGGTTCTTTTCCTCTCTCATACTTTTTAACTGTACAAATGAAATCTACCTTATTTTCTTCTCTTTAAATATACTTAGGAAATGCTTCTAGAATGTGGGGACTTTGTTGTGAGTTTTTTGCTTCCTTTTTTTTTTTTAGCAATATTCTTTAGTATTCTTTGAATCTGCTGAAACCAAAGAAAAGGTCTACCTCTGTCTGCTCTGAAATGAAAGTGGCATTTCAGCTGAATCCTGAATTGCGTTTTGTGGAATCTCAGCCAAGTGGATTTTTTCTAGTGTTGTTACCCACCACCATTTCTCTTTATTTGGGCAGAAATCATGTATTTCAGATAATTCCATAAAGGGCTCAGCAGCTTTTATACAAGTTGCTATACAAAATAAATGTGTCATGCAGTTTCTTCAGCTGCGCAGTGCTATGCATTTTCCCTTTCTAAATAGCAACCACACCAAAAGGGAAGGAAGGAGTTCTTTTATAGTCATGTCCCTCTGGCCTTTCTCTCTGTCTTCCGAACAAGATTATTTTGCAGCAGAAGAGCTGAAAAGCGTCACCTTGTACATTTCTGTCATTGCACGTTTACTTAAACTTTTGATGTAAGCTGCTGGAGCGAGGTCAGCAGCTGAGAGCACCATCATCCACTGCTCAGATTGGCTGTACAAGCAGTTTCATCAGATAGGACCTATGAAGTGACATCCAGTCTCAGGAAAAAACTTTGCACCCCATGCTGGAGGCTCCAGCTGATGCTATATGCTGGTTCAGCTCGTGCTTGTGTTTCTTGACAAAGCACTGCCTCTGATTCTCAGGGCATTATGCACACAAATTTTGTCTTTGATGGCCTGTAACTTGAGAATGATCTTTTGCCTTCTGTTCAGGAAGTAGTAAAAACAGTACCAACCTCAGAAATGAATCAGGTTTTATGGACATTGTAGATATGTGATTTTGTCACGGAATTTTGACAGAGGCAAAAATTATCTGCATATGTCAATGTGTGTTGGGGATGGTGGAGCCTTGATTTTGAGGAAAGAAGAAGGTTTTCAAGGTGATGGAGAAAATCTCAACCTCAAATGTCCTAACAAAATTCAACCTCAATGTCTTAACAAAAATATTGTATGTGTGTATCTCCAAACAAGGCAGAATCTGACCCACAGAAGTGATCAATAGAAAAATATAAGGATAAGAAGATTGATTCATTTAAAAATAAGTGAAGCCAAGGTCCTGGAGAAAAAAGAAAAGCAAACTTTTGAGCTGACAGATGACTTAAAAGTGTAACATACATGTCAAGTTGTGTAAAAACTCCCACCACTTTACAATACATAATCCTGGAAGAGAAAATGTAAACCTTTATTCAGATGATTTCAGTGAATAGCAGTGTTGCTCATGCATTTTGATCAGCAAATTAAAGCGTAAGACAGAATGATTCAGAACCCTAATGGATTTGCCATAACAAAGGATAGTGTCCATATTTCAGATAGTGCCTCATCTCTCACTGGTTTTCTGTCTGACTCATGCTTTTCACAGTGAAAAGTCCAAGCCTGAGGAATACAGTAGATGGATTAGTAGAACTACATATGAGTGTCTTGTCTAGAACACAGATCTCTGTATCATTTTTTAATTTCCTCGAGGTGTGTGTATTTCATGTTGGACTATATCATCCACCCATCTTGGCCCTGGTCAGATGGTACTGCATTGGTGGGAAAGCATGTAGACCCTTCAGAAAATGGGATGAAGACAGGAACTGTCTGGATGCTCATGTTTCAGGCAGGAAGAGAATGTTCCTGCTTGCACTCGTAACATTTTCCTGTGTGTTTCTTCAAAGCTAAGGAGAGAAACAACCCCCTCAATGAGCTGCATGAAATGAGAATGCTAATCATGTTGCTGTTGAAGAAAACAAATCAACATAGTTAAGGAAAGACAGAACTTGCTTTTTGTAACATCTAAAAAAGGCTCAAGTTTTGGTGGCTTAAGCAGAAAAGAATTATTAACTTACTTCCTGAAATAAGTGTAGTGCATCTACCAGCCTTTCTCTGCTGCTTCCAGTGAATTTGAGGTTGCAGCATTGATGTTCACGTGATAAAGATTGTTGGGTTTTTTTCATAGAAGAGAGACAAATTTGGAGCAAATAAAAGGTATCTATAATCTCATAAATCTCACAAATTGACCTCAAGCCTGCTGCAGAAAGGGATGAAGAATCTGAAATCATATCCCTTTCTTGTGTGCCACTTCATGAAACAGTTGGGGCCTGGCTTCACATGAGTGCCCTAGCTCCTCACCTGTCTGTGTGTGCATCTAAGATCATGCCATAAAGCAGTGCCAGACCATATACTTGACCACTTGCAAATCCTTCCTAAAATATCTCCTGGCCACTGTTCCACCAGGGACAGGAAAAGATCAAAGCAGAGGAGAACGGAACAGGGGAAGTGTCTTGCATTTCAAGCACATTCTGTACCAGAGACCAACTTTGTTTGACATGGACATACTGGAGTCCACTAACATGATTCAAGAATTGGTGCATTGACACACCAGGAGCTGGGATTTTTAGCTTTGAGAAGAGGTTTCAGAGTAGAGTTGATGTGTGTAAACGTGTAACAATATGTATAAATATCAGTTGGAAGGGAGTAAAAAAAGTGGAGCCAGACTCTTCTCAGTGGGATCTAGTGAAAGGAAAAGAGGGAACAGGTGCAAATTGAGATATATGAAATTACATTTAAATGTGAGAAAAACCCCATTTTTACTCTGTATATGTTAAACACTGGAACAGGTAGCCCAGGGAGCTTGTGGACTCTTTGTCTTTGGAGTTGTTCAAAACCCTGCCTGGCACAGCCCCAAGCAACCTACTTTACTTGACCCTGTTCTGAATGAGGAGACTGGACCTCCAGAGGTCCATTCCAACAATTCTCCTGTGAATCTATGAGATCCATTCAGGTATCTCAAAGAAAACCCCAATAAGCTCTAATTTTACCTATTCAGTAGTGTACAGGAGCAGAGTACTTCACAAATTTCTGAACTATGACCCTACTACACTGGTAGCTTGACTCATACAAAACATTTCTTCATGTCTCAGACGTTTAAACAGATGATGAGAGATAAGCATGTAGCAGTATCTCAGAATCTGCCCTGGAGCCCATCTTCAGTGTATTTCTCCTTTGCCAGTCTTCTGTGTAAGACCTTGACCTAGTTAGGTGTGAGGGCCTTCACTGCTGAGTCTAACAGGTATCTGCACCAGGTCTGGGCAGGGCATGGGTGCTGGTCCTCACTGAGGTATACATCCCCAGCTTAGATCTTTTAGCAATCTCATTTCTGTGGGGTACTGCAACAATTCCTACTGCTCTAAACCATGAAACGAGTCCTGAGAAATCCTCTAAATCTTCTTGAGCAGCTGCTGGAGCAACATGGTAGGAAAATAATAGATCTCGCAGTGTTTCTTTGTTGCTTTCCAAGTCTAATTAAAGACCTTTGGTAAAGGCCTCTTTCCCTTGTTGATGTTTTCCCGAGGTTTCCATAGCCTTTCAGGCAGGGCAGTATCTCCCCCACACAACACAGGTAAAACCTTCCTCCTTGTACAAAGTCTCTCTCCTGCCCCAGCTGTGTGTCCTGCATAAGCTCAAGCCTGTCATCTTTTGTCACATTTCACCCACTGTGGAGAGCCCTTAGTAGGCAGTGAGACTGAGGCAGGCTTTCAGCAGGGTGTCAGACACTTTTCAGAGTGGAGACAGTCCCTGGAATGCAGCAGAGTACTCAGGCCTTGGGCAACTTCAGACACATGATGATGCCTAATACAAGATGGAGCCTATCAGTTGATACCAGACTCTTCCAGTCAGTCACAGGGTTGAGTAAGCATGTGTGCCATGCAAAATAGGAGGTAATGTAACTACCAAATCAGAGTGATATGGAAAGGTTTCTTGTCATTCCTGGTTAACTGTTTCATTGTGAAGTCATTCTATGGGCTATTGGTGTTGAGTAGGGGGCAAGCACCACAAATAAAACTATGGCATTATTTTGGGAAAAGAGAGTGAAGGAAAAGTGGAGGGGGGAAAAAAATAAACGATGCCATCTACAGAAGCCACAATAATGCAAAATATACACTGTCTAACAGGAATAACTTCAGTTTCTTCTGCATTTCTTCCATTTGTGGCCTGGGTCATTCCTGAGCAGTTCAAAGTGCAGGACTGGAATCTAGAAGGTCTAGATTTTCTTCATACATTCCTAGTTGCTAGCTCATTGTACTTCCTGAAAACGTAAGATGTTTTTAAAGGGTAAAACAATCTAAAGGTGACATGAAATAGTAACATTTACATGTAGAAAAAGTGACTTGTGCTAACACAGGACTCTCCTGCCCAGAGCAAGTGGTGCCAGGAATTTGGTGCCCAAGGGAGGCTTTAGGCAAACCAGGCCCTTCTCTCTGGGCAGCAGGAGGTCCCTCCTCATGACAGTCCTCTTGTCACCAGGGGCAGAGGGCGCTGCATCTGCAGGCTTCTGGTGGAGGAACAGACCAAGCCATACCGAAAGCGAGGCATTAGAGTGCCTGGCAATACACTTAGCCTTGGAGGAAACGCACGGATTCCGTAGTCTGGGATAAGATAGCTCCAAGGGATTGATCTTTCTCCTGGAGGAGACGGTGACGGCATAGGACAGGCGAGGCGCAAGGCTAGGTGGACGAGAGCTGCAGAGCCTTGGAAGAGTAGCGGGGCGCTGGGGGTGGGCACCGGAGCAATGAGGGAGACGATGGGGAAAGCAGCGGCAGATGTGAAGGAGCGCGTGTAAGTCCTGAAGTGCAGAGGAGGCTGAAAACTACGGCTAGAGGTTCAAGCGTCGAATCAGGCCTCGAGGGCTGAGTAGCGGGTCCCGCCGCAGAGCTCCACCAGGTGCGACTGCAACAGAGCGCGCCTCGGGAGAAATTTAGCGCCGGAGCCACAGCGAGGGTGAGGGCGGCCGCTCCCCGGGCAGCGAAGCCTCGCCCAGGGGCGGTGGCTCCGGCGGAGGAGGGAGGGAGGGAGGGAGGGAGGGAGGAGGAGGGAGTGAGTGAGTGAGTGAGTGAGTGAGTGCGGGGCGGTGCCGGGCACAGGAAGCGGAAAGCGGCGGCGCAGCAGCAGCAGCAGCGACGGCGGCTGCCGCCGGGAAGGTGGCCGGGAGCGGCGCGGCGGTGGAGGGTCGGGTCGGTGCCGGCAGCGGCATGGAACGGCCGTGGGAGGGAGGTGAGTCCGTCCGTCTGCCTGCCTGCCTGCCTGTTCTGTCTGTCTGTGCGGGATGGGGGGGCGATGCGGCTGCCCCCACCACGCCCTCCCGCTGCCGGGACCTGGTGCTGGGGCGGCGGTGTGGCAGCCGTCAGCTCCCGCGCCTGACCGCGGGGTCGGTGCCCGGCCGGGTGGTGCGGCTGGGAGCCCCGATGGTACACGCTGTGGGGGCAGCCTGCTGCGTCCCGCTGCCCTGCCCGGCGCTTTCCGGGCTGCGCGCTGGTTCCCGTGCCTGGGCGGAGGTGGAAGGCGGGCGGCGGCCTCCCTCCTGCCGGCCGGGGCTCTGCCTGCCTGCCGTGAGGCTGCTGGGGCGGGGGATCCGCGATCTCGGCATCCCAGAATAAGCCTTTCGGTGTCGGCGAGGGCCGTGGGCGCAGCCCAGCTCGGCGTGCAGCGCTCTGGTGCCGAACCTCGCCTTGCAAGGAACCCGTGTGCTGTTCGTGCGAGAGGCTCCGCGCTGGTGTGAATGTTGTGCTGATGGTGCCTTGCGTGCCCACGCCGTTTGAAACAAACTGCTCTGTGTCTGCGCTCATCCCGCTGGGCAGCACGGGAAGGAGAGCAGAAGTGACGGGAAGGAGAGCTGCTGCGAAATAACGCGGTGGGGGTTTGTTTTTTTATTCAGAAGGTTGTCAAGGTGGTGAACTAACTCTCTTATGCCAGGAGTTGAACTCACTGAATTGCAGTTTATGAAAGCATAAGTGACTTGATGGCAGGGTTTTCGACTTGGAGAGATAGACTGTTTGGAGCAGTGGGATTTTTTTCACCCCAGGTTTGTTAGTAATAAACTGCCCACAAGATCTGTGCAGCTACAAAGAGTTAAGAAATGGAGTCACGCTGGCTGGAAGTGCTAATTAGGATGTTAGGAAGTATGTTCTGTGATGTCATTGCTTGTGAGCTCAGCCTGACTTCAAGGAAGAGAGATGTGGAGAAGGGAGCTTCAGCAGTGCTTTGAAAAGCTTCGTTTTGACCATGCTTGGATCTTTTCCCCCTGGAGTTTGGCTATTTAGCTGGTCAAACGAGCTACGAGGCCAGTGTTGGCTCTGTGATCACTACAGTTGTTAATTTTGCAAAATAATTGTGAATGGAGTCTTGTAAAAAGCCTCCTTTAAAAATGTTCCCTATAGCTGAAATTTTGGAATAATCTCAGACTGTGCTGCAACCAGCCAGGCAAATATCTAACTGTTCACAGCCACTGACTAGGAGCTCCCAGTGATTGCTTCTTGCCTTTAAGTTTTGGTTAGTAGTGGCAATTGTTCCTGGTGGCGGCTCTTGTCTTACGGATATATGCACCTGGAGGGGACTTACTGTCATTGTGAGACTGGGATACAGTACTAGGAAAACACTAGCAAATGACTGCAGTTGTCCTAGCAGAACTGCATGTTGTGTTGTTGTAGCCTGCCTTCCTTACACCCCCATCTCTTGCAGCCAAAGCAAAGGATGGTATCAGAAATGCAGCTTTGCTGCTACAGGGCTTGTGCTGCTGTATGGGGACCTGAGAGGCAGACCTGAGTGGAGAGCTGTGACGTCCAGTTCTGCTGGTGGGAAACAGTAAGCTCATGTTTATCCATGTCTGGTACTGTCGCTCAGAAGAAGAAAATGAACCCGTGTAAAAACTATCTCAATACTTTTAATTTCTCATTAGCCCCTATGTCAGAATTTTCTGACTTGGGTCAAATTAAAAATCAGTGGTTATTTCCTCAGGGGTCAACACTTTTGCCTTCTCTCCTTGCAAGGACAGAACGACATTGGACTTGTACATATTTGAGCACCAGGGAGATGGAGAAAGACTCCATACTGAGGAGTCCACTGTGCAGTGTACTGGGGATTTGTTGAGGGTCTATAGACCTCTTTTTTGTTCTAACTTTAAATGGAAAATGCTGGCAGATATGCAGTGTCTTAAAGGAGGAGGTTCTCTTTCAGTAGAGAAACCTTTTGCAGTCCATACCTTTTAATGCTATCTCAATATCTCAGTGCTGTGGCTAAAAGTAGATATTGAAAATGTGGTACAGATGCTGCCTGTTGGTATAGACAGAGTAAGCAGTATCTTGTGAGACTTTTTTCCCCATTTGTTTCAGTACAGTTTTAAATGTCAGTGTGGAAAACTGTACTCCTGTGCACAGTTCCAGGTGCTCTGGTGTCCTGAGGTTGAGGAGACAATAATTTGTACCGTGTTGCATAGCTCTGGGGTTAAGAGGAGCTTGGGAAGGTCTGGCAGCACAGAACAGACCCATGAGTGAGGAAGCCCAAGCTTTCAGCAGGATGGCACTGAGGTGTAATTTGTATGATAGTCTTGAGGGCTCATTGTGCTTCAGAAACTTGGGCAGCACAGATGTGGCTCTTGGAGTGGGCAAAGGACATCCTCCAGGACAGTGCTTCACAGATGGGCCCCATGTAGAGAGCTTCCAGCTGTGTAACAGGGGGGCAAAGAGGTTGGGGGTTACTGCTTAGAAACATTGCTCCCTTGGGTGGTGGTTTTGCCTAGGTATTTCTCTTGTCAGTTGCTGTGTTGTTGCACGTTCTGATTAAACAGTGGATTGCTTTAATAAACCAAGTGGTTTTTCCTTCTGAAATATCTATGTCGTGGACTAATGGTTTTCAGCTTTGGGGTTGGAAATTCCAGGGGATCTGTGAAATCTTTCTGAGGAGCCTCTGAGAAGCAAAAAAAAAGAGAACCTATTGTTAGAGGGCTTGAATTTGCTGACTACTAAACAGTTTTTGTTTTTTTTTAAATGAGGGGTATGCAGCTCAAGAGCCACCGCCATAGAGTAAAAAGCCTGGTTTAGTTGTATATATATTGAAAGCCAAAATTGACCTTATTTAATGACATGCAAAAATAAACACAAATATTTTAGAAAAACCTTGTTTCTCAAAGCTCATTGCCCATTAAAACTGGCAGTCTTGGCTCTGCAAATAGATTAGCATGGATGAACTTCTGTGCTTACAGATCAACTTGCTGGATTGGGGCTTGCTCAGGAAATTCAAAAGCAAGAGGTTCCTGTGGCATTGCTTATAGGTCTTACTATGGCTGCAGTTGAACATAGCAAGTTACTAAAACTTCTCGTTTTCCTGAAGTGAATAATGGGAACGTCCCACAGCAGTACTATGCAGCCAAGCCAATGCCAGAGTTGAAAAAGCTTCCTCGCTGCTTAGCTGCCTTAATTGGTTTCACTTTTGAGGCCTCAGCACTTGAGGTTCAGTGTGCTTGATTTGCAAAGTTCTTCGTTTCACTAAATGAAGGAAAAGAAGATTTCTTAGTGCAATAGCTCGTGGGCATCCATTACCCCATAGACAGCTGGTGTTGTTTCACAAGTGAAACTGACAGCATTTGGAGCTGAATTGTGTGCACATCCTCATGGACACTTGTGGCTGCTTGCACTCCAGATGGCACTTCCAAATAGATATAACTTCATTAATTGGCTGGTAAACCAACTCTAATTGATTGCATCTTTTAAACAGAGCAAGATTGAAACTTTGCAGATTTCAAAGATAAGCTACTCTGGAGTTATTTGTCTCAACTTCATAGGGGAAAATCCATTGGGAAAGCATGGGAGGTAAAAGGGAGCTGTTGTTTGCATTTGCCCTCTTTGATTTAAAGATGTGACTTTTATATTTTTCTTGCGCTGGGAGCCAAACTGTGTTCCCTTGAAGGTGATCACAAAGCAAACTTCATTGGAAATAGTGTGGAAAATAGCAATTCAAAAGAACTCTTTGAGATTTATGAGCATATGAAAGGAGGGAGTTACAATGAGTTGTGTAGCTGAGTAGAAACTGTAATTACAGTGATCTCTGAGGTATTCAGGGGTAGCTACAATTTCTTCACTGTGATGCAGGGTGTGGCAGTCCTCCTTGCCAGCACAGGGTCCCAAAATTTACTTTGGGGTGCCTTACCATTGTTTTCCATCTAATACTTGGCTTCTTTCTGTCATCAGTAAAGGAAAGGCAGAGTGAGAGTGCTGACCCTACTCGGAGCAAAGTTCTGGGTGTACCGTTTATACAGTTGTGATGGAGCAGAGAAGGCATTCCCATGTCCCCTCTAGCTCTTCACTTGTGCTGCTGTTCACCCTGATGTTGGTTTTGATGTTTTGAGCTGTGCTGTGAACTAGGTCACGGAAAGGATCCAAGACAAAAGCATGGCAGGGGGGAGAAAAGAGATTTTTTGTTTTGTTTTCCAGCAGAACTGTTTGCATGCTGAGAATTGTGTTGACGCAACCGAGAGTGGTGAACCGTGGTGAGGAGGTGGAAGCTACTTACACCAGCTTTCTTGTCAACGCTGAAATACAGTACAACTGTACCCTCAGGCCAACAGAGCTTTGTTTCATGCACAGCCAGAAGCTCTGCAAACAGACCATGCCTTCAGTGGAGTCCTTCGAGATGTAAGGATCTTTTGTAAAGCCATTTTGATTGGCACATTGGACTCTGAATTCACACTTTTTTGTGAAGGGATGAGGCCCCAAACGATGGGGCTGCTGCTTTAAGCAGAACGGTTGTTCTTGCCCAGAGGGGTAGGAATCATCATTAACAGTGATTTAGTAGTGGAGGTGTGCTATAAAGACCGTGCTTAGTTTGGATATGGTTGTGTTATGAAGGACACA
Organism: Muscicapa striata striata; assembly: GCA_030060385.1. NCBI lineage: Eukaryota > Metazoa > Chordata > Aves > Passeriformes > Muscicapidae > Muscicapa > Muscicapa striata. The sequence goes on from JAREIS010000173.1 coordinate 1,850,626, forward strand.
CTACAGCTTGTCTTCTCTAGGTTTCCTCAGGCTCTAGTAGTGCATACTCCTGGGATGGTGGTTAATCCAGGGTTAACCATTGAGATGTTAGTTTAGCAAGTTAATTGTCTTTTGGTCCCTTCTTTCCTGTTCTACTGAAGAAGCTTTTCTGGTGTAAGGCTATCCTGTCTTCCTGCTATGAAATACACCAGGAGGTGGGTAACTAGCTTGGCATGGCTATTGGGGAGTGTGTGTTTGGACTGAGCACCTCCCTCCTTCACTGGGAGTGGTGTCTCTAGCAATCCAGGCTACCCTCTGTTGGGCAAATCTAGGAAGCCTTCTTGACGATCTATCTCAGTTGGGCACCAGGCAAAGCCAGTGGTCTTCTGCTTTTTCCAGCTGAGTTGGGCAGGTAAATCTTGTTCCTGACAGCCCTGTGAGTGCCTCAACAGGAAGATCTGTTTAGCCATTGGTGTATACTGCAGTCCAGGCAAGGAGGAGGTGCAGAGTCCCTGAGATGATGGTAGAGTCATTTAGGTTGGAAAATACTTCTAGGATTACTGCTTTTGACAGTGATCCAGGAGACCTGATGGTTTTTGGGGGCCACCTTGTTGACTTTTCACAGAGCTGTGTCAAAACCATTGCTCTTGGTTACACTGAAAAGGAAAGCTGGTGTGATTCAGCCTGCCCTGACTTTCCTTTGGTGGTCTTTTCTGCTTGGTGCCCAGCACTGCCTTGCTTCATCCACCATCAAATGCGCACTGCTTGTTCATGGGTCCTGACCAGGCAGCCTGTGCATTTCCACGGCAGCCTCTGCCTGCAGAAGTGTTCCCAGAGGCCTGCAGAGAAGTATGATCCTGTGCTTAAGGAGTGAGAGGGGTCAAAAGAGGAGCTTTATTCCTTGTCCCCATGTCAGCTCTGATTCTTGTGCTGGGATTCGGGGGAAAATTCTTTTATGTGGTTAGAGGAAAAGAGTGAGTGTTTATACTTTCCTAGAGAGCTTGGAAAAATACGTAACCCTTACTGATGTGTGCCAGCAGCTCTCCTTGCTCTTCCCATTCCTGTAATGTAGTGGTATGTGCCTGTGAAGGTAATGGTTGTTCTCAAAGGGACTCCAGTGACATCACAAACAGTGGTTTAAGACTACAATAACTTGACATCTTTTGTTCATCTGAGGGTGTTTCTGGTCCTCGGTGCCTAATGACTGCAAAGTCCTGTGTAGCCACCTCCTTATAGCGCTTTTTGAACGTAGCAGAGTTGTGACCTCACCTCCATTTATCAGAGGAAGACAAACACAGAGAAAGGATTTTTCTGTGGTTGTCTAGCGGGACAGTAGAGGTAAAAATCAGCTTTAATGAGTCACAGCCTATTGCTGGAGCAGTAAGGTACAGACTGTGTGTAAATCTAGGAAGTTAATGAGTCTTAACATCCCATCTTAGGTTGGGGGATTTTTATTCTTGTTACAGTAATTATGCCATTTTCCAAACTGTGCTGTGCCTTGGCTTTGTTTTATTGTGTTTAATCCATCCTCATTCCTTTCCTCCTGAAACCGGGCCTTATGGTCCCATCCTTATTTGTTCTTTTTGCATACCCTGATGCCTTAAGGTTTTCTTGAGGCACAATATGCCCTTAGAGCTTGGGAATCCTGTACACCAAGGGTCCCCATGCCTTTCTGCTTTCCAGGAGCCCTGGAAAGCTCAAGTGTTGTGCAAATACTTGCAGCTCTGGGTGCAGTGGGGGTGCTGCTTTGCGTGGTTGCAGATTGCACTGCCAGCCAAGGAACCCTGTGGGGAAGAAGCTTCCTTTGGTGCAGCTTGCACGTGGTAGGGCTCTCTGCTCTGCTATGAGCTTTTGCAAAGGTGTTAGTGGAGGAATCTTATTGCTGGCAAGAATAGTTGGCCAAAGCAGGATTTCTGTTGTTGTCCCTCTGTCTTTAGGGAAGGAGAGGGCTGAAAACAATGGTTGCCTGTTTTATTGCTAACAGCTTTGAAAGCTGCTGTGAGCCGTAAATTATGGTGGGATCTAGTTTAATTTTAAAGTGGTCTTTTGCCCGTTCTGAAAACACAGCATCGCTTTAGTCCTGTCTTTGCTGGAGGCAGCAGTTGCCTGGGCAGAAGGCATGTGAGAGTGCTCCTGTGTGCCACAGGAGTGCTGGTCTCTGCCAAGGTACCTCTGTCCACAGCTGCTATCCTTCCCTCTTGCCTATTTGCATGTTTCCCCAAGCTGGTGATTAACTCCTTAACTCCCCTCCTTTTTATTTCTCTTCTCACCTAATGCAGGATGTGGATTTGGAAAATGGGATGATGTCTACCCTTCCTTCCCACAGGGGTCAAGGGTTTTGACATGTTACTGTTGGGAATTGTTCTAATGTTGCCCTGTTCCTGTTCCAAAAAACATGAGCCTCTTCTGCCCTTTACAGATGTGACTTCAGCTGCTGTTCCAGATGGAAGTACATTGTAAGAAGTGTTAGCCCATATAAGCTAGACGTGATATCTAATCAACACTCCCCAGTGTTAATGTGTGTATATATAGAGATGATTTTTAATAAAATTGAATTATTTGAGGCCTGATTTAGCTTCTGGAGGCTAAGGCTAAAGAGAGGGAGATGATCATAGTGCCATTGATTGTATAGTAACTAATGTGCCTGTATAATGGGCACACCTTGCAGTTGTGAAAACAAAGTGGGTTTCTCTCCAGCATTTCCTCCATGGAAAGTTGTCCTCACCCTCACCTCTTCCCCCTGTAAGTAGGCTATAATGCTGCTGTTCTGAATCTGGGGTTATTTGGGCTGTGTCTCACACAGGAGAAGAGATGGGGTGTCGAAGCCAAGCCTGGTCCTTTTTCTGTGGGTGAATTTTGATATCTAAGGCTGCTGTGCCTTCTCTAAGTCACTGTCTCTGCCAGGTGACCTTGACTGTCTCTTCCAGATTTTTGGATGAATGGGCTAAACTCTGCAAACAGATGCTTTGAGTTCACTTAAAGCTCTTCAAATGCATATATTTCACTGGATTAGAAAGAGAGGTGTTGACCAGGACAGGCTTGATGAGTGTGAAATGGGGCCAGGGTGAGGGAATTCCTGCAGGAGGAATGACGTCTTGCTTTGCTTAGAGTGGACTTCCATGCTTGTTTCTTGTTTCTTAGGTCGATTGTGAGAAGCCAAGCAACCACCGTCCCCTCCCCTCTGATCAGATTCGTTTTAAGTGAAGCTCACTCAGTCTCTGAGGACCAGATCTCACCGATGACTGGGAAGCAAAGAGTACCCAGGAAAGCACTTTTACCACGGACACCACTTCAGGAGCACCAGGAACTCATCTTCTAAATAAAATCAGTGCCCCTTTGGTGCAGGCCTGATGTCTGCTGCAATGGATACGGAATCAACATATTCGGGATACTCCCACTACTCAGGTCACTCCAAAAAAGCACACAGACAAGGGTAAGGAAATGTGGGGTTTTTTTTTAATTACTTACTGCTCGAAGTTAGGACATGTTGTATGAGAAAAAACTGTAAGTCAGGATAAAATCAGTGGCCCCACATCTCTGGAGGAGATACATGTAGAGGTCCTCATGGAGAACACAATGAGGAGACTTGAAGCTGTTAATTCAGTGATATTCAGTTTGTTGTTTGCATGCTGGGGTCATGTGTGGCTAAAGAGATTGGGATAATGCCAGCAGAAGGAAAAGATCACCTAAATCTCCTCTTAAAGGGCAGGGGATGAGTACAATATCTGGGGAGAAGACATGTTAGACTTCCTAAACTGGTAATTGCTAGTTGTCTTCTGATGCCATAATAATAATAAAGTTTCCTGCCTCTCCCCTCACCCTCCTCCAGGCTACTCTGTTAATGGTTTGTTGAGGTTTTTTTTTTAAGTAGAATTTGAGTGGTGCTTGAGTCTCCAACAAGTCCTTTATCAGCATTGATTGGATTAGAAGTCAGGCTTTCCTGAACTTGAATAGCAAGTCCTCTCAGTTGTGGTAGTTCAACAGCCTGAAAACCCATCTGCTCTGAAACTTCTGATTATTTGGAAACGTTTTCTTTTCTTTTTTTTTTCCTATATCATCCTTAGTTTTACATGTAAAGTATGTGCCACTTAGTGTTTGCAACTTATTACTGAGCTGGTCCAAAATAATTTTGCAAATCAGAAGCAATTATCCTGTGTGGTTGGAAAAAGAATTCTTCCGTGAAGTCTTTGCTCACAGTCCAGTTATTGAGGAAAACATCTCATTTGCCTTTTTTCCCTTCCTTAACATCCAACCCCCAATACAGATTGCCCATTTAAACTTAGAATTCTATGTGGAAAGATGCCTTTAGGGTTCCAAAAATGACATAAAAATCCTATACCCCTTAAACTGAAATCCCATGAAACCTTGGGGCTTTGCTAATGCCAAGAGAGAGGCAGAGCTGGGATACTCATGAGGGTTGAGCCAGTCCCTGAGCACAGTGAGGGTTTCCAATGCAAAGGCTGCTTTCCTGTCCATTTGGGAAAGGGAGGAAAACCATTGGGGAGCAGATTGGTAGGGCTTAGTTCATCCTGAGATTTTCTCAGATGAGAAGCTGTGAGGTTTGCAAGGGTGCTCTGGAAATAAAGACTGGCCCTGTACCGTTGATGTTCTTGCTTTCTTTGTGGGAGTTTGAGTTATTAATCAGTCGAAATAAACTTCACCAATTGTCCTACAGCGTTAAGGTCAGAGATGACATCTCCTTTGCAGGAACTAAAGCTCTGTTGATTAATTCCTTGTGTTAACTCGGCATATCTCTGCAAGTCACTTCTTGTAGGTGGAGAACTGTGTAGACCAGTAAATTCCAAATGGAATTGCCAGCTGTTTGGAGAATGCTTTGGAAAAGGCTTTCCTTTTAAGCACAGCACTGATGGAAGCTGTTTTAAGAGAACATGAGGTGGTCGGCATGGATCCCTGTTCTCCCCTCTGCTATGACTGAGGGGGTGGTCTGTCCCAGCCTCCAGGCTGTCAGCTTGTCTGGGCAAGGTCCCTTTCTACCTCCTCGAGATCTTGTTTTGTCACAGCCTGAGTCTATGTGATCAAGAGATGGACAGACTTGACTGATCTAGTGCTTGGAGCACCTGTTGCAGGTAGAGGTGCAGCACATTTCAGGCCCTGCTCCATAGAGTAACTGGTAACATTGTTCTCCTCCTCCTCTGTTTGAAAAAGGAGCCGGGACAGACACAAATCTCCGCGAAGCAAAGATGGCAGTCGGTCTGAGAAGTCTGTCACTATCCAGACGCCTCCTGCAGAGCCACTGCTTGGGAATGATGCCTCTCGGGCAGAGGAGGGCCAGGTAAGGAGGGCGTGAAAACCTGGAGTGTGTCTTGTGGGACAGAGTATGTGGCTTGCTGGCTCTTGAGTAGGAGTAAAGAATTGCTTGTATACTGTTTACTGAGGAATCATGGCTTATGGGTGCCCTTTATTTGTGCATACAGCCAAAGTCTCAATCGGTTCTGACTTGTTCTGAGGGTGTTATTTCTGACAGCACTAGAACTGATGTGATAGCTCCTTGGACACTAATTTGCCTCTCTCTCTAGAGTGTCATCTGCTGAGCTCTAATAGAAACATCTGTTTCTGTCATCTCACTCTGCATTATTCAGGTCAGCCCTTTCACCTGTACGTGTACTTCAGTTTTTAATCAGGATTCGCTCCAAGTAATTGTGTAAAGGACATTCGAATCAGGATTCCAATAGGGAAAGGAGTCAAGAAATGTAGAGCTAGTGTGAAATAGCTGTGAAGGAGGGTGAACTCAGAAAAAGCTTGTACATAACAGTGGGTTAAATAAAAACTAGAATAATGCTGCATTTGGAATGTATCTAGGACTCATCCAGTGCTCTGCTCTAACAGGTGATGTGAAGGTTGGTATTGTATTCATTTTGAAAGAATGGCTGATGCTGTAAGACGTAGAATGCAGAATGCTTCATAGTCCTTGGCTGTGGGGCTCCACTTCTGCCTTTACAAAAAAAAAAAATAAAAATAGCCAAACTGTACAGTGGTACTTGTAACAGCATTCATGTAGCTACTGGTGTGCTCATTTCAGGTCCTGTAATTTGGGATTTTGTAATCAGATGCTTGTTTTCATGAGACCCAGCTATTATTTCAAATAGTTCTAAAGGTGCTGGTGAAATCCTAAGTCCTTGTTTTCATGCAGGCTTCCTCAATTAAAGCCAAAGCTAAATAAGTTGATGTGAGAGCCAGACTTTTTTCTCCTTGGGAGCAGGGTGTCCTCAGTTAGGTCCAACAACTGTTGTACCAGTAAAGATTTAGCCTCCTATTTCTCCTCCTGTGAGGAAAGGCTGAGGCAGGTGGGATTGTTCAGCCTGGAGAGGGCTCTGAGGTGACCTTATTTTATGACCTTTCAGTATCTGAAAGAAGCCTATAAGAGAGCCAGAGAGGGACTTTTCTCGAGGGCATGCAGTGATGGAACAAGGGGGAATGGTTTTAAACTGAAAAGGGGTAGATATAGATTGGATATTAGGAAGAAATTACTTGCTTTAAGGGTGGTGAGGCACTGGATCAGATTGCTCAGAGACGTTGTGGATGACCCATCCCTGGAAACGTTCCAAGGCTGGGTTAGATGGGGCTTTGAGCAGCCTGATCTGGTGGAAGGTGTCCCTGCCCATGGCAGGAGGTTTGCAACTGGATGATCTTTCAAGTTCCCTCCAGCCCAAAGCATTCTTGGAGTCTGTGGTTCCATATAAATGCACTTTTTTTGGCATTAGGCTGTAGTCCACTTTTTCAAGTGGAAAGAGTTGTAAGGGCTAAACTGTGACTAGGGTTGCCTGTTGTCTTTTGGGATGTAGCCTTAAGTTGCTCTGCTGTTCTTGTCCCTTCTTTTTTCTGCGCAATTTTGCAGCTCATCAAATGGAGGAAACTAGGCAGAACTATTTAATGCATAAACATAAAATAGTTGAAATGCTTAAGTTGCAGAGACACTGTTAAAGAGGAAAATGTGGTAGGAATATGCTGCCTTTCAGGACATACTACAATGCAGATATCTCTTCTGAGGCCTCTGCTTTGGTGAGAAATGACTCAAAAAAACCCTCATATTATTTCAAGATGATGACTTTTTGTGGTTAGTCTGTCTTAAAACCCTGCTGCTCTAGGCATGGGAGGTATTCATGTCTTGGAGTGCATTAGAAGTTAAATCCCTGGAGTTGGGAGTTGTTCAAAGTAGTTGTGCTGCTTCAGTCTACTCCTTTCCCAAACCCTCTTTCCTCTAGCTCTTAAAAAGAAGTTAATAAAGGTTTAACATTATGCCTGTCTCTTTCAAATAAGTTGTTGTGCAGTTGGAGAAGTCAGAGGGAAGTTGTAAATTCTATTAGTGACACAGGCTGCAGGAAGATACTCTCAAGAAGAAAAGCAAAAATGTGGTTCTGAATGAGCATTGCTGCTACAAAAATTGCCAGAAGCCCAAGCAGCAGAGCCACATGCATTGCCGCTCTTTGGCATGCATTTGTGGGAAGCATCAGGAGCCTCCATGTGCATGAGTCACCCCATCAGCAGCTGTGAGTCAAATCTGTACATGTCAGTGTAACTCTTTGGCTGTACCAGCACCTGGAAGGAGCAATTGGAGGCATTGTAGCTTGGGAGAACCAATGCAGACATTGTCTAATGTTAGCTAGGGAAGAAATGAGACTTTCAGAACATATAATGTAATCTGAAACTTGCCTGTATGGTGACTGTATTTCAGGTAAGCCTCTTTGTAAGTGGCTTCTGACAATGGCCTGGATTGTAATACCTGAGCTACTTGGCAGTCTAGGATCCTCTAAAATTAAAAGCCCCGTACCTGAAAACATCCTCTATGATCACCTTGCAATGTGTTGGTTTAACTAAAATTTTATTAGATTGTCAGCTACTGAGGGCAGTGCTACTGTAGAGGAGAATAAAAGACAATGAAGTATAGGAACTTGCTGGAGGTGTGGTTGCTTCTGTTATGGATGGAAAAATAATGTGAGAACATGTTTTTGATTGTGTAACAACAACAGCTGGCTTGAAACGCTGAAATTAAAATTTTTCTTCTGGGTACTTCTGTGGTGCAGTTGCACTGCAGAATTTGTGGGCTGGAAGAATACTAGTCCTTGCCCTGGATATGGGAACTGGTGATTACTACAGTTTCCAAGACTTATGTCATGTTACTCATTAAATGTGCCAGAAGGAGAATCTCTGGGGGTACAGTGAGTGGCACAGCAAGCAGAGCTACCTTCTCTGCAGTTATGGGCTTTTAACACCTAATGTTTATAGTCACTGGTTTGGACAACTTGCTGTTGTTTCCAAACCTTTACTAATTGTCAGGGTTGATTATTCACTTTGTTTAAGGTGGTGTTTTTGCTGGATATTTTTTCTGGAACTTAAGGCTGTCATAGCAATCTTTCCAGGCAAGAAAAATAGAGTATGTGGAAGGAATAGCCTGATGGTATCAATGTTATTTCTATTTATCTCTTCCTCCTTCAGGATGACAACTGGGGTGAGACCACGACAGCAATCACAGGCACCTCTGAGCACAGTATTTCCCAGGAGGACATTGCCCGGATCAGTAAGGATCTGGAAGACAGTGTTGGGTTGGACTGCAAACGTTACCTGGGCTTAACAGTGGCAGCTGTTCTCGGACTCTTAGTCTTCCTTACCCCCATTGCCTTCATTCTGTTACCCCAGATCCTGTGGCGAGATGATCTGGAGCCATGTGGTACTGTCTGTGAGGGACTGTTCATCTCGGTGGCGTTTAAACTCCTCATACTCCTGATTGGGACCTGGGCTCTTTTCTTCCGCCAACCCAAGGCAGACCTACCAAGGGTGTTTGTGTTTCGGGCCCTTCTGCTGGTCCTTATATTCCTCTTTGTGTTTTCCTACTGGCTCTTTTACGGCGTTCGCATCTTGGACTTGAAGGACACCAACTACCAAGGGATAGTGCAGTATGCCGTGTCTCTGGTGGATGCCCTGCTCTTCATCCACTACCTGGCCATTGTGCTGCTGGAGCTGCGGCAGCTGCAGCCCATGTTCACCATCAAGGTGGTTCGTTCCACGGATGGGGAGTCACGATACTACAGCTTGGGACACCTGAGGTAGGTGCAAGCCCTTGGAGTCCGGTGGTATAGATAAGTGTGGATCCACTGTGGCATGAAGCATCAGCTGCATCTGAGTATGTGTTATTGATGGTTCCTGAATCTTCCCCCAGAAGAATTCCTAGAGTTCCTCTGAAGTTACCAAACTGAATCTCTCTGACCGCTCTCTTGAGTGTGGGAGAGGCATGCACGCCTCAGAGGAGTCCTGTGCATTTCACTAAATTAAAAAAGCTGATGTTTAACTTTGGGATGATCAATGGGCGATGCCTGAAGAGATCTTTAAGATCCTTGTCTGGGCTTCTTTCCTTGTCTCCTTATTGGAGGAGAATGGAGATCTCTCCTTGTGTAGTTGGGGCTGCCTTGTGCATTTTGATTGTATGGGCCAGGCACTGCTTTGGGAGCAGCCCTTCAGGCTGTGCAGAGCATAACTACTCAGAGACTCCTGACAGCAGGCCAGGCCATGTGGCAGAGGGTGAAGGTTTTATGGCATGATGCATTTTTTAAATCATTAGATATGGATCAGTTTGCTGGGTTGGATGTATCTGGGAGTATTTGGGAGCTGTAGGCATGGCACACGCATGCTGCTTCCACCTTCCTGCTGGCATTAGTGCTTCCCTCAGCAATGGTACAAAAAAGGACTTGTGTCTGAATTATCTTAGTTCCTGTGTCCTGCAAAGCTCTCCAGAAATGCCTTAGTTCCTGTGTCCTGTGAAGCTGGCAACTGAGCCCTGGAGGTGATTCCCCAGGCTGAATGTGCACTTAAACATCTGTTCAGCGTATCCTGTCCAGACCCCAGTGGCATGTTTATCTGTGGCAGATGAAGAGATTAGCATCTGCTGGTTTAAGTGGATGTAGGAACAGTATCCTGCAGCCGTTAGCTTAGCAGTGGAATTGCTTTGAAGCAGATTTAGTGGTTGAAGCTGAAGTCCAGGAGTTTTCTCCTGGATAAAGAACTGAAGGCCTGTTGGGTGAAGTAGGTCTGGACTCTGCTTTTCTTCCTCTGAGAATGTGAAGGGGAGAGCCCCTCCTCTGGAAGTACACCCATTGACTTAATTAAACGTCTCTTTCAAGATTTCAAAAAATGTGCTAATATCTTTTGGTTTTCTGGTGAAATCAATTTTTTGAGCTTAATTTTTCTATGGTCAGTGATCCAGCATAACCTATGAGAGAAATGGAAAGATGACTACCAGAGTTTCCCTGTGCTACAATATCGTGCGTTGAGGTATGATGAGGCATTTTAATCATAAGTGAATTCTGCAGGGAAAGTTTGGTATGTGTCTGTATTTACCCATATATACACACAATGCAGATTTGGTTTGAGAGAGTTTGCTTGGTGGTAGATTGTGGATTTGTGTAGAGAGGAATTGAGATCCTACACCTGCCAAAGTCTGCATGTCTAACTTGCCATTGGAGGCAAAGAATTTTCATGAGAGTCAAGGCCGGAATATTTAATAGCGCATGTGTTAGAAGCAGTGTTTTCTCCAATTCTTTTTTGCAACAGGGTTTTGAAATGTCTTGGGTGATGCTAAGGCCGCAAAGAGTTATAAAGCTTGAGATGTAGGGAAACTTGTAACTTCTCGTTTGTTGGCAAGCTGATTTCAGTTTTGTTTGGTACACTGAATGCAAGCCATGCAGCACATGAATGCTCCAGCGTCTTATGTTACAGAAGAGTCTTATCAGGTGTGTCTGATAATGCTAAAGTAGTGTTGTTTTTTCCTTAATTTGATAGATGAGCATAATGTGTATTGACATGTGTTTTAAAACCTGTGTCTTTCCATATTTACTGCTGCAAAGGTAAAGCTGTGGGTTTGATCAGGGATTCTCCCAGCTAAGGAAGAGTTTGTCCTCTCTGTGTTACTTGTGTGTAAGTGGTAAGAGCTTCTGATCTTGATAAAATGTTGGCTCCAATGTGACAAACTGTGTAAAAAGTGAATGTCGTTAATATCTCCTTCAGCTTCTGAGGGCATAATTTTGCAGAGTTTTCATTAAAGTAATGCTTGTTGATGAAATGTACGTCAGTGTCACAAGGTGCTGCCTTCTGCCCCTGATTCTCTGGCTGAGGCATGGGGCTGAAGTAGGATGTCTGTTGATGGGAGAATGTGAAGATATGCATGGACAGTCTGGATTTCAGGAAGTCTGAAGAAGCGGCCTTGTGGCTGTGCTGGAGAGATGGTTCTAACTGTGATGGAGTAGGCATATACCACTTCCTGCTGCCTTTAGGCACTGTTTGCCACCATGCATGCTTGCCTCATCCTAACACTTTTAAAGGGGTCTTGGAGAGGTTTTGAGCTGCCACCTGGAAGGAAGCAGCTTGCTTTAACAGGTATAGCAATCTATCTCCTGAAATCAAAACCTTTTGTCTCTTTACGCTCTCAAATATCTTAAAAGCTTTGATCACCAACAGTCCATGCAGTCTAGTGTGCTCTGGAGAAGCTGGTGGTGAGAAGGGACTTGAGGCATTTTGTATTGTTCAGTATTGCTTCTTGGAATAGTTCTGGGTTTTTTTCATCACAGCAGAATTGTTAATATCACCCCTTTTTAATCCACTGTGGAAGCTTTCCAATTCTTTTGGTCTTTTCTGGTGAGGCAGAGAGAGCTGCTATGTAAGCATGAGAGCAAAATGTTTTCTAGGAGAGAAGGGAAGAAAACAATAGCTCAGCCACCCTTCTGGCAAACCATGTTTTTGCTAGGCAGGGTACAGACAGGATTTTCCACCTTCCTTGGCTCCAGATGCAGTAAAGAAGTTGAAAGTGCTGAGTAAGGTATTCTGCTCCACCCCTGAGAGCCCTAGGTCCAGGATGGTAAGCATATTTGGGAGTAGTTCCCCAAATTCATATTATAATCAGCCTATTAATAGTCTGGCTTGGTCCCACCCCCAGCACTTTGGCTATAACTTTTCTTCTGGGAGGCTTGCCAAAACAAACGTTCCCTTTGGCATTGATTCAGGATCTTGGAGGGGGGAGGTAAAAATTAAATAGGAGTCTTGATGAGTGTGGTGCCAAGTCTCAGCTCACTGACTGCTCTGCTGCTCCTGGGTTGCTTTCTGGTCATATGTGTGGGTAAAGAGCGGGGAGCAGCAGAGATGGCAGGAAAGGTCAAGCCTGGGAAAATGCAGGAGGTTGAGTGGGAATGGTGGTGAGACTTTGAAAGCAACAACGAAGGGAAACAAAGGTGGGGGGAGTGCAAGAGTTGATAACTTCTCAGTTGAAAGGCCAGTATTTTTGTGAGTGGAGGCTTGGATTTGCAGCTTTGGTTTTTCCCCTATAAATAGCGATGCTGATGGCACTTGGCATCCAAAGTTCAGTACTGTCTTTATGGCTCAGAAACTGTGTAGGAAGGATTTTGCTGGAGAAACCCATCCCTTTTCTGTAGTTAGGGTGCTAACCATGTTGCCTTCCTATCCAGTGAATACTCTTTCCCACCCTAGAGCTTTGCTAGTCTCGACAGCTCAAGAAAATTAATGTCTTGTAGTATATGTCGTAATTACTGATTTCTCACATAGGCTGAATGTTGGGCTGCAGTATAGTTATATAGTTAGTATGCTCATCTGAGGTTATAAATGTTTGGAGGTGGGTCCTTCTCTCTTTTGCTCATCCTTGCAGCAAGTGTATGAGGAGCAGGGCTGTGATGGTTCTTGTTTTGGGCTGTTTAAAGGAGTAGGAGTTTAAGTCTTCTATTCTGTCTGTTGTGGTTTCCCCCAGCTGGCAAGTACCACACAGCCCCTCACTCACACCTTGCTCTATAGGATGGGGGTGAGAATCAGAAAAAAAAGGTAAAATCTTTTGATGGGTTGAGATAAGAAAAGTTTAATATTTTAATTAATGTAAAATAGAATACTAATTATAATGACAGTAATAATAGTAATGGTAATGAAGAGGGGAGAGAAAGGGAAATAAAACCCAAGGAAAGGAAGTGGTGCTCAATACAGTTGCTTTCCACCCACTGTCTGATGCCCAGCCCCTTCCCGGGCAGTGATGGGTGGCTCCTGGCCAGCTGTCCTCAGTTGATACACTAAGCATGATGTTCTGTGGTATGGAATATCCATTTGGCCAGTTTGGGTCAGGTGTCCTGCTGTGCTCCCTCTCACCTTCTTGTGCAACTCATCGCTGAATGGTGCAACAGGGAAAACTGAGAAGTCCTTGACTTAGAGTTAGCAGTACTTCGCAACAACCCAAACATCAGTTTACTAGGAAGAAAAGTAACGCAATCCCAGAGAAAACCAGGATGCTGTACTTTCTGGTGTGGGCTTACCTTTATGAACCAGGTGGCTAGGAAGGTGGTGGGGAAGCCTGTGTACACCTTTGGAATCAGGGTTCAACTTTTGCAGATGGCTGTGAGCTGGTCAGTGTTCTCTTGTCTATCTAATCAAGAGAAGCTTGGTACTCAGAAACAGCAGTTCTGTGTGGTAAAAGTGTGCTTGAATATTCCCTGTATCCCTGTTACCCATTCCATTTGGATGTTTGCTGAATTGTGGTTTAAAAATTTAGGAAGGGAACAGCTGCTTCCTCAACACAAGTACCTGTCTCTGAAAACCCTGTACCTTCCCTGCAGGAATTACCAATACCTTATGGAGAGACCTGGTGGCTTGCACACACTCACAAAAGAAAGGAGATGCCGACATGTTCTGTGGAAGGGGAGCACATTCAGCCTGTCTCCCAGCCACTTTGGGTGTTTGTTGGACCTGTTTCTTATAAAGTTGATCTCTAGGTTGTCAGTATTTACTGATTAATCTGATGAGTGCTCTCTTGTCAGGCATCCCTTGGTGCTACTGGTACTTTGTTCACTGCTTGAGGGAGCGTGTGGATGGCCAAGGAGTGGGAATATTTCAGCCTGCATTTGTAAGCCTCGACATCTGATCTTGCCGCTCAAATATGCGTCCCTATATCAAGGATGCTAATGAAGAGCACGAGGTCAGGGTTTGAACTGTACAGAGTGCTCTTGTCTGGAGCTGTGTCAACACTTATGCTGTCTTAAAATCTTTCTACTCCTCAAAAGGAAAACTTCCATGGAATATAGACACCTTGATTTCTGTTTCTAGCATGGTTGTAACCATGGGTTTAGGCAGTTGGATCTATTCCCTCAGCAAGAGCTGCTGAAATCTTGCTGGTTTCTGGTGAAGGACTGACCCCACACATACACTTGTGGGATATTTCCAGTAGGGCAGTCAGAAGGGACTGCAGGACAAGTATCAGTGCACCATAGTGCAGTGCTGCACCTGCCGAGGCATCATAAATCCTGCTGGAGACTCGAGGCTTTTCCTTCTCCCCTGTGTGCAGCTTGTTTGCTGTGTTTTCCCAGGGGCTTGAGGAATTACGCTGACCCTCCTTTCTCCTTCGGGTTTCTTCAACCTCACCATCCTCTACAAAGTGATCCACACTGATGAAACAAATTGAGCCGATGAGTTTTTACCTTGTTCTGTAGCAAAACATATTATTAACTGTCCTGCTGCTTTGATTGCAGGAACCTGCTAGAACAGCATGTTACACATAATTTGCAGACCAGCTCTGTTGCCAGAGCCTCCTGTCTGTGTAAAATTAGCCTTGTTCTTGAATACATTTTCCCTGTCCTGAAATCTGTACAAGGTGTCCTTATGCCCATTTGTGTGAGTTTCTCCTGCCCATCACCAAACGGGATGAGCACAAACATTGATCATTCTCCCCTCCCAAGAAGTTCTGGTATAGCCAACTAGATGGCTGTTAATTGCATCTGCAAGTGTGAAGCTCCTGGGGGAAATGAGAGGTCTCCTCCAGAGCAGCTTCTTTAGCACTGAGAGGTGTCAGACTTGTGGCCCCTAACCCACTGTCTCTCCAGCAGCACTTCACAAAACTGCATTTACAACCACCTTTTTCCAACTCATCATCTCTGCAACTTCTTGCAACTCTTCTGGGCTGCTTTTCCATCCTCCCAGTCCTAAACTTGCAGAACTTTGTTCACAGTGGGCAGTTGAGCATTAGCAACTTTCAAACACCCCATGCATGAAGTAGTCATGGAATAGGGAATAAAGCTCTGACTTGTGGATGAACTGATAATGACTTAGATGGGAGGAGATTTTCAGCCACATTCTTAGCCATTTTTAGTCACAGGCCATACTTTTCCCCTGCCTGTGTCTGCTGCCTTACTTCTGGAGGATGGTGCTACAAAGATATGATTGCTCTAACCAGGAGTGTACCCATGGAATTGCAGAAGGGAATTTTCCAGTAGCCTCTGAAGAGAAAAAATGCTGTTCCCTGCTGAGTAGGGAGCAGTCTCCTTTGATGGTCCAGATGAGTTATGGTGCCTTGTTTTGTTTTACAGGGGTCTGTTGGGTGGTGCAAGGGGTGTGTTCCCAGCAAAATTCATCTAGGACTTACGACATGGGTCAGAGCAATATCTCATAAAGAGGCTACTTCTTGTGACAGAAGTGAAGAGCAAGCTCCAGAAATGCCAGGTACTCCTCATTAGAGGGGAAAGTCTAGGATGGACCTGAAGTATTGACAATGTGCACAACTTGTCTGGGAGTTTCTGATGCGGTAAAGTCTGTCTCTGAAGCCTTGGAGGGTGTGTTATTCTGAAAAGAGCATGTTTTCTGAGCCTCTTGCCTTTCTGTGTACAGTTTTCAGATTTTACATATGGCTTTTCATATGGAACTGCTCTTCCCTTTGATAAGGGAGAGAGCTGGGGGAACTGAAGTGCTCGCATCTTTGTGCCCTTCTCTCCTCTCTTCCTTGGTCTTGATCCCTGATCACCCCCAGCACCCTCTGTGCACTATCTGTCCTCTCCTCCTCACCCTAAGCAGCGTGACCTGAGTGCATCAGACACCGGGCCAGGTACCAGTCTTATTTGTGCTCCTGCAGATGCACTAGGCAGCAAGGGCAAGTGATTCAGGCTGATTGTTATACCCTGGAGCAGCCTTGCATTTTTTGAATACTTAATACTTTAAAAGTTTACAAGCCGACTTGCAGGTGAGGTGCCTGCTGTCAATTATTAACCCACATGGCCAGTACACTGTTACTTGCTCCTTGGTGAGGAGCTGCTCGGCTTCGTCTTTTCAGAAAGAGATGGTGTGGAGGAAATGCCATTGGGTTCATCTGCAGGGATTTGCTTTCTTGTTGGCTTGTCTTTCAAAACCGACACTGCCCAGAACTCCAAGAACCATATATGCTCCAGCCTACCTTGTGCTTAGGGGGTGTAATGGAATTTCTGTTCCACTGCTGCCCTGTGAAATGTCTGTGTGTGCCACCCACAGAGACAGATGGCCTCCCTAGCTGCTGAACAAACTTTGTGGCCATCAAACTACTTTTATCTTTGAATGCTGCAAAAAAAAATCCACCCCTTCAGCCTTTGATGTCCGTTTCTTGTGGTGAATGATGAAATACAAATATTCTGCAAAGAAGTGAGCTGTGTGCCCTTTGGGGTAAAAGAAGAGGCTCACATTTTGCTAAGAGGACAAGGAATTGTGAATTTACAGTTCTCATATAGCACAAGTAAAATCTAATAAATATGGAAGCTAATTCCTGACTCTACCCTGAAGAAGTAAGGAAAAGTTAATAAGGAACTGTGTGGCAGTAATAGAAATGTTCTTTGGGTTTTTTTTAATTAATGACAATAAAATTGAGGATAATATTTTCACCTACAACTTGATTTGCCCTCCAGTACATGCTTAAATGAACTTCAGTGCTTAAGTTTCTTTTGTTCAGTGTAGGTCAAGTGGGGACATCAGCTGACAGTGTGGGGAGAGCTATTCCCTGGCTGACAGGAAAACAGCTTCCTGGCACGACTGTAACAACCTTGGCTGTGGTTTGAAGCTTCAGGCTGCTGATTCTGGCTTGCATTCCTCTAGTCCTGGTGGAGGGTTATCTGCATCCTTGCTGGGGCTGGATTTTTTTTCAGCTTGGAGCTGCAGGTTATGTCCCTGTGGCCCCAATGTTGTTTGTAGGGTTGCTGAGTGCTGGTTATAAAATCAGGTGGCTCTTGCTTGTGCAAAGCTTGGAACAAAGGTGGAACTTTGTGAGGGGTGCTGTGTGATGGGTGGATGCTGTGCAGGGAGGACTGGGCTGTAGTTTGAGAGCTGATACCCCTCTGTGTGCAAAGGTATGCTAGTGGCTAGCATGGATGTTGCCTCTTCAGGCCTGTCTGCATAGGCTTGCAAGAGAATAACATTCCCAGGTGTTTTGAGAGGAATCCGAGAACAAGTAAAAGCTGCTGTATTGACTCAAAAGACAACCTCTTTCAAAGCCTTGCCACATTAATCCCGTCCCCACCTGGGAGTCAAAGAAGAGATGGTCCTCTTTCCGGAGAGAACATCTGACCAGGCAGCTGTAGGATCAAGAGCTGAATGCTGATGTTTCGTGGATGCAGCATCTAAATGTAAAATCCTATTACAGCACTGGAGTTTAGCTGCAGGTAAAAGCTTTGAACACTTTATTTCCTTGGAATTCAAGCTGTACTTCATGGCTTTGGCTTAAAAGAAGCACCTTAAATCAGCAACTAACCCCTTCTCCCACCCTCCAAAAAACTACTAACAAAAAGCCTCACCCTTAGCTACTTTATAACTACTAATGAAGCTTGAAGAATTCCTTGGCTGAAGACTGGCCTTATTTGAAGCATGAACAGACTTTAAATTATCTCATGTAAATGCAGACTCTTACAAACTTTTTGCCATACCTGCCAGTTCCTGCATATACCTTTTTCATTTGACTTCAGACTACTAATCAAGAGGCATAGGGTGCATATGTGCTGGGAGGAGGAAATACATCACTGTCATGGATTATGCTGCTCCCATGAACTGGAAATGGTAATCCAGGGTCCCATTTGTTGCTGGCTTCTGCAGGGTTCCTGGGTGCTTGAGCAGGACACAAGCTTGAGCTGGAAGCTGACAGGTTCCCTGTAGCTCAGGGCTTGGAGATGTCTGGTATTTCATCTCTTATGTCTGCACTAAGTACCTGTCTCAGCTCACCCTTGCATGCAGGGTAAGCTCATGATCTTGTTCCTATCTCCTGTGTTCAGAAGGTAAAGCACACCTTGGTATTGTTCCGTCCCCCTGACTTGTCTCTAAATCCTAAATACAACCTCAAGCATGTAGAAACCTTTTTTAGAGGTTACACCTCCCTCAGAAATTCTCAGTACACCCCTCAATTACATAAATAATTGATCGTAGTTCCGCATCACTTCTTAAGCTAATGCTGCTGCAGAAAAAATCCTGTCAGCAGCCTAATCCTTCCTCACCCCTCCCAAGTATCCATGTAGCTTTGCAGTTTGTGTATGTATTTTTCTACTTGGATTATTTTGCTCAGCTTAATTTCTGCAATCTTCTTAACCACCCTTGTGGTGTTTATTGATTACAAAGGCTTTTGGTGACAGAGGAAAGGTTTGGTGGAGCTGAGGGAAAGATGCAGGATTGAGTTCCCTCATGACCATGATCTGATATTCACCTTGCCATTGGCCAGGCCCCCCAGATCCCTTTCTGTGGCACTGCTTTCCAGCATCTCGTTCCCCAGTCTGTCTGTACATCCAGAATTGCCCCATCCCAGGTGCAGAAACTGCCACTTTCCCTTGTTGAACTTCACATGGTTGGGAATTGCCCAGCACTGCAATTTGTGCAGATCTCTCTGCAGGGCCTCCCTGCCTTCAAGGGTATCAGCTGTTCCTCCCAGTTTTGTATCATCTGCAGAGTTGCTTAGTATCCTTTCCCGTCCTGTATCCAAGGCATTTATGAAAATGTCAAAGAGCACAGGGCTGAAGATAGAGCCTTGTGGAGCCCCACTGACATCACACCATTCACTATAACCCTGTGTGCCTGACCCAGTTGCTCACACATCATATGATGTGTTTATCCAGCTGAATGCTGGACATCTTGTCCAGTAGGATCCTGTGTGAGACAGTACCAAAAGCTTTACTGAAATCCAGAAAGATTATACCAACTGGCTTCCCTTGATCAACTAGCTGGGTTACTTTGTCATGAAAGGAAATGAGGTTTGACAAGCAGGACTTTCCTCTCATGAAGCTGTGCTGGCTGTGAGTGATGAATGTCATCACACTTTCATGTGTTTTTCAGTACTTCCCAGAATAATCTTCTCCATCACTTTACCAGGCACTGAAGTGGTACTGACAGGCCTGTAGTATCTGGCATCCTGCTTCTTGCCCTTCTTGAAAATTGGGACAATGACTGCTCAAAAATTCTAAAGACAGGCTTTGCGATGACATCTGCCAGCTCTTTGAGGAGTATTGCATGGATGCTACTCAGGCCGCATAGATTCCCACAGTCTTTGGGCACCCTCCGTGGTAGGAAAGGGCTCTTTCTGCAAAAGTTTACTCCTCTGCTGAGCCTCGGGGAAAGGAGAGCCTCCAGTCCTTGCTTCTCCTCCCCAGTCTATCTGACCTACAGGGCGCCAGCCCTGGCCCAAACATGAGGGTTTGGTCTTGAGCACCTCAGGTCATGTCCTTGAAGATTGAGAGGTAGACATGGTGCACAAACAGATGGCAGCTTACTTCTGTGGATTAGGTTTATAGTCATATCTCTAGCTGTGAGACTGGACTTTGTGAATTATCATCTTGAGTCATGCAGGTCTCCTTCCACAGGGCTCATTCACCTCAATAATCTGCTCAGCTGTGCAAATGTTAACAGTAAGATTGACTTCAGCAGTGTCCCTGACTCTCAAATTGGTCATGAGTTTGTGTCAATTTTGGTGTGGACAAGTGGTTCCCTTTGGGCTGCTGGCAGCTGGATGCAGCACCCACAGTGCCTGGGGAAACCAGCTTGTCCCTGCTTTGTCAACACCTGTGTATTTCTGGGGTGCCTGTGTCTACCATGCTGTGCAGGTTTGTAGGGAAAGCTCAGCAGTAGCTTCTTCCCATCACCTTTTCACTTAAGTTGTCCCTTCACAGCTTCTCTCACAGCTTTCCTTCCCAAACTGCCAGTTTGCTCAATAGATGAAAAAAGCCTTTCACAGCTTTGGCTTTACTGCAGTGTGAGCAGATGATAGCTGGTGGTTTGCTTATGGTTTTTTTTCCCTCATGAATAAGCAAGATAGTATTCTCATTTGCTCCCATGAGGGTATCCCCACCTCTTGGCAAAACCATATAATGGAGGCAAATGTTTGGTGTGCTAGCAGTGCCCTTGGAAAACTCCTTTTTGAGCTCTAGCTTCTAGACCTGGTAGCTGCTGCTTTCTGGGTCCAGATAAACTACTAGTGGTTCCTGAGGGTGCTGGGTTGGGCTTGAGGTGTGGATGTCTGGCCAGGTGTTTTGGTTCACTGCAGGTGTCTGAGACATGGCAGATACATGCAGGGCATGGGCAGCTCCTTTGCCTCTCATGTTTCTTGTCTGTGTTGCAGCAGACCCTGGAGCAATGAGATGCTGGTAGCAAGTGTTCTCTTTCTGTTTGATGAGAAAGTAGGGCCTTCGCCCGTTTTAGTGTGTTGTATGGCATCAAAGGGAAGTGGGTGTCTAGATTGAGAGCTCTTGGGGCGTCTGCATGTGGTTATTGGTGTCTGAGGAACTGGCTGAAGTGCAGCCCATTCAGGCTGTGTGCTGGTACCCTAAAGACTAATTAACTTCCTAAGGTATCAGGCTTGGAAGCTTCTCAGGAGGAGAACTGCAGTTGGAGCATGCCATTTGGTTTACTGGGGTTTCATAGCAGCTGGCTAAAATTTTGTGCTCTGTACTTCTGTAGCTGGCCTTCTTAATGCTGGCCCAGGAGTGCTTTTATAGGATTCCTCAGGAAGGCTTAAGTTAGTAGCTTGTTTGGTTTGTTTCAGATAAAGGAGTTGATTTCCCCCCACCCCGCAAGTTTGGTCATACCCTCCTGTAAAATCCTGGGTTTTAAAAATACTCACAGTTTCCCTTCAAAATTAAAACATTCAAATGTAACAGCAACGTTAGTAGTAGACTTGCAGGGATCTTTTTCACCTGTACTGGAGGGTTCGGACTAGGCTGTTTTTGAGGTTTGAGGCAAACAAACCAAAAACCCAACCTGAAAATTAATTCTGCTTCTTTCACTTGGAAAATTTCTGTGTTGAAATCCTGCCTACGTCAGCAGTGAACTATTGTATTTCTTAGCTCGTGTGTTGATTCTGATTTTTGTCTTGCAAAAGATGAGACTTAAAATGTCTGTTGTAGAGTAATGTGTCTTGGACTGCACAGGGCAGGAAGAGGGAGATCTGGGCTGGTGCTCTCCTTGAATTTATAGCAGTCATATATTGTTCAGATGTTCAGTGTTGGATAGAGATGGGGACACACTTTAAATTCCTGCCCTTTTTTTTGCATGTTATTAAAAAAGGTTTTGGGGGGACAGAAAAGATGGAGAATGGGCCACCGCAAAAGTGAGGCAAACCTTGTGTGTGTTTGGGTTCCATATAAATTGTGTCATTAATGGATGGGTGTTCACTTCCTTGGGGGCAGCATCTGTGCTGCAGTCATGCTGACAAACTGCTACTATGACAAGGTTTTCTTACCTTCCCTGATAAAGGTTTGATCTTGCAAATTCTTTTCCCTGCCTCACCGAATGCGAGAAGTTGGGTATCTAAAACAGTTGCTGCATCCCAGTTGCCTGGTGCCTGTTCCAGGGAGGGTGAGGATTGTGCTTGCCTGCCCTTAGCCAAGTGGAGATCTCAGTTGTGGTTGTCTGGCAAGAAAATGTGGTTTTCCTTTTCCTGGGAACTGCAGTCCTGTTCTCTTGACTGTACCAAACTGAAATGCTTTTGTAGTTATGACGATCAAAAGGGATTTTTCTGCTCTACTTGTTTGGCCACAGCTGCTGGAGAAGTTCCTTGTCTTAGTATCTCTGCTGAGATCTGATTCGGCCTCTGTTTACTGGAGAGGACAGAACTGTAGCCAAGGCATTTGTGCTTCTGCCAGCACTGCAAATGGCTTCTGCATGACTTTGGTCCTGTCCAGAGCCTTGCTCCAAGGTGTTGCTTGGGAAGGACAGAGAGTACCACATCCTTTGCATCTTGCCAGCTCGTGGCCCCTGGTGTGGCAGTGCTGCCCAAGGTCATCTCTCTGGGCAGCCTGTGCTGGCCTCACCTGTAGTAGCTATGACAGGCAGAGCAGCGAGACAAGTCTGCATAGAGAATGGTGGCAATCCCTTCTGTAATCATCTTCAGCTGAGATGTTGCTGTGGGAAGCATTTTTACTTCACTTGTCTGTTTCCAGTTTTATTTCTTGTTCTGGTGACTTTGCTCTGGGAAGACAGTCCAACAGGGTGAAGAATCAGGAACTTGAGCCCTAGCTCTGTGCTCTGGCAAGTGTATGAGAAAGGAAAAAAAGGGAGTTCTCTGGGAGGGAGATGTGATTTTAAGGCAAGGGAAGGCAGAGCAGTCCTCTGAGCCTGTTGGGTGTGAGCTGACAGCACTTCTAGAGAGTACAAAATGCTGTGGATGAGCAGCTCAGTGCCCCAGGAGACCTCAGCATCTCTTGCAGCAGGCAGGCTTCATGCAATTGTAGGCTGAAGACAGCTGGTGAGGCAAAGCTGGCTCTCCTTGGAAGGCTGTGTTGTGGAATCTTTTCTCTGAGGTGCCAAACTTCCCAATCGACTGTGGCAAGAGTTTAGTGTGCCCAGAGACCTTGGGTTGTTTTGTTGCTATGTCTTTTTTGAAGAATGTTAAGAAAAATGTTGTTTGGAGGAGAGGTGTCTGTGCTGGGAACCATTTCATTAAATAACCCCAGGCTTCCTCAGCCCTCAATTAGCACAGCAGTCAGCAAACCTCTCACTATCTCTGCGTATTTTAGGTGTGTGTGGCTCACTCTAAACCCTGGTCCTGCAAGATCTGCATTCATAGCAAGAATGCTCTGGTAGCAAACTGCTCAGCTCTTTCTGGATGTGTACACAGACAAGAGTATGAAACAGTGTGTTGCAAAAGTATGATTCTCAGTGGCTGCTGGTGTCTGGTATAGTACCATGACAAACTACATTTCTAGCTTAGCGGGAAAGCACAAAACTGCTAAAACCATGTGAGTGACGAGTGCATGGAGGTATGGCCTCACTTTTTAATCTTTTTTTTCTCTCCTTATTTTTTATTTTTACCACCAATTTCCCACCACTTCATAAAACTCAAACCCCTTTTCCTAGAAACCACCAGTGTCCAAAGCCAGTATTTTGATGATATAAACAGGCTTTTTTTCTTGTGCTTTGCTTGAGTATAGTACTGGCCTGTTTTCCTAGAAATCCACTAAAAAAAGCCAGTTTTGGTATTGGTGTAGTGTGCCACAGAAGGCAAATACAAAGTCAAAATGGCCGCTGAGGTACAGTGTGTGTACTGCAAATATTCAAAATTTTTGTAGCGGCAAGTACTCAGGTAAAACTGCTCTTGACTTACTGTTTTGAGTGAAAAATATAGTTGCTACTTTTGTGTTGCATAGTCCCCTCTTCCACTTCCTTGGATGCCCTGTAAAAGTTAATTAATTATTGTTAGTAAAGGGCTCTGCATTTCTCTGCTGCCAAATGCCGCTGAGGTACCCTCTGCTTCTGCTAGGTCTGCTCGTTTGCTTTCCCTCTTGGCAGCATGCTGTGACATGGCCTTCTTCAGGGGAGTAAAAATAATAATTAGAGACAAGCAACCCTCCAACAGCACAAAACGCAAAGCAACGAAGCATAGAGCCTCACTGACACCGCCTGCAAGGAAAACTGTTTCCAGTAGGCTGCTGGATTGCGCAAGAGGTTTTCTTCTCGTGCCATAAGTTTTGAATCTGAACTGTTGCATGGAAATTCTGATTGTGTCCTGATTTTTGGGCTCTGCCCTTGGCGGGGGTGGGGTTAGAACTAAATGAATTTTTAGGGTCTTTTCCACCCCAAGCCTTTCTACCATGGTTTCTGTGTTTCTGTGATACATTTTTTCTGCGTTCTGGTGGTTTGCTACAATGCCTGGAATATGCTGGGCTGGCAGACCCTCTCGATTGGACATGAGGATGATCCTCTGACCTCTTTCATGCGGGTGATTAAGTATCGAAACTCTCTGTTCCTTCTCTTCCTGCCCCTCCCCATTCTTTCCAGGCACTGAACAAAAGGAAAGCCTCGGCCCAGCTTGCTGAGATCTGGGGTGAATGAATGCAGTGACCGACATGGTGCTGAACTCTTCCTGAGACAGTGCTGCAGGGAAGCTGCCTGTCCAGGAAAGCTGCCAGTTTCCATTCCCGCTGGAGCTGCCATGTGGGTGGAGAGTCGGCTTCCTGCTGCCCCTTCACCTTGCTTGCAGGGCGGTAGAGGGTCTGCCCTGCAGTGGGAACCCCAGAAAGCCCGGTTTGCTGTCAGGGGACAGCAGACTTCCTTGGCGTTTGCTTCACTGCTGCTGGCTCCTCCGGGCTGCTCTGGGTGCTGCCATGCCTGCAGTTGCCCTCCTCCTGGTGTGTGGTGTTGCACAAGAGTGTTGTGTGCCCTGCCGTGCTCGGGGTGCTCTGCCTGCTTGGGGCGCAGGTTCGTGTTGCTTTGCAGCACCTGTGTGGGGCAGGGCTGGCCGTCCTGCACAGGGCAGGGTGAGGCTTCCCCTTGATGTAGGTGAAGAGGTTGAGCAACACAGCTCAGGAGGCTCTAATTCGGCCTTTTCCTTGCTCTTGTGAATGTTTGTGACCATTTTAATTTACTTGTCTGCAGCTTCTAGTTTTATTTTTTTTCCTGAAACAGAGAATTTGAAGAGTTGTAGTTGTATCTGTCTTCCTAACCTGCCATGCTTGGGATGGACTACATGGGTGACAGAAACGGGCTGGTAGAAATTCAGGAAACTGATGTTTATTACATTTTCCTTCCATAGAGAGGACCTCTCTGTGTGACTGGGGTATCTTGTGTGGGATTAAGCCTGTACTGGATTTGCATCAGCAACAAATGCCTGGGCTTTAATTTTCAGGGCAATAATCGTTGCTTGTTGCCATGTAAAAGCTTTGTTATTTGGACTTGGAGTGCACATGCCAACAAATTGGTGGGGAAGGTTATTGAATGAGAGAATGGAAGGGATGTCAGGTGGGGAAAGCTGGCATCCTGATGATAACGGTTTCAGTGGAGTCCAGGGAAAATGTGTACGTGTAAAAATAAATTATTCTCTGCTATGATGCACTGTGTTTTGTCCTAATAGTGCTAGTTGGGTCAGTGGAGCTCCCAAACATTTCCCACTGCTGGGATGGAAGTTCCAGTGCTGTTTGAAATGAGTACAGAGAATATAACTTTTCATTTTTATCTTCATGTTTTGAGTTGGTCCTGGTTTTCCAAACATTGTGTTTTGTGATGAAACTCTATGGAGTTTTATCTTCCTGAGAAGCGGAGATGGAAAAACTTGATAATGTTTGAATGCAGGCAGAAGGGGGAATATATGCTGCTGCCACATTATTACTTTCATGGAATTTTGTTTATAGGCTGCAGAAAATTCAGTAGAAATCAGAAGCATGGCAGGGAGAAATAAAACTGCTTTCACCTGTTCTGTGTCAGCATCTATGTGTGTCTGGCAGTGGGTCAGTCTGTACTACTTTATAGAAGGAAAATTATTTCTTTGGTTAACTAGTGGCTCTTTATCACAAATCAGTAGCTAATTACAGAAATGGAGTTGCTTTTTACCAAATGTAAGGTGAGGAAGTATGAAGGAGTGGCACCTGAGAGGTAAAGCTCCTTTAAGATGCTCTAGCTGGACCCAAAAGACCTCTCCAGACAATCCTAAGGATGGAGTTTTCTTCAAAAGCTAAATTCATCATCTCGAAGGTACACAGCAAATGAACGGTGATGTACCATAATACTGACTGATGAAGCTACTCAGTGAACAAGTCTGGTTTTGTTCCTCTCAGAATCTCTTAAATGGGCTGGTGGACCGTGCCATGTCCAAGACAGAGACATGGGCACTCTGTGATCCATGCCACAAAAGCACTTTATTGTTCTCAACTGCACCTTAAATACCTTTCTTAATGTTCCCCGGCAAGCACTTGTGATTGGTTCAAAGTTCAGGCTGCCCAGCTCTCTGACCAATAGCCTCTGCAGCCCAGGCAGGAACCCATTGGGTCAAATCCCTGTCTGGTTCCAAATCTTGTCCTATCACTGGTCCCTGCAGGCCAGTCTAGCAGGCCAGGCTGCTTCTCCCATATATGGCAGAATCAATTGCCCAATATAAGCCAGCTTGTACTGTGACAATTCCCCATTTCTTTTTTATTAATTTGAAGAAAATTTTCAAAATGCAAATATGCAGCTTGTTATCTGTTATCTTACCTGCACGGGCCCTTTTGCATGCAAGATGACATTGACAGCATAAATTCAATTTGAATGGGTCTTTTACCTAGCTTAATAAATTTGGTTTTCTTAGATGGTGATGAGTTCCGTGTACCTGAAGCTGCAGTGTTTGTATTCAGGAGCAGTTGGGTAAATTTACTACCGTCTGGTTTCACATATCACTGTTTAACAATAGAATTATAACTTAACTCTATAACCATAAAACGTTAAAACGTTCTTCTTTTAGAATTATAACTTAATAAAACATTTAGCTTCAGAACTGTGCAAAATTCCAATTTAGCAAAACAATTTGTAAACAAGAAAATATTTTGTAAACAAACAACTCTGTTATTTCAATGTTCTATCACTCTGTGAGTTTTTTTCTGTGAATAATTTCTGTTATTCATGTTACAGGGCTCAATTGCTTAGTAACTATAATGTTAGAATTCAACATTAAATATGAACCATTCAGTTCAAAACCATTAACATTTTAAAAACAATAAACAATTTAACTTAAAACCATTTCAAATAAGAACATACATATTTCCTTTATTCCTTACTCCCCTTTCTTTGTTTTATTTAAAAACAAGAAACCATTTAACTTAAAACTGTTTCAATTAAGAACACACATGTTTCCATTTCTCCTTTCCCCCCTTTCGTTGTTTTTAGAAATTAGAATAGGAACAAAACATGCGCTTTTGAATTACCTTAATTTGGTGAGAATTATATTTGCTGATATGTTACAATCCAATTTTCGTGTTTAATACTGTTGAGTTTTCCTTTAAATGATAACTTAGGAGAATCTTCTCCGGATAAGATTCTTCATGTTTATCCCAAGGTAAAGATTTTTGCTTTTGTAAGGCTAAATCAGCTAGTTAAAATTACTTGTTTTAATTTTTAACTCAGAAATATCTGGATTTTATAGTTTTCTCTGATTGTCAGTCAAATTTCAATCTGGCCACAATTGAAACAGACTGAGAAGGCTTTGATGGTAAACTTGGGCAGGGTTGAGACTTTGGACTGGGCAAAATTTTTCTATTATATTTTAAAACAAACCTTTACTACATTTTGAACACTGTAAACAAAAGTGATAAGAGGTAGGTATTTTAGAAAATTGTGCAATTGTTATTTGTCTGTGAAGTATCTTGTATTAAACTAATCTACATAGATTTGATTCGTTGAACTTATAATATCAGAGTAAGCAAGATCTTTAATTTTTTCAGGATTGCTAATTGCGCACGATGCTAGTGCAATGTATATGAATAAAGTTAACAAGCATTCGACTGAGAAGTTCAACATACACTTAAAAAAATTTAGACCATATTTGCAACATTGATAAAACACTTTTTCAGCTACTGTAAAAGAACTAATTTGTGCAACCTTAGCTTCAGTACCTATAAACAACAATAGTATTGTACTACAGATTTTAAGACGTGTTTAACAAACTGCATCCCATATTTGCAGTACTGGCATGATATCTTCACTGCAGCTGCAAAAAAACAAGTTAACAAGGCATATACTAACTTAATAAAGTTTGCAAAATATAATAGCATTTGGCAAAGTTGGAGGTAGGTGAAACAACTGTTGAGCTCTGCTGAAGGTAAACGTTGGTTACATTGCCTTGGTTGGTGTTGTTAAGTGTTTTAAATTTTATTTTCACTGTCTTACATGAGGCAAGTAACATGTTAAATTTGTTGAGAAGATGGTTTGTTCTCTGTTGCAGTGTTCTAGCTTTTCTGTGTGTCTGGTGATGTCTTTTCAGGTTGGCTTGTTTATTACCGTCTCTTTGAAGCTTTACTTTAGCAATTATTTTCCTGCTGTTTTTCACTCGGTGAGGATTCTGTAGGTATTTTTCCCACACTCTGATTTCTGGTTCTGATGCTAGTATAGGTGTTTGGGTCCCACCCCCTACCTGAGATGGTGACTTTTTTTGTGATTGGGGCTGTTTAAAAATGCTACTTGGTTGCAGACATTCCCCTTTTATATCTATGTGTTTCTCCCCCCCATAGCTTAGTGGAAGGTTAGTGTGTAGGTGTCCATTTCTTCGGGAGAGATTTCCCTGTTCCCACGGATGCTGTGTGTTAATTAAAACTCGGGACTTGAAAATCTCCCCCCTCTACCCTTACAAACTTACAGTTTTCGGTTGAAGGTGTAGTCAAAGGCTTGGTTTTGGAGATCGCAGCAGGATTGGAGCTGTTATTTGAAGCTGAAGTTGAGTTCAGAACTTTGGTGTTTTTACTTCCTGGTTCTGGTGGCTTTCTCAAGGTGTCCAAAGGGTTCCTAGTATGATGTCATCGGGGATTCCCCTCTCTGGGCAGTTTGGCAGGGGTTTCCATGGTAACTCCAAGTAGAGGCATGCTTGCTTGCTGGGGTGAAATCATGCCCTCCAAAGGGTAGACTGGGGTCAGGAGGTGGCTGCTCTGAAGCTGGACCATGATCGGAGGTACCACCCACCAAGGCTGGGTCGAAGGATGGGGTACCTCCCACCAGGGCGTGATCAGAGTAGAAGGCACGCCCCACCAGGGCTGGGCCGGTGGTGGACATACGCCCCACGAGGGAGGCTGGGTTTCTTTTTTCCTGCTGGTGGCCACGAGGTTACCACCATCTTGGTAATTTTCCTGGGACGACTTTTCTTCTCCTGCCATGCGGTTGCTGCCATCTTGGGGTTTTTCCTCGGCCCCCCCCAGCAGTTTGGAATGGATTAGGGGTCTCTGAGCCAGCTGCTAAGGGTTTGTCAGTCAGTAAAGTCCCTGTGCATAGAGTAAGTACATTTTCTTCCATGCTGCTGCTAGACAAATCAACTTTTATCTCTTTTAGCAACTTTAAGATAATTCTCCAATTTTAAAGCCTTAATTGCATTTTATCATCGTTTAAAGCAGCATTTAATATTTGTTCTCCAATTTTAGAGCATTTTACAATGGGGTGATGTAATTTTATCAGTCGTGGAACTCAGTGGCCCATTAACAGGCAATATATTATTGGACGAATGATGGTTTGTGGAAAGATAAAGATGATTGCCCCACCTGATTTTAAAAAATGGCTTATTTGCAGAGACTGTCTCGAACTGAGATGATCACTGCCCCACCTGGTTTCAACAGATGGTGATAGAATACATGCTTTTGAACATATCCTGTATTGCAACCTAAGACATTAGCACAAAGCAGAGGAAGATTTAAATTGCTCCTCCGGGAACACACGTGTAATCTGCGGTAGAGCAGAGCACTGGATTTAGGGCTTAATTTGTCAATGTCTTCTTTTCCCACCTTATGGTCCTTGTAATGATTTTTCTTTCTATGTTGTAACATGTGTGAGAACACTTTGTTGCTTTTTTCGGAGAGGTATTGTTGGTAAGTGTGACCTTTCTAATTCACTGGCAACAAGTGTGTTGGCAGTTGTTAATTTTGAGCACAGAAAACTATTTTTAGTGTGGGTCCTTGACAAACTCCAGTTGGCTGAATGGATGATCTTGGTGATTTGCTGAGAGTGCCGCTGCCAGTCGAGTAGAGTGCCACGCTGAGGCACAGAGCCAGAGCAGCATGGAGAGATCTGTGCCCTATTCCCTCATTTTTAAACACCAGGCCTCGGGCTTGTTTTGAAATGCTGCCCTATTTGTTGGTAACAGTGCCTACAGATATCTCTCTCTCCGTTGTCAAAATGATAGCAAAGGAAGATACCTCTGGGTTGAGCCTTTCCTGCTGCCTGGCGTGTGTGTTTGTTTTGCTCCTATGTGTCATCATTTTATGTAGAGGCATCCCTTTAAAGGGGTGGAGGTAGTGTCACTGTTCCTCATTCTGTCCCTAGCCAGGGATTTAACAAGCAATACTGAGGTAGTCCTGTCTCTGGCAGCTATACTCTTCAGGCAGTGATCTTATCTTGCTGTGAAAGCTGAAGAGATCACACTCTTGTCAGTGCTGGGATGGAGGAGGTGTGAGGAGCTGTGAGGTGGGGCTGGAAATGACACAAAAGGAAAAGCATCCATTCTGAGTTGGTCCCACCATCCGGGCTGGCCAGCTGCAGCAAAACCCGTGTGGTGCTCTGGTCTTCAGCCTTGAGTAAGGTCTCTGCTTCACAGTGATTTTACTGTCAAGGTGGGCTGAGCTCTTGTTCTGCAATTTCTCGTGCTGCAGGCAGCCTAGTGCTTCATTTTATGTGCTGATATTGTTTAGAGATTTCCTGTCATCCTCCTATTGAGCTGAGGGCAGAGATACTTACCTTGCATCTCAAATGAATGTTCAGGTCCTAGAGAGAGTAATTAATATTATGTGTATTGCACGATCCTGTAGGTGTGACTACTGTGTTCCAAGTAATATCACTAATCTTGCTTCCTTTGTAAAATATATTTTATGGAAACAAAAGAGCTTGTTTCGATCTGAGGGGATTTGTCTTATTTTGTTTTTTCTTTTTTCCCCAGCATCCAGCGAGCTGCACTGGTGGTTCTGGAAAATTACTACCGAGATTTCACAGTTTACAACCCAGCCTTGTTAACAGCCTCCAAATCCCGAGCAGCCAAGCACATGGCTGGCCTGAAAGTCTACAATGTTGATGGTAGGTGAGGTAAAACTTAGTCTGTGAGACTGGGTGGGAGATGGGGAAGGGCTGTTTTTGCTTTATGCTTTGTTACGAATACATTCTCACCTTTTTACTTTGCCAAATCCTTATCTCTTGGTGGAAATCTTCCTAGCAGTACTGCATTTGCCAGTTCCAGATGATTTTACAGATGTGTTTAGCATAAGGCTTTTGTCTTTGCCAGGTGAAATGACCATGTTTTGAGTCGGCCTTAATTGTCATGTGGCTTGACACTTTTCAGCACCACTGCTTGTTCCAAGTAGCCTCTGCTTTTTGTCACCCTTGGGTCATCTCTTTAGCTGTGATAGTACAATAAACTCAACTTAAATGAGTTCCTCAGTCATTTATTGTGCAGCTTTCACTTGGAGCCTTCAGGAAAGATAAGGATCCATGGTATATAACCAGCAGTTGCTGATAAAAGTGATGCTCATCAACCTGCAGCCTCAGCATTAAATGAGCTATGCCTGGCTCACCCATGGCCATGGAAATTCAAACGCAGATAATGATCCCCATTGCGCTTTGCTGTTCTACACACCGTTTTCAAGCTTTGGGGCTTTTGAAAATCGGATGGATGGACTGATGGATGAATATGTGGATGCTCAAAGCAGGGAAAGCTGGACTTAATCATTTGACACTCTTAAGGCCTATCTGTGAAAGCAATCGTTAAAGCAGGGTGTGCCCAGCAGCCTTTATAGAGGTGCACATTGCTTTGAAAGGTCAAAGTTGAGTAGCAAAGTTTTTATGGTGAAGGATGGCTGAAGATGAGTGACAAAATATGGTAAAGGCATATCGTGCCCATGAATTTTTTAGTGTTGAAGGGCTTTTAGTATTGAGAGCTGGGAAGAGGAGACTGAAGGGATTTAGCTGAGCAAGGTGGCTCTGTGTGCGTGGTGTGGGGACTGGAATATGGAGAATATTTGTTATATGGAAAAACATGAGATGTGATCATTTGGCATTCAATGAAGTTTCAGTGCCTTATGGGTGTGGAATATTTTGTTTAAATTTTCCATTTTGGTTGGTTTGTTTGTTTGGATTTTTTCATTTTTTGTGAGTTTGAAAGACTTTATCCTAAAGGCTTCTCCAACCTCATGCAGCACTTTTGAGTCCATAACATTAATTGGAGGTTTAGATCCAGTGAGATACTCCCATCCTCACAGAGGAAGGGGGAAGTAAGGGAAGGGGTAGGACAGGTTGCCCATCATGTGTCCTGTGCTGCCTGGAGTGATGCTCTTGGTTGAGTTGTATTGGAGAGGGGAGGCAATGAGATATGCAAACAGAAATGCACTACATTTTTCTAGAGGTGAAATCATTTATTCCAATTGCTTGGTCTCAGTGAGGCCTGATGTAGGGAAGGTGAGGGCTTCCTGATCCCACAGGTGTCAGCTCACTATTCAGACCTCACAACCTGCCAGGCTGGCTGCAGGGTGTGCCATTCTGATTACTGGCTTGTCTTCTCCTCACTGCAGTATATCTTCAGGAGATGGTGTGCTCTCTTTTTCTGCAGCATCTACTGGAGTAGTGCGACTCCCAAGCTCAGAGAAAAGATCAGTCTGGTAGTGTGAGTGGCTCAAAAGCTGCTAGCTCATGAGACTTAATGAGAAGAGAAGGAACCAGAAGCAAGCTGCTGATGTGGCTGGCAGGGCTTTCCAAGTGTCAAGCTTGTGAGTCTGCCAGGGCCTGGAAACTGCTGCCTTCCCTTCTGGGGCGGTACTAGTTGCCTGGTCTGTTCTGTGTGCAATGCTGCCCTTGTGTACATGGAAATCTCAGGCTTAGAGGCATGTTCTTAAGAAGATTCCATCCATCTTACAAAGCAGTGTAGTTCTGGCTGCAGCTTACCTTGGCAGCCTCACAGTCCCTTCTACTCTTCTTGTAAAGAGACAGTAACGCTATTAAGGCAGCCTAATTTGTTGACAGCTTTTGTGTTTACAGGAGCAGCCAGGAAAGGAAAACGTATTACTGTAATCTCTCTTATGAGAGTGGGGAGGTTCATCTTCAAAACAAGGATTTTCATTGCCAGGCATAGTCAATGAGGCAAATTACAGATGTAATCCAAATTTGGGTGCTAGAGTCTCCCTTTAGTCATATCCTCTGTCTCAGGGCTGTCAGACAAAGTCTGAAATGTTTAGACTCTTAAAAAGGTATTTGTGTGAGTGCTTGATCTTCCCACACCTGAGTTTCAGACTTCTGTCTTGGAATCTGGTTTGGGCATTTTAAGAAAAAAATTAGAGTTGCCCTTGTTTGAGCAGAACAATTTTGAGCATGTCTGTGCAATCGATTGGCTTTAACCACTGCCAGCTGAGAGTGTAGGCTTTCAGAGCAATTTGCCATAAAAGCAGTTTTTGGTGGCTTGGAGGCAGTCCTAGACTACCGCTTCTCTCTGGGTAGACCCACCTCTGCCCTCTATGTGGATAGAAGGGCTTGTAAGCTCTTCTGGGGCAACCTTTTTCCTCTCGCTACCTGAAAAGCCAGACATGAGGGCTTCATGGGAGAGCTGCAGAACCCAGGACTGTATTTTAAGGTCAGTAGTTAACATCTTGTAGTAGACAGCTCTGTGGACTAACTGGGTGTTATAGATGTGTTGGGTTGATGTGGCCAGAAATGTGTATTCTATCACCATCTGTTAAAACCAGGTGGGGTAGTGATTCCTTATCTCTGTGGCACACGTTATCTGCTAATGGGCCATCTTTAAGACAGGATGCGGCAATCACCTTTATCTTTTCCACAACCCATCCTCCCTCCAGGAAGATATAATCTGCTGATGGCCAATTAAGTCCCATTGTATGACTGATAAAATTACATCATCCCATTGAGAGATGCTCCAGATAAAAACGGAGCTGTTGGACAGCAAGTTACCCTTCTTTCCACTGGATTCCAGAGGAGAAGCCGTCATCTGCATCATTTCTACATCATCCCTGGACTTTTGGAGGAAGGCTGCACCCTTCTACAGGAGCACTGCTTCAGCTGAACTACACCTGCCACTGCAGGGGGACTGTAGCCACCATTTTGATCGGACTGCTACCAACACCCTGACTGATGGGGTGTCAGGTTGTATTCTGACTCTGTCAGGGTTGGGTTTGTTTTTTTTAATACTGTATTTCTGTTTTAATTTTCCCAGTAAAGAACTGTTATTCCTAATTCCCATATCTTTGCCTGAGAGCCCCTTAATTTCAAATTTATAATAATTTGGAGGGAGGGGGTTTACATTCTCCATTTCAGAGAGAAGCTTCTGCCTTTATTAGCAGATAACTGTCCTTCAAACCGGACAATAGAGCAGATGGCAGCTTCCCTTTTCTTGTGGCTGTGTAAGATCTGTTAGCTGCAGAAGCTCTAATGGCAGGTGCTGCTCAGAGTGCCATGAGAAGCTACTACACATACAGACCCCATCTTACCCTGTTGTGGAGCTGCTGCTCTGACAGCATCTGCCCTTCTGGGAAACTGTGCTTTGTCTAAAGGTGACCCTGCTGTCCCCTGCATCCTGTTTCTTCTTCCTGTGAATAACTGTCTGGAGTTTGGCTTTCAGTTATTCATCTCTGTGTCTCATTATGCTCTTATATTTGTCTCTCTGTGCCGGGGACACATGGAAAGGAGGGGGGGTGGTTGCCCATCCCCCATAGAGGCCACATGGAAAGCACATGCTGCTGAGACAAAGAGAGCAGGAGTCTTCTCTAGGAGCCTCCCTGAGGCTGCGGGGACCAATCAGAGACCTGGATTGGTGATTGACAGCCCAGGAAACCAATTAGAACACTGTTTCGCTTTTACGAATCACAGGAAAGAAGTCAGTTTTGGGTCTTTTGGTTTCCGGTCGGGCAGGGGAGAGGAGCCTGGAGGCTCCGGGCCCCCGCCATGGGGCCCGGCCCGGCCCGGCCCGGCCTGGCCTCCCGCGCGGCCCGAACCCCGGCAGGGGGAAGAGCCCGGCCCCAGGAAGCCCCGGGGTGGACCCGGCTCCGGCCCCAGCGTGGGGGGAAGAGCCCGGCCCCAGGAAGGCCCGGAGTAGAACTGGCCCGGCCCCGGGAAGGCCCCGGAGTGGACCCGGCCCCGGCACGGGGCGAGGAAAGCCTGGACTCGGGAATGCCCCGGAGCGGCTTCGGACCCGTGGGGGAGCGCGGCTCGGCTTGGCTCGGCTCGGGTTGGCTCAGCCTGGCCCAGCCCGGCTCCAGGCCTCGCACAGTGGCAGAAAGAAGTCCAGCCATTTTCATCATCTCGTGTGGCTGCGTCTTTTCCAGCATGGTTTCAGCCTGGATCCTTACCGTTTTGGATACAAGTTTAACTTTTAGTGCCTGAATGGGACTTCGGATTTTCCTGAGCTCCCCAGAACGGAAAGCATGAAGCAGGAAGAATTACAAAAGTCAGCAGAAGGAAGATAAGTAGCTATAGAAGGAGAGATGGAGGAGTCGCCACTGATAAGTAGCTTAAAACCTTTTTCTTGTGGGCTTTAGAGGACCGTGACTTTACTTAAAATTCCTTTAAACTGTAGAATATACTTGGGGAGTTTAAAAGTGCCTGAGAAGAAGACCTTTTTTGCCCTGAGAAATGGGCCTCGGGAAGTAGAGCTCTCTGTCTTTGGGACTGGAATTGGACAGAGATATTTGAGTGGAGAGTGAGATGAAGAGTCTTTTTGTGTTCTCAGCAGCCTGCCTTTAAAATGACACCCCATGTGTTTTCAGCAACCCATACACAGCTCTAGAAGGACTGTGAAAATGGGAGGAAATTCATAATTTGTAGTTTCCGGGTGGGTGCAGATTATGAGAGTGAGACACCCCCTAGGCCTAAACAAAAAGAAGGGGCTTCTCTCTCTTGATTGAACTGAAATGATTATTTAAGTGAATAACTGACCGAAGTTTTTTTTTCTGTGTGTTGCTGATATGAAGAAAGGGGGAGGAAGAAATAATCTGGAAATCTCATTCTGAATTGTTTTGTGTTGTTAATAAATTTCTAGTTCCCTTTTTAAGCTTTGAGCCTGCTTTGTCTTTACTCCTAAACTCGATCCCCAAAAGAAATTAAATATATTAAAATTGGCAAACCCCAGTCACACCGTGACACTCTCTCCTCTTTCCAACTTCTCGCTTTTTGTGCTCTCACATTGTCTTGATGCTGAAATGTGATATGCTCCAGCTGCTCTTGCCTTCAAACTGATAGTGTATGTAGTGGGGAGGTAAGTTGCATCCTTGGCATATTCACCTCACTCTGCCTTTGTGTATATTGTGTGAGACCCTCCATTCCAAGTAATTTTCCTTGTCCGTGTGCCAGAGCGCCCTCTCTAAGTCTGTGCTGCCTTGCAGGGAGCTTACTGGAGCTCCTGAGGACTGGGGGCGGGGTTTATAGCACTGGCTGGAAAGGCTGGAGCCCCAGAGCATATGTGCCAGCTGCTGTGGGGTGCTGCTCTGTCCCACTGGCAGCCCTGTGGCACTTAACACCGCCTTTGTCTCCTTTGTGCCTATCCTTGCCCCCGCAGGCCCAGGTAACAACGCATCGGGGCAGTCCCGGGCCATGATTGCGGCCGCCGCCCGGCGCAGGGACTCCAGCCACAATGAGCTCTACTATGAGGAGGCTGACCATGAGCGCCGTGTGAAGAAACGCCGGGCAAGGTAAAGCCGCCCTCTCTAGGGTGCTGCTGTGAGGCTTGACCACGTGGGGCTTGCCCATCCTGGAGGGTTGCCCCCAACCCACTATGAAGGGCTGGCTGTAAATCTGGCACAGGAAGGAAGCTTATGAAACCCAGCTACATAAGGAATGATGGCAGCTTGCAACTGGAATTATCCAAAGAACGTGCATGCAGCTGAGCCCATGTATATGAGGCCAATAAGCTAATGGAGTGTCATGGGTTAGGGAACAGTCCAGTGCTTGACAAGTCTGTAGTTACTTGCTGTAGGAAATCCCATTATTTTTGCCTGTACCCAGGTTTGTCAGCTGAAGTAATCCAGGGACAGGATCAGTGGAGGGCTTGGTGTTGCCCATTCATGGGTGAGGAGAATATTTGTGTTTGCAGGCTAGTCAAAGAGACAGTTTGACTGGCTTTCAGTGAATTGAGGAGGAAAGACTTGACCACAAGCACCTTTTATTTTCAAACATAGATGTGTCTTCTGCCAGTCATGCTTAGGCTGCAGAGTTGATGCTTTGTTGAAGTGACCTGAGACAGTTGCCTCTGTTTGCTCAGGAGCCCATTGCAGTCTATAGTTAGCATACCTAACAGTCTGAGGCAAGTTGCTTATGGGCAGGGTCCCCTGAGCTGAGCTGTATTTGGAAGGAATGTGTCATAACTAGAAGGAGCTGGCTTGTTTTGAGTTTTCTTTTGGCAGTTTGTTTCACTGAGAAAGTGCTGGCACTATGTCCCCTCCTTGCCTCCTTCAATCTGACCTGTGCTGTATAGCCTCTATCTTTTAGGCCCTCTTCCAGCCTTGGAGCAATAGGAACTTAAACTTGCCATTCTGTGAAGTGTAGCATCCAAACTTGGGCACATCTCCCGTGCTTGCTGAGTTTGGTTAAAACAACTGCTTAGTCAGAGGGAAACCATCAGTCACTAGATAAGGTGAGATGTTTCAGGCCAGGAGTTTAAAACCACCTCCTCCATGTCAAATTAAACAAAATGGGCAAGGGTCAGGGCTTCTTGTGCTGTTCCTCATGTGTAGTCTGAATGCAGTATGCTATACCTCTGCTTGTGGTGAGGCAGCTGCCCCTGGCTTTTAGATGCATTGGATATTGAGATCATTGTGGACCGTCATTGGTGACTTGAGAGGAAATTAAGTATAAAACAAGTCTTGTCTGAAGATACTGTAGAGTTCTGTTGGATGACTCTTCCATTACTGTTTTTTCATCACTAGCTGCAGTGCAGCCCCTCACTTGCAAGTTAGCCCAGTACTAAATAATGAGTGTCATAAGACATCTGTTCCCCTTTTATGGTGTGGTCTTGGTGTTTGCTCACCTGTGCCAACACAGGAATGCTTTGCCGAGGATGTCTTTAGCTACAGTGTTAGGAGTGAAGATGGAGAAGTGCTTTCACTCTTGCTGTTCAGTGGAGGCGTGCAGGGCAGTCATTGGGCAGCATGAGCTCTGCACCCAACTGGTGGAAATGGGAGCAGACACCAGCTTGTGAGCACTGAGTGTCTGGGAGCAGGCTGTGTCCTGAGTCACACTAGGGTGTGGTCAGCCTCCCCCTGAGTGCTTGCTTGGCCTGTGCTTCGTGCTGCAGTCCTGTGTGCTGGGATCGGTATACTCAGACATGCATTAAACATGAGCAGCTGTGTCTTGTTGAGTAATGTAGCTGGTTTTTATGCTGCATTGGCAGAATGAGGTACAGTGCTCAGGGCTTTACAATCTTAATCCTGGTTTATGGCCATCAGTTTCTGGATGGCTCAGACAAGGAAGGAAAAGCTGCTGTCTACCCTTCAGATTGTCAGTAGAGAGGATTTTGTCTAAATTGGTGGCAGGCAGTGACTTGATAGCAGATGGGAATAGGAGGCTTGTAAATCCTGACTCCCAGGCTCTGCCTTAACCACAGACCCATTCTACTTCTTGTTATGACTCTTGCTGTCCTGATTTTTTTGCTGCAGGCTTGTGGTTGCGGTAGAAGAGGCTTTCACTCACATCAAGCGCCTCCAGGCAGAGGAACAGCAGAAAGCTCCAGGAGAGATGATGGACCCGCGAGAAGCAGCCCAGGCCATCTTCCCCTCCATGGCAAGAGTACTGCAGAAGTACCTTCGCACCACCCGTCAGCAGCAGTACCACAGCATGGAGAGCATCTTGCAACACTTGTCCTTCTGCATCACCAACAACATGACACCAAAGGTAATGAATGCTTTCTGTAACGCTGCTGCAGGAGGGAGGGAGAAGGGAATGGCAAATCTGTGTGCGCGAGCAGAACAGAAAGTTATCAAGGGAGGTGAGTGAAGGCTTTCATAGTTGCTCCCTGTGAATTAACCAGTGTGGTGTAGGTTGCATCATGTTTTGAAGGGAAGTAATATTTTCTCTGCAGCATCTTCTGTGTCTTTTTATCTGAATGTGCCTCTGAGATATTTGTTCTTGAATCCAATTCAGCAAAGGGAATGCTTAATAAATGTTTGAAAGGGTGGCTTTGAGTCACAGGAGTTTTCCCAGCTGGCTTGTGGTAGCAGGATGATGCAGGTAGCAACCTGCAAAGGTCTTTTTTGGTTTTTCTTCCCCCTCCTCCTTGCTACATTTTGGACTGTTAATTATTGCCTAAATCTCTGTCTCTCTGGCAGTGTTTCTAATTAATGAGCTGCTTGATCAAACATAGTTTGCTGCTTCATGTCCAGACTGTGTTGACTTGCAGACACAGGGAGAGACTGAATGATAAGGGAAGCAGGTCACACAGTTCCCCTCCTATCTCTACCTTCCCTTCTAAGAACACCCCACAGTCCTAGGGAAGGGTCATTCTTGGACATTCACCCAGGACTTACTGCAGCAAAAGCAGAAATGCTATCAAGAGATGGTGCTTAGCACCCTCTCACTGTGAGCCACCTGGGACCTTGCCCAGATATAGAAGGGGATTTCTGCTGCCATTAATATTGCAGAGAGACTTCAAAATACAAGTAAGGTCAAATGGCATTTTGTGTTTTGTTTTCAGTTTTGCACTCTGAGGCTGAAAACATGAAGACAACTGTTTACTACCTTAGCTTGGCCTGAAGGAGAGAGCCAGCTATCCTGTGTGACTGTCTGGGACTGTAGTTTGGGGATGGGTTATGAGGCTGGTAGGGGAGAAATTACCTCTGCTCTACTGAGCTGCTGCCAGATGGCTGTGCTGCTGGCAGAAGTCAGGGCTATAACTTTGCAAATTTGCTGGGATGGACTGAAAGAGGATCTTCTGATGTTTGTGTCCTGGGTCTGAAAAGCTGAGAAGAGCTGGGGAGAGGATGTGTTCTGAAGTATGAAAGCTGAAACAATTTGCAGCATGGCAAGCCTGTGCTCGAGAAGCTGTATTTGGGGATGGGAAGAGAGCAGGGCGAGTTGTGGGACTGGTGCTAATGTGTATCCGGCTCTTGGCAGGCATTCCTGGAGCGTTACCTCAACCCAGGCCCAACCCTCCAGTATGACAGGGATCGCTGGTTCTCCAAGCAGTGGACGCTGGTCAGCGAGGAAGCGGTCACAAGCGGGTTACAAGACGGCGTTGTGTTTGTCCTCAAGTGCTTGGACTTCAGCCTTGTTGTTAATGTGAAAAAAATCCCCTTCATCAAACTCTCAGAAGAGTTCATAGACCCTAAATCTCATAAATTTGTCCTCCGCTTACAGTCTGAGACTTCAGTCTAAAGGATTTTGAGGGTGGGTTGTTGGGAGATTGTTTTAGTTGGTTTTTTTTTTTTTTTCAATATTGTGCTTTTGGGTTTAATTTCCCCAATGCTGACTGAAACTGGCAGATGATGGACCAGTAATATTTGACCATCTGCACTTTATTTGGAAACGGGAGGGGGGAGTAGGGATATCTTATCTAGAAAGAAGTATCTTAACAGGCAACAGGGTGACTTGGCTCAGTTAGCTCAGCCTTGGAGACAGAACAGATTTTTTTCTTTGCCCTTCCTTCCAGGCATCCTGCAAATCTCATGCTCTCTTTCTCTGCACAGTTATGGTGTCGGAGTTGTTGTTGGAGCGCTGCCTTACACCACACATGCCTGCGCCCTTGTGTCTCTGCTTTTGCCACCTGTGGCTGCTCCTGAGGGCTCATTGCTCACCTGTGCCTCACAGAAACCTCCTGGCACAGGGTGCCACAGTCCCTGCTCACTCAGGGAGGAGGGGATATCAAATGGTGGGGGTGTGAGGGGACTTTTTATTCTTTCTTCTTCTCCTCTCCATGTGCCTCTTGTGTCAGAGCTAGACCTATGGGCATAATGAGGTGGTTTCACCTTCTGTGAAATTGCTTGTCTTGAACTGGATCAGCCCATTTGCAGCTCTTCAGTTTTTTTTTCCTTTTTCAGTGCTTGTTAGTGATGTTGTTCTTCATGTCACAGCTTCCTGTTATCTCTCCCCTACTTCCCTCTGTCCTACTTGTCAGCATCTTTCTCAGGCATGCCCAAGGCTTCCTGTTTCTGTCTCCTCTGTCTGGCTTTCTGAATGTGTTTCTCCAGGCACTGCTGCTTCCTTTTGCACCTGCAAGGGCTGTGTATTTGCACTGGGACAGGGGTCAGTAAGTAGCTGGCTCCTCCTCTGATAAATCACAGACCCTCCCTACGTCTGACAGCCTCTTTGAGGGGAAGGGGGTGCAGGCAGGAATGTGGCCCTCCCTCTCTAGCCAGCTTCAAGTGCGTCTGGAGAAAAGATGGGCAAAAATACTTCCCTCCTTCAGGAGAGGAGTCGAGGAAAGGCTGACCTCTGCCCCATTCACTTGCTTTGGAGAACTGTTGTTCTCTGGAAACACTGCAGTGAGTCCTTCCCCACCATACACCTTCAGCTGTAGCTAAGAAATATCAAACAGTGCCTGAATGTTGAAAATCTGCCTGCCTTTCTTGGCCTTGCTGTACTGTGGGAGTTTCTTTTCAGTGGTGGGATCTGCTTCTGAGAGATGCAATTTTGTTTGTGAGGCGGCCTTTGCCCACCAGTGCAGCTTTCATGTGTGAATTTAGTAACCTGAGTTTGGAAGGTTTGTTTTTAACGGTGAGTCTTAATCGGTGTCTGAAGTCTAATTGCCAGTACAGAGCACAGAGTGACTGGAGTCAGCTGCAAGGCTGGCTCATTGACCTGAAGGTCTCTTGAGATCCATGTGAATGTAAATGATCAATTCATTCTTCTCAGTCTTTTGCCATGCAAGTATTCCTTATCAGGCAGGATCTGGCCTGCCTTCCATACAGATGTCTTAACAAAGAAGGCCCTAGTTCCAGCAGTGTGTATGTCAGTGCCTTTCATTGCCAGCCTTCACAATCTTCTGAGGAGGGCTGTGACAGCCCCTCCTGTCCGTTTAGGCCTTTCCCAGCCCTTCCCACGGCAGGCATGGGCTGGCTGGTGCCTACCACAAGCTGGTGGGAGGGAGCAGCCACCTTAAACAGGGATTCTTGGGATAGGGCAGGAAGGTCCATCCTCTTCCAGCTTCAGCAGCAGTGGAGTTGCATGTCCAACAGCACCTGCGCATAGTCCTCTTAGGATCAAGGGAGCACCCTGGGAAGTGAGAGTCCAGAGTGATGATTCCCCATCCAAGTGACACCTGCAGTTTCCTGTGCCTTTCTTACAAGCATGTGGTAGTCTCCTGGTTCCTTTTTAGTCCATGTAATGTGCTAGACATGGTTGTAAAGAAACTGGATGTCATGTCACAGGATGGGATTGTGTCCTTTGCTCTTAAAGGATGGGAAATAGGTATTGTTTTGCCTTCTCTAAGCTCAGTGTTTGGGTTTTTTGGCAGATCAGGTTTTCTGGTAGTCTGTGTGGGGACTCCTTGATTGACTGGCCCTTGCAGTGTCTTACTTTGAAAAAACAGATTGGTTTATTCCTTAAAAACAAAAAAAACCCCAAAAAAACAACAAAAAAAGGAGAACATATAGTATCTTACACTTGGCTCTCCTGAAGACACCTGCACCTGGATTTTATGATGTGCAAAACCAGCAGAGTGGGAGAGACTGGGAGTAGCTTGGGAGACTGTGGAGCACTTAATACCTGTGTGGAGGCTACTGCCTGTGGCTAAGTTGGCTCATTTCTGTGAAGCCAGAACAGGAACCAGCTTGCCAGGGGCTTGGGTGTGCCATGTATATGAGAGCACCTTGTCACAGGCACATCTGCAAAACTTTTTTACTTTCCGAGGATTTCTTTCCCCTTTCCTTTTCCCTGCCCCATGTGGAGGGATGGTCTGACAGTATCTGCTCAGAAAATTAATGTCTTAATTTTGTTAAATTTTTTAACACGTGGAGGAACAGATGGAAGCAGCATGTGCTCAGTCTGGGTCTGCTTCTTCATCTTTGTGCTGTGGTTCAACACTGCCTTTTCTGCCTGCTGCCAAAAAGGACATTGTCAACAGGGGCCAACTCCTACATTAAATGCTCTTCCCTGTATCAGCAGCATGAGTTCTTTGCTTGATGAAATCTGAAGGAGAGGACTCTCTCAAATGATCTCTTTAGAGATGCAGCCTGCTTAGAGGTGAGGACAGACTGAAAGGGGATTCCTGAATGTTCCCTGTTCTGGTATTTTTAGTGACACTTTTCAGGGTCTTTCTTGCTTCCCTTCTCCATGAAAAATTGGGGACTACTGTCATACCTACCTCACTGGAGTGTTGTGAGGCTAAACTCAACTTGTTTTCAAGTGCTTTGAGATCCACAGTTGGATCTGTGGCATCTTCAACCTGTATAAAATACTGAGCGGTGAGTGTGGACTGGTTTGTTTAATTCTGTTTATAGCCAGCAAATGAGTAAGAATGGAGTCATAGGGAATAAAGCTCTGATCCAGTTCCTGCAGTCCTTACTTCTGCCGAGCTTGCCAAGAGCAGAGCATAAATACAACTTGTAGGATTTGCCAGCCGAGTTCAGGCTGTTCCTCTGAATGCCTCTCCTATTCTGCACTATCTCCTTGCACATATTTTCCTTCCTCTCTCCCAGTCTGGATATTTGTACCTGGCTGGGAATTGTGGGGGGTTTATTAGAATTCAAGGATTTTTTTAAGATAACCCTGTTGGTGATGGAGTGGTCAGTGTCCCCTTTGGAGATGATCCTTGCACTGGACGTCCTTCACTTGAAGCTGAACCATTTGATAGAGTGCTATGCTGCCCAGCCAGGAGTGGTGGTGCCCCACTCCTCCTCTCTTCCATGTTGGCATGTTTCCTGTAACTCAAGTATGCTGCTCAGATACTTTAAAGGCTTTAGGTTTTTGCTGTCAGATTTGTTACAGCCTAAATCCAAAGCCATGCTGAGATCCTGCAAAACCAGATGCAGCTGAGACTTTCAGGTGCTCTAGAGCAAATGGAAATGGCTGTGGGTTTCCACAAAGGCTGGCTTTCTCTTTCCTGCCTGTAAATTGAAAGATTTTAATTTCTTGCAGCTTTCAAGAGTGTAGGGGCAGGTATTACTCTTAACGCTTTGCCAGTCCTGTAGCTGGGCATAGCCAGGTGTTATTGTCACATCTGTTGACCTCGCACTGCTGTGCAGCTTCATCCATGGGTGCAGATTCTGTGAGGCTGCCCTACGTCTCAGTGTCCTTTCCCACACCTGGAAGTGAGCAGGCACTGGAAGTGAGCACTCTTGGAAGCGTAAGCATATCTGCAGGGCTGGGAGGTGCTGAGGCTGCACTTGGAAGCTTGGAGGCAGTGCACAGTAAGGCTCAAGTTTGGAGATCTGAACAAATCCCAACCCTTATGAAGCCTCCAGACCTTTTCCTTTTGGATGGGGCTCTCTGTGCAACACCTTTGGAATCTGCTGATGCTGAGCACAGCCAAAAGCTGTAGGGAAGGAATATCTGGAGCTGGTTCTGCCCCACAGATGTAGCTTTGAAAGGTCTCATTTGATACGTGCTCACTTCCAACACTTGCTATTGAAGAAAGTGAAAAGATCTATAACTTGCTAAACATGGAAACCTATTCAAGCCAATTTCATCTTGCTCACTTGTAATTCTACCCTTTTCAAAGGATAAACAAAAGTCTTTGAGTCTTTTGCAACAGTGCTGTAGTCTGGTCCCAAGCTGGCTCCTCACTTGGGCTCCGCTGCCCAGCTGTGTGAGAGCTGCTCATGAGGTGTATGTGCAGGTGTTTTCTTATCCAGCTTGTCTGTGTCTGTGTGCTTTTCCCCCTCTAGTGTGCACGTTATACGTGTTCAAAGCCTCGAGCCAGACTTGGTGGCCCAGCGTTTCAGCTGTCCTTAAGGAAGTGCTCTTGGAACTGAGCTGGTTTTAGAAAACAAAGAAAAAAAAAATAAACCCCAAATCTCTGTTCTGGACAAGATGGCTTTGGGCCATGACGTCTCCTACAGGAGCGTGCATCCTCCTGTGTTCAGGCTGCTGCCTCCCATTGATGATGACCAAAAGCTGCTGTTT
This sequence comes from Muscicapa striata striata, assembly GCA_030060385.1. NCBI lineage: Eukaryota > Metazoa > Chordata > Aves > Passeriformes > Muscicapidae > Muscicapa > Muscicapa striata. The sequence continues at coordinate 1,895,335 of JAREIS010000173.1, forward strand.
CCGACAGCTGTGAGCGGTGCAGGTCGCTTTGGGTCAGTCCTGAGCGGGTCCCCGCTGTGCCAGCAGTACAGCTGGTATTACCTGCCTGTCTGCATCCCTCCAACAGACTGCATTTTTTATCCCTGGTGCACACAGAGCCCTGTGGGCAGCAGGCAGCCAGCCCTGCCCTGGGTGTGCTCTGCCCAGGGAGAAAGGGGATCCTTCCTTCCCTCTGGCTGCTTCCCAGGCACCTCTCACCAGCACTAATGATGCTTGGGAATATCTCCGGTGTGCACAGTGGGGAGATGCTGTGGCCACTACCTGAACAGGCAAAATTGTGAAGGAATCTTACACTCTTCTGTGCCTGTTTCTTTGATTCAGCATTATTGTATCTTGGGGAAGGGAGTGGGAGCAAAATGCCCTTTCTCCACCCTCCTTTATCACTGTGTAATAATTTTTCTACACACACTGTGTATAGTAAGAAGGTTTTGCCAAGGTTTTCTAATTAATAGACACTAACCAGCATTTCTTTCTTTTTTCTCTTCTTTGCACATGTGACTTTAACTGCAGTGAGTGGTACATGGTCTTTCTGTTCTTTTCTAATTGTGAACTTAAAGTAAGCAAATTCCTGGTGTCTGTGACATTAATGCACTGTGGGTTTAGCCTTGTAAATTGTTCTGTTCCAAGCTGGGTTAAGTTATAGCTGGATGGGGTTTTGTTGTTTTTTAAACTGAAACATAAAACCGTTTTACACTTTGCATATTTTGTACAGTAAAATTCTGGAAATAAACTGAAACCAGATTTGATTGTCTCACTCCTTTTTCTTACCCTTTCAGATGAAAAAGCTCTCCTGGTCTTCAAGCATTCCTTAGCTGTGGGCAGGAGGGGCCCTGCAAACATGTGGTTTAGTTTTTTTGATGTTGTCTTTTTGTTGCCCTTATTCTAGGCCTTTCTGGTCTGTCCTGCCACAGTAAAATGCAAACTCATTTATCACTTCTGAAGGAAGGCTGGTAAGTGACTGCTTTGAACACTTGAAGTCTCAAACAATGGGGAACAAATGCAGCTGGGGAGTGGGGGGGTGGGGGAGGGGCATGACTGGAGTGGGAACAGGTTTTTCTGCCTCCTGTGTTCTCATACTTTGCACACAAATTGTGAAGTGCAGGATTCACTGTTGAGTTCCTTATTTGGCTCTCTTGGGGAGGAGTGGTGAGGGGCAGAAAAGCCCGTGCTCCTTGTTTGTGTGGATGCAGAGTCTGTGCTCTGCTAAAAAAAGGTGCAGGAATCTCACCTCAACAGCATCTCTGAGTGTGACTTTCCCACCATTAGTTTCCATCTCTAGCACACCAAGAGCTCAGAAAGATCAAGCAGCTGTGCCCAAGGAAATGTTGGGAGCAGCTTTTTCATCTAGATGTTCTTTGGGGCTCACTCTTCAGGCAAGCCCAGCCCAGCAAAGCAAATCTCCTTTGTGGTTTCAGCTGCTAGAAAAATCCACAGGATGTTGCTCTTCAGTGAAAAAGAGTGCAGCAGTTGAAGATAAGCAGCAAAGACATAAATGCCTATGGAGAGAAGCAGCCACATGGGTAAATCTCTGCTTGTGGGGAGACAGATGTGTTTGGGCTAGAGAGAGCTGAACTAAGGTCTGGGAGGAAGCAGGAAGGGTGGGATGGGGGTGTACTCTGTTCTGCCTCCTGCCCTCCCTTGATCTCTGTTTTTGATCTGTCCCCCTCATCCTGCTGGTGCTTTGGCAGTGCCCAGCCCTGCACTGTTTGCAGGTCAGCTCCCAGAGATGGCCAGGGAAAGGGAAGAGCACTGCTGCTGCCCTGCAGAGCCTGAAATGGGGGTGTAGCTGTTGCTGGTCCCCTCCTGCCCATCAGAGGAAGACCTGACTTGTTGGACTGGAGGTGTGGAGGGCATGGCTCTGTGGGAGTTGGCCACAGATGTGTCATGCGAAGATGTAAGCAGCAGGAATTTGTCATAACCAAGATCCTGCCTCATAACCAGCCTCATTCCAGGCTCTTAGCCTTGAGAGCTGTGTCTTTACATGTAAGTTCAGCACACTCCATTTCATTTCTGGGATAGTGCTGATACCAAATCAACACCTGACTGCTGCCAATTGTGGTGCTTTCTGTCCTGCTGTGGCCTGTGGAAGCTGATGGAAGGAACAAGCTTTGCTAGAGGGACTAGTTCCCTTGGCCTTCACCCAGAGCTCATGTATCTGAATCATAAAGGGCTATGATATGTAGCTCAGCAGAAATTAGAGCTGAGGGAGCCGATCTGGTTTGGTCAAGTCTTTTCACTGAAGTTGCACAGACCTCTGAGGTGTGATGGAGCCTCAGGTGGAATGTTGGGTTACATATTACAGACCCAAACCTGTGACAGAAAGGGATGGAGGTTTTTACTGGAAAAAAACAACCATTTGGAAGGACCTGTCATCTTGAACCAGAGGTAAGCACCTTTTGCCTGAGGGACGTACTGAACTTGAGGAGGAGATTCTTCTCCTGCAGTGCCCTTCTTGATCATGTAGGCATAAGACACTGACTGCCCTGAGACAGCACAGCACCAACCACTGCTGTGAGCATGGTGGCTGAGCTGTGGCTTGATTCATATGAAGATTGATTAGCTCTGGTATGTGATGGGACCAGGCCTCACAGCTGTGGACACTGAGAAAACATCAGCTGTGAGGAATGAAATAGGAACATGTGGGCAAAGGGACCATGTGCAATAAGGGCACAACAAATGCGGTAAGAAAGGGATTTTGTCATCTTCAGCAACTGGCTCCCGAGCCTTGCTTGAAGCACTAGCAGCCCCTCACTATGTGATATTGTTAGCTAAATTAATAGTTCAGTGAGACATCTGGCTGTGGAGGTTGATGTGGCTTCAAACCCAAACATCTGGTGCAATGAGCTGGCTCTGCTGTCTCAGCCCCAGGTCTCAACTCCTGGGAAGTACAGGAGGGGTTGAACTCAAGGGCTTCCAAGGGGTCTTGGAGATCGGGACAGGTGGGATAGGTACGAGGGAAGGGGGTCTCTCAGCAGGACATGGTGTCTCACAACAGTGTTCAGGAAAGGAAAGTGAATTGGGAGTTGGCCAAGCAGAGTGCTTTGATTTGTCTTTCAACAGCACTCCTGACTTCATGGAAGGGGATGGGTTTAGGTTACCATCCTTTCCTGCACTGAAAGATAATCCACTGGGGCAAGGACATCCATTCCCTTTTCATGTGTGCATCCATGGACTGCTGGGTCAGGAGGTGCTGAGAGAAAAGAGAGCACTGTGCACATCAAGTCTGCAGAAGGAGGGATGGTGTAGTGGGGTGGTGGCATACGTATAAATCCTTAGCTGTTGACAAGGCTACCGGAGTTGCTTTGAAAAGCTGTAACAAGTTATACAGCTCTGCTGTGAGCTTGTGTGCTTTATGTTGACATGGTGCTAGGGGAGTACCTCAAATGGGAAGAAAGCTGTTTGTCTCCATCTCCCTGTCCCTCTCCATAATGAACTTGTAAAAGGCTGGGGGTTGTTTGGGTTTCTCCCTCCCACCTACTGCTCACATTGTAGTCTGTGTTCAGACTGGGGCTGCGAAACTGTCAGCCTACTCCAAAGCCCTCAGCTGATCTTCCTTTCCTCCAAAATCTGGGGACCTGAATGAAGCTATCTGTACAGGACTTGGGGCTTGCTCTGGTTCCAGCTCAGTTAATGTGAACACCCTGGGGACCCCAGGAGCCCTCCCACTGTGGCCCTGCTGCTTGTTGGCCTCCTGAAGCCTCCCGAGTGAGTGCTGGCAGTGGGAGGAGGGCAGGTGTTTCCTGCAGAGACCACAGCCAGGACAGAGGGGACAATCAGTCTTTGGTCTCTGTGTGGACAGCACTAAGTACAACTCAAAGAGGATGGAAGAAGAAAATTTTTACCTTGTGGATGTGCGTTTGAGGTAGCTCAATGCATCCACCTTGCTTATGTATCAAAATATGGAGCAAACAGCAAAGCCTCAAGAGAGACAGTAACACAAGGCAACATGAAGTCAGTGGAAGAGAGAGAGATCAGGGTGTGGGTTTCCCCTCCAGGATTCTTAGGAGCATGAAGACACAGAGATTTAAAAAAAGCACCACAAAAATCCTCTAGGCATGAAGCTACTCTGTAAATTGAAACATTTTAAGTCTCTTCCAAAGGCAAGAATCAGGCCTACAAATGCTTAAACATCTAGTCTCGGTTGTATTTTTTCCCTTTTTATTTTTTTTCTTATTATTTAAAAAGGTAGGACAAATGAAAAGTGGACACATGGGGAGAAGGGAGATGTGTTTGACAAAACACATTTGATTCAGCTTCTTTGAAAGTTTTAAGAGACATTCAGAATGTTACGGCTCTTTGGACCTCTCTTCAGCACAAGTCAGATGCTGTGAGAGAGGGAACAAGAAGGAGCTGATTATATCTGGGCCACAGATGTTAGCTTCTATTTTGTAAAAGCTTGTTCTTGAGTTCTCATAATACCAGATCCTACAGTTGATTACAATTTTGCTTTGTAAGTTGTTGTGAGAAACTGGTTTAGTAATTCAGTAACTAGACTGTGGGAAGCTGTGCAAATTCTTTCAGCAACTTCATTTTGTAAGGACTAAAATGTTCCTCAACATTTAGCTACTTTTGTTGTTCAATAACCTCTGTCTTCGTCACTAGCAAGAGCAAGACTTTGAATGTCGAATTGAATTTTAAAGCAAAAATCAAAATGTGATACCAGGCAAATTCCAGGGCTGCTCTCTGGTCAAACATCACTTTATTTTTCAGCTGTGTTACTGAGGGAGGGACCTCATTCAAGCTGGGCTTTCTCCAAATCCAAAAGAACATGAGGTTGCCTATGGCTATTTAAGTGATTTACCACCCACGACCAAGGGAGGGCTCAGTCAGGACAGCCACTGGTAGTCTCTGGCAGGGAGGTGGCTCTCTGGCTGCTGTTGAATGTGGGATACCCACTCCAGCAAATTCAGCTCCTTCAACCCTCAAGGCTTATTTCTTCTGTGTGAAGCCATGGCACTTGTCTTCTACTCGGATGGTGTGGTAATGTGATTGCTGGTGGCACTGGGTGTTACTGGTCTGTTCCCACAGTGACAGCAATCAGGGCTCGGTTGCAGGGTAGTGGTCCCTCATCTAGATTTTTGGGACAGTGAAAAAAGAGGTCCACCAAAAAATTCTGCTTCTTCTGCCCAGGCTGGTGAAACGGCTTTTCCTTGAGTATGCCCCACTTGTCGCCCTCAAAATAGGAGCCAGTGACAGCCTTGTCTGTACATCTTTCTCCTCAGCAAAGAAATGTCCCTCCTCATGTTCACAGCTGTGGGGATCCAGCTTAGGCAGTTCCTGGCAGTGATGTGAGGAGGGTTGCTGTCTCCCTGGGCTGGGGAAGGGGCAGCAGGGCCAGGGAAGGGCTCTGTCCTTCAGTGACCCTCAGTACTGTATGCTGTGGGGGTGGGTTGAGGAAGAGTAAGATGGACTACATAGAAATGGAGAGAGAAAATAAGTTCAGTAAGGGTCAGAAGAGCAGTAAGTCAAGGGGCATGAAAAGAAGGTGGAAAAGCTGTTTTCTTGTTTTCCATTAGGGACAATGCCCTTTGAGTACTTTGTTGATCCCCTTTATCACAGGGGCTTGGCAAGAGAAAGCACAAAGGGGGAGCGAGGCACCAGAAGGATCTTTGCTTCTATCCCAAAGGCAGTTTGTAATCTGATTCCTGAAATGGGTCTTTAAGCTGCAAGAAAGCTCTCTAGCTTTTTTTTTTTTTTTCCCTATAAATAGCTTAGCATCTTTTAAACCTGGCAGAATGTTCTGGGAGCTGGGCCAAGACTTTGCCCCAGACCCTGCCCCATGGTCCCCATTGTCATTAGATGTCATCTTCTGCCAAAGAGGTGTGAGAGTCATCTCACAGCTGTCCCCCAGGGGTGCTGACCAGCCAAGGGCTGCTTTGCTAGAGGTTAGTGGTACAAGGGACAGGGAGAAGGCAGGGGATGATGCAGTGCAGTGGGTTGACCTGTAGTCTTGAGTCTCAGGCAGGACACAGTCCTGCTGGCACAGCCTCATTACCAGCGTCACTGCTGGGCTCTGCTGTTTCCAGTTTCTAGCAGCTGGTCTGCACTGCATGGCATGGATGTACCTGGGGTGTGAAAGCAGCCAGGAGGCAGCCTCAGAGGGCTGGTGTGCTTCTTGCCTATTTGCCCATCCTTCTCTTTGGCTCTGCAAGTCCAGACATTGGTGTGCAACTGGCTGTGTGGGACTTCCTCAAAGTCTAAGCTTTGCTGCAGTGGAGAGGAATCCAGACGCAATCTTGGCCTCTTTTCACTGTAAGACTGTAAGTCAGTGGCAGCTGGGAAGTGATATGTTCCTGTCTAATTAATTATTTTCCTGGGAATAAAAGGTGATGTTTTCTATTTGGGCTCTGTAATGAATCCATCATTTATTTAGATATGATGTGCAGGCAGACATGGAGAAGCAGCTGGTGTCCTCAGCTCTGTGTTCATGTTGGTGTCTGGCTGAGCACCTTCATTCCGGGATGGGAAGCAGCTGAGATCTCTGGGGCTGTTCCTTTCCCAAGGGAGATGGGAGACTCATCACTCCTCAGAAACATCCCAAAAACTGCTGACCCTGAAAACACAGAGTAATCTGTGATTTCCAGAGTGCCTCCCTTGTCCTTTCCTCCTGCAGCTGTTTCCCAAATTATTGACATAACCTCTGAGCAATTTTGGGTCACAGAGCCTCTACATTAGTGACTGCTGCAAAGCCAGAAACTTTCTCCTCCATGCTGCAGTATGAGAGCTGAAGTAGGTTGCTCTTGATGGGGTTTCCTTCTCCCTTAATTGCTGCCCATGAGCAGCCCAGGGTGTGCTGTGGTACAGCAAACAAACCCCTCCAGCCCAGTGTCTGGGGGCTGGGAGAAGGTGCTGTATAACTTGGTGTTCTTGCCAGATATCTCATGTTAGGAGGGTCCTCACTCTTACTGGGGACAGGTAAGACCAGATTTTGGAGTACTTTGAGTATTAACTTGACAATGGTGAGTTAATGGTCAGACTCAATGATCTTAGGGGTCTTTTCCAACCAAAATAATTGGATGATTCTGTGAAGAAACTGATCAGCTTGAAGCACTCATGGTTGGATGAGGGCATAATACAATTCCCATCTTTATCTGTATAAAGACCTTTCCAATATTTCTAGTTAATATGCTATTTTTTTTTAATAAAGGGTTTTCTTGCAGATTCTTCATCCAAATATGCTGACTTTTTCTTCTCAGTGTGGGCAGGGTTAGGCTGGCTTTGTTCCTCAGGGCCAGCAGTGTCTTTCAAATGCCTGTTGTTCCTACTGTTGTGTCAGAGGAGTCCAGGAGCACTTGGGCCTGGGTCCTGTGTGTCATCCCCATACCACTGTTACCCATCCCTGCAAGGAAAACACTCAAATTCAAGCTGCCACCTCCTTCACAAGGGGTATTGCATCATCCAGCAGTTTGGTTATTAGCATCTTGGGGCAGATGAGGTGTTATGGGTAAATGGGAAAGGCTTTGCTGCCTACCCATCCTTATTGCTGCAATTCTTCCTCTGTGTCAATGCTTTCCTAACTTTTTATTGTCCCAAAAGGTAATGCTAAACAGTTCCTGTTTGTGGGCAAAGACAATGATGAGAACTGTAATGGCAGACTGAGAGAAGAGAGGAAGGGCAGCCCCTTCCCTGGCACCATGAAGGAGTGGCAGCTGTAGGATTAGCTCTTTCTTGCATAACTCAAGGGAAACTTTCCATAAATGACTGGCACCACTCCCAAGTATGAGTTCAGCCTCTACCCTTCTACATTATTTATTTCTTTTCCCCCTAGAGGTCTGTTGCTTTGAAGTGTTTGAGTACCTGTGAAACACCTGTGCACTTGAACGTGTCCCTGGTGCTGTTTGCAGGGTCTGTCGGCTCTGCGGGGGTAATCTGTGCCTCTCAGAGCATCTAGAGTGGGGCACTTCAGAACAGAGGGGCATCCACAGTGGGCGAGGAGCACACAGAAAGCACTCAGGCAATCAGCATGTCTGGAGATTATGCCAGTTAGGAAAGGCAGAAGAGGAACTTCTCATTATTCTTCATGTTTGGAGTGATTGATGAGGAGGCATGGTGGCCAGTGCAGGCTGTTATCTTGTGCAGGGTGAAACTGTGTGTGTTTTGCTCCCAAGAAAAGCCCAAAGGTAAAGATAAGCTAGTTCTTTTCTCAGGCCAGTAGTTTTCCCTTAATCACAGGCCAGGTGACTACCAGAGGGCTACTTCTTGCCTCCTTACCAATGTGGGTAAATGAGACCTTGAGTCCTACTCTCTCCTTCTCTGAGTTGGGTCTTCCAGCAAACCTCTTGAGGATAAAGCAGAAGGAGAGTGCTGGGCACCCTGTCAGCCAGCAGAGAGTAGGGTGTGAGTGGAAGAGAGGAGGAGACCTCCATGCTGAGAGCACTCTGAATTTCAAAACTTTTGAAAGTTGTTCATCATCGCAGAGCAATCATTTGATTATTCTCCCTGAACAAACTTGGTTCATCCTCTAGGTAATCGTAAGGAAGCATGGAAGAGCAAATGGTTGACACGGGGGCTTTGCTACTTTGTCTATTCTTCTAACAGACTGTATCTGAAAAGCACATGTTGAGGATTTGATGCTCAACAAGAAGCTAACTTGGCCTACAGTCATCTACCATGTATTAATCTACAGTATTCATTCAAGTGCATAGAGACACAGAGAAATCCAGCTATGTGTTGTTCATACTGGCATTTTCCACCAAGGGGATATGGCACACATGGGAACATATCAATACTTCAGCTTTTTTATACCAGTACTTTCAAATTTCTATTTCAGCTAACATAGAGAGAGAGATAGTCAAAGAAGCTGATCAACAGGCAGGAGAAAAAAAAAAATCTGTAAAATCTTGCTTTGCAGTTTGTGTGATAAAGGAAATATATACATAGTGTGTAAACCTTGTTTCTCATCAGGCTGATTCACATTTGTGTAGCTCTGATTTTTCTGTCCCTTGCATTTTTATTTCCCCTCACATCATGTACCTCTGTCCTACACCAGTATAAGGATGGTCAGAGCAATGTTTTTGTTTGTAGCGAGAGAGAAGATGTGTACACTACCTATGCTAGCAACTCTGAACAACATCTTTATAAATGTATTCATAAAGATAAAACAATCTCTGAACTCTCCATTCATTGCACAATTGCCAAACATAAGAAGCTAAGACCATTGAAATCTGCCAGCATGGGAAAGCAGGGAGACCTAGTGCTGCCACAGTGACCTGCACATAGATGGTGCTGCACTCAACAGGAGTGTGGTACAGACCCTTGGCTTTGTGAGTCACCCCCTTGACTGCAAACTGGTACAGAGCTCCTTCTCTGCCTGCAGTCAAGAGGTTTCTCACATGGGATATCTGAGTCTCTAAGCAGCGAGCAACTGTGCAACTAAATACTCAAAAGCCAAACAGAATCCCTCCACTGCTCACACCCCAAAGGACCTCATCCGCTATGTAATATGTTTGGATGGATGTGTTCCCTCCTAACACCTTGATCATGGGAAAAGATGCTACACGGGCTTTGCGTGAAGGGCCAGCAAAAGCTGGAAGGGAATAGGAGTACTTCAGGGACAACCCCTCTGGATGTTTCCATTGGATTGGCTCGGCTCAGATCATTGCCATGATCTTCAGGCTCAGTGGTCTGGACTCCCATTGGGCTCAGAGCTGGACCAGCCTGTCCAGCAGTTCAGAAACTCACAAGCTTTGTGTCTCATGTCAGGCCCCCTCCACTGATTCCAGCTGTGATCCGAGCTTTTAAGAAGAGAGAGGTTCAGACAGGATACCCTGTGTTTGGTTTTGCATTGCACTGCCAGACAAGAATATCCTGTTTTTATGTGGAATCACTGAAAACTTTAATAGCATCCCTAGAACCTTCCTCCCCTCCCAAAGCATTTTTCTGGCTCTCAGCATGTTAGGGAGTAGCTACAGACTCCCATAGCAGAACTTGCAGGATTGAGTGGTCTGGCAGAGTAGCTGCAAAGGGCATTGTGTTTAATAAAAGGGCTAAACTTTACAGTTATGGTTTTCCCTATGTCTTGAAGTGATATTTGGTCTTTGGATGTTAAGTGCTGGGCTGATTAGCACAGAAAATACAAACTGGCTCCCTGCATCCCTCTGGCAGCAAGCAGGCAGGTGCTTTTCTCCTGCCCTGGGACACTCGGGGCAGATTCCTTGAAGATTACTACTGTCCTTACTAACGAGGCATGATTTGCAGTGGTGCTGGATGCCTGCAGGTGCTGCCCTCTGCAGGGGCAGTCCTGGTGGCTCAGCACCGCTGGGAGTCAGGCAAGGGGATCCCAGCAAGGGTGAGGGCAGCGGGAGCGGGACTGGGGGAAAAAGAGGAGCAGCGGTGCTTGCTGATGCTCAAACATAAGTCTTCCAGTGGAGGGACCTGCCACAGGGTGAGGGCTCTTGGGCCCCACAAGTCAAAGTGCACAGAGTCACAGTTAGTCATCATCATCGTCGTCATCATCATCGTCGTCATCATCATCATCATCATCGTCATCATCGTCATCATCATCGTCATCTTCATCGTCATCATCATCTTCCGTATTTATCTTTCCAGAAAGCACGTCCTCTATCCAGTCCTCCAGCTCTTCGGCTGTGGGCAAGTCGTCATCATCTCTGATGTCCATCCAGATGCTGTCAGCCTGTGGGGAGAGGTGATGAGGGGTTAGCTGCCCTCAGGACACAGGGAAGAGGCAGGGATACATGGCTATTGGGGTGTGAGGGTTGGAGCATGGGTGGGATGCAGGGCATTGTCTCCCTCTTTCTACAGCCTGCAGGCATCCTCAGCCAGAGCATCTCTCTGCCCGTGCATCAGGATTCCCACTTCCCCCTGGAGTGCTGCTGTGTCTAACCAGGGGCAGTGGGACTGCTCAGCAGGTTTGCAGGAGTGTGTGGTGCTGAGTGCCCTGACAAGATGTGTGCCCATTGTCTATACCTGTGAGCAGGAGCATTGCCCATCTGACGTATTCCTCACTCTATCTGGGCAGTTCTGTAGACTCCAAGTCTACATAAAGAGATATCAAAGAGACCTCTGCCAGCACCCGCTGCATCACCCCAGTTTGCACAGCATCGCAGTGTTTCCCTCCTTCCATCCAGAGCCCCTCTGGAACCTCTTCATTGGAGCCTTCACAACCCCCTGTCAGCACTCTTTCTCTCCAAGCCCTTTTACCTTTGCCTCAGGACCTTGCTCTGGATTCTCCATGTGCAATAATGGTTCCTGCTCTTGGAAGACCCTTCCTTTAGATTATCTCAGCCATGCTGCCATGCATGGCTGAGATAGCACACCATGCATCTCAGCTGAAGAGTGAGAAACACAAATGCCCTGGACTGCAGGTGCCCCTGCTCTTTCCTTCCAGCTGCCATTACTTCCCATTACTTCCATAAACCAAAGGGGATGGGAGAGTTCAGTAAGAAGACAACGACAAATTTGTGACTATTACCCAGGGGCAGCAAGCTTATGTGATCTCTGAGGTCTAGAAATTAAAGTTTTTCTCTCTGCTTTGCTATAGGTTCCTTGGGTAAATGCCTTTCCATTCACTGCCTCCCTCTCCATAAAACAGGATCAGCCTCCTATTTTGCAGAGGCACTGTGAGGTTCTCTCATACAGCATTTGATATTGCAGAGGGATGTTCACACATCAGAAGATAACTACCAGCTTTTGCAAATGCATACAGCTTCTTTCCCTGTCTGTGGTACCTAATTCTCTTTGATTTATGGCTTGCTAAGAAGCCAGATCAATTTCTGCTCAAGGAAAGCTGTGTTTCCCATACAATATTTTCTTCATAAATCACCAAAACTGTAAAAAAAAGAACCATGGAGAGGCATGCAGCTCTTGCTTCACTCAAATGTTCATGTCCCTAACCTCAGGATTGTTCATGTGGCAAAAAAAGTGACACTTTTAAATAATGGGAAGAGGAGTGGCTCCATTTCACCTTGAGAAGGTGCTGTGCAAATATTGCAGTGATATTTTGCAGGGCATCATGGCCCTAGTCCTGAGCCACAGTCACCACAATGTGATGAGCCAGTTGGGGCTGCTGGGAGCTCTAATGTTTGCATTGGCAGGTTTTTACAGAAGTGATGGGGTCATGAGGGTTATGTCCACTGAAGCCAACAGCAGTGTTTATTTTCACTCTGTTGTGTAAGTCCTACTTTGTACCTGTGTAACTTGGCTGAATGCAGTGATGTAACACTGAAATAACAAAATGAGCTCAATGTTTGTTTTAGATATCACCCACCAACCTAGAACTTTCTTAAATCTCTCTTGAGAAATAAAAAAAGGACTTAAGAGGAATGAAATAAAACCTGCAAATACTGTAATCAACAACCTGAAACATTTACTACATCAAAGCCAGATAATGCATGATTTTTTACAGGTCTCTGAGTGCTGAATAACAAGGCATATGTTCTTACCTAATTCTGCTTTCTGTATGATTCTCATGCTGCTGACAATCCTTGACTTCCATGAACTTCCATTGATTGCTGTCTAATATAGCATTGACATGACTTAAACATGAACAGTCACACTAAATATAATGAAGGGAGATACTGCACTAAGGGCTAGTATTAAGGACAAAAGACTGGAAAACTTGGGCTCTCTTTTTGGCTTGTCCATTCATTTCTCTCATGATCTTACATGACAGGTGCTATTTTGGCCCTTTTTCCTTTTGTCTCTCCTTTAACAATTCTGCTAAGAAGAATTAACTCACTGGGTCTTCACTCTCTAGGTGACTGCCTCATGGTCTGGTGGAGTACTGCTGTAGTACAGGCAAAAAGCTCACATGCAGCCAGGGCTGCAAACTACTCCGTGACTCCTAAGTCATCGTCTCAACCCCCTCAGTGGGATGAGGAAGATCCAGGGCCTCTGCTTTCTTCACGACACCACTGCTTTACCTTCCTCACCAGGTCTCCCATGTTATAGCCTTGCAGCATCTGTTACAACCAGAGGCACAACCAGCCAGTACACCCTCGCTGTCCCTCGTTTTCTCGAGTGATACAGGAGAGAGGATGTGGAGGCTGGAAGCAAGGTCAGTGTTGAACCAAACCAGCACCCAGCCCCAGACACGTGTCCCAGTTTTAAATCCCTCACTGCTCTTTTCTGATGAAACATCAAGTTCACTTGTGACTCAAATTTCAAACATTAAGTCAAGCACAAATTTACAAACACTTTTTTGGTGAAGAGATTTCTGCTTCCAGAGACACTTAAATATCCATACAGGTTTATTTTACAGAGATTAAAACAAACACCCAGCACTTAAACATTAAAAATAAACTAAGGTAATAGGTGAGCCAGGCAGGAGCATACTGCATTATGGGGTCTCTGATTATCTGGACTGTTATTGTCAGAAAGAGGAAAGAATGGTTTCTCTCTGTGTCAGGGCTGTGAAGCAAGTCACATAGCACTCAGCAGCTCTCCTGAGAGCTCTTTCTGGTGATGGTCAGACAGGTTTCTCTCCCACCTGCCTTAAAACTCACAGTGTGGGGGCAACACCAGATCAGTCCCATGGCTTTCTGGCTTGAAGGCAACCACAGTGAAAACAGTAGCTGCTAGAAAGTTGTCCCAATAGCACAGCTGTGGGTGCTGTGGGTACTGTTGCTCCCTCAGCTGTGCCAAAGTAGCACCTGCCTCTGCAGGTCTCCCTCTGCAGCTGCTGCCTGTGGGATAGCATGGAAACCTTCACCGTTACCAGGTGTGGGGCAGGCAAGTCTTCTCTTCCCACCCAAATCCCTCCAGCACTACCTGCACAGCAGCAGCTGAAGGGAAGGATGTCAATGCACCCTCCTTACTGCAGCAAGATCCCTTGATTACCAGTTTATGCTGTACTTCAGTTAAAGCTATGTGTTTATTTAGCTTTTTCCAAGCTGTGCAGTTTCTCCCTGTCATCTGTTGGGGACAATATTTCCCTCCCACACTCAAGCTGTGCCCTATTGCTTCTGTAGAAAAAAACAAACCTCCTTTTTCTCCTCTTGTCCTCCCCTAAGCATGGCTTTCTTTTCCAGCTACACATACTTTTCCTCCACAAAGCCACCCAAGCTCTTGGTATAGGGAATGGGCAGAGGTGCATGTTGTGAGTCGAGGTGGAAAGGCAAGACCTTAAAACCAAAACTGGGCAAAGCCCTGAATCCCAAGCCACAGAGGCTGGTGCTGTCCTTAGCAGATGTGGTTTGTGTGTGATTTGGCAGCAGAAACACACTCAGACTAAAGCCCTCAAGCCAACCTTGGAGGTGTTAGAAACCCTGTGGCAGGTGTTACAAACCCCTGGTAAGTTCTTCATACATTTTCCCTAAGGGAAAAGCCTGTTCTACCTGCACTTAACAGTGGAAATCCCACTGATTCCAGTGTACCTCAGGGCCCAGCCATTCCAGCACCCTAATTTTGGGATCACTGAATTTTCTGGGCACATGCTACTCACGTCTGTGACATTCACCACCCCGATCTGTGGTCTGAACAGGTCGATCTTGAAGGTCTTCTCCCAGTAAGTGATGAGCTGCAGGATTGAGACAGAAGGCTCAGATAGAGATGCTTGCAAGGCCCCATTGCATTAGTTCAGTCAGCTGGGCTATGGAGTGAGGAATGTGCATCCATGTGTGCACAGGAGAGAGGAGAGGCTGAACGCAAGCTAGGGCTGCCACACATGGCAAAGGAAAATGCAGACTCCAGGGCTGTTCCCAAGACAATGCCTTCTTGGGAGGCAGACCCAAGCCAGCAGCTCTCAAGGGGATGGCCTGTGGTCCAGTTTCCCATCCTTCCCTGTCCCAGATTCCCTGGGGTGATTCCTGCACTCATGTGTACACATGCACACCCCCACACACCCCCTCATGCCCACCCCATCCACGAATTAAACCAAGAAAGGCAAGAAACCTCTGTTGCTCACCAAAGGAAAGTCGTCAGGGTCAATCCAGACAATGCTCAGGTCAGGATTATCGGTGTTGTCCCTGGCAACCTGCTTCAGGATTTCCAGGAACTCAAAACCATCTGAAATGATATATGAACCACTGCAACTCTCCTGCAAATGCACAGGCACTTTTTGCTTGTGAGGTTTCCAGCTTCCCTGGCTCCCCTATGCACACAGGATTTGTTTATAGTTCTCATTAAAATGCTGTCTCCCAGCACTTTCTTTTGATAATAAGGCTTTTAATTTCAAGCATCCTCCTCGGGTATTGAAATTAGTTACACATGAATTAAGCTCTATAATCCTTCAGTGGAATGGAACAATGTCACTATTTTCTCATGGTGAGGGAAGAACTGAGCCCCCAAGAGGTCAAAGCTTTCCAATTTGCTGATGGCTCTAAGAAGCACTCATGCCATGGAGTTGGTGGCTTTGAGTTTCCTGCAAGCCTATCCCACACTCAGCCCTCAGCACTCTTCCAGAGCCAAACAGCAAGATGGATGCAGAGTTAGGGAGTGAATCCTGGTACTGTGGTGGAGGGAATTATCTTTTTTTCCCAGGCAATCATCCATTTCTATCGAAAATTTGAGTCCTGGCTAGCACACTTGCTAGCATAAACATCCAATAGGTGCTTACAATGCAAACAAAGCACATGAAAATACACTTTCTTGAAGGATGGAGAGTCACAAAAGGAAGAAAATGGCCTCGTACCTGGGTCATCTTCTTCAGCAAAGGCTACGATGTGGATACCCTCCATGTCATCCTCCTGGAAACAACACAACTGTTACTGAAGGTCTAGGGAGGGAGAACGGAGCCTGGGTGGTTGCTGGAGATGAGAAGCAGTGGGATGCTTTCAAAAAGGACAGTTACAAAGGGAGGGTTGACTAGAGCCCCACTGAGAAACCAGAAATGGGAGCTGAGGTGAGGCTGACTCATGAAGGTATTTAGTGCTGAAGGGGGTAGTTTGGTTAGTGTTGCTGAAACTCTTCAGATAAAAAGGAAGTGAGCACCATGATGGCAGTGGGAAGGGAGCTTCTGATGATGTGACGCACAAGCTTCTTTGCAGAAAAGGTCAAGGGCTCTCTAGCACAAAAACAGAGGCTCCACCTTCATGCCTGTGGCTACCTACCCTCATAAATTTTCAGCTCCCAGGAGATGGTTTGCAAGGAAACAATACCTGCCACCATGCTCAGCCCCAAAACATGCTCCTTTGGGGCTCACAATTGCCTCACAATATGAGAGGCAAGGTGGCTCATTTGGGCCCCTTTTTGGAGGTGAAGTGTCTCTGATTTAGGTGAGGGTCTCCATGAGCAGTGAGGGAAATTGAGTGGGGTGATAATTTCAGGGCTCCAATGAGTGGAGGACAGTAATTACAGCCTCGTGGATTACTTTTCTCCATGAAACACGAGTAATGATATTGGCAAAGGCCAATGGATCTGCTGGCTGGTTCATCATCTGCCTCCTATGAATGTCGTCTCTGAATTATCTCATGGATCGGTTTTGCCTTCCTCACCCACTGTTGGTCCCGACTTCCACTTCAATTGGTTTTAATGCAAGAAAAATTTCCCATCTAAATGCTAATTTGCTTCCCCTTCTGAGCCTAGAGGTGACAAAGCCACCATCAAATACTGAAAGGGAAAAAAACCCTGAAAGATTAAGTGGAAAATATTATCTTTAAAAACAATAGTGGACACAGCCTTTGTAGATGTCTTTAGGGAATACGTTTTCACCAGGGCATTCTAGGCAGATTTACTTGGGATTCAGACCATTTACAGCTGGCAAAATTTACACTGTTGCTTTTTCTTCATATTTGCCAGCAGCATTGTCAGACAGCAAAATAAAAAGTATACATTTATATGCCGTATATAATTACATGTATATACCAATATAATGCAGCTCTATTCTGGCCTACAAGGTAGCAAACAAAACTGGACTAACTCCAGTGAAAGGCAGGAAGGATGTTGTGAACTTGCAGTGAGATCAAAATCCAGCTCCCTGTCTTCTGTAGTTGTGAGGCTACTGCTCATAGCAGAGGCAAGCTCTGTATTCCCAGGCTGCTGGTTGAGCAAGCATCCCACCACTAGAAATTCACACTTTTTGTGAGGCTATTTTGGAATATGGTCGGTATGAAAGTGAAACCACTGCATGTGTAATATGGGACTCACTGAAATTCCATTAAAAACCTTGGAGGGGCTTTGGTGGATCTTGGAAGCTGTGTTCTATACAGAATCTGTATTTCAAAAGAAAATGAAAAGCTATCATACCTAAGTGACTCATAACTCCTGGTTCAGTTTTATTACCTCTTGTTTTGCTGTATTAAAGACTCCCAAGGTTTTTGCCACTTTGGAGTCCTACGCTGTTTCATGTTACACAGCCAAGGGGACATCTGAATGCTGTTATACATGTGTTGAGCCTCTTTGGAAGAATGATTGCATCTTCCTTACTGTCTGTAAAGAACCTGTTCAGCTTTGTTTTTCAGCACTCATCTGGCACTTGAGACCCTTTGACTAGCTTTTAACACCATATTCACTCACAGTGAAGGGATAATTTGTTATATACAATTTTTCTTTCATTTTCACCCTTCTCTTCTTCCCCCTGCCCCTGCAGACCATCAGAGTCTTCTGTGTGTGATAGGGGCCAAAATGCAGGTTAGTTCTTCACAGTTACTGGTTTGCATCTTGCTTGCACTGTGAGAAGTGCAGTCAATGCATGATCTGCTTTGAAATCTGTATAATTAACTGTACTGCCTGCCTTCACTTCCATTTTGAATTGCACAACTGCTCTGGTAAGTTTACAAGGAGATGAAGTGACAGGATATGGGAGAATAGCTTTAAACTGAAAGATGGTAGATTTAGACTCTATATTAGGAAGCAATTCTTTACTGTGAGGGTGGTGAAGCACTAGAACAGGTTGTCCAGAGAAGTTGTGGATGCTCCAGTCCCTGGAAGTATGCAGGGTCAGGTTGGATGGGGCTTTGAGCAACCTGGTTTAGTGGAAGGTGTTCCTGCCACATCAGGGAGTTGGAATCAGGTATCTTTAAGGTCCCTTTGAACTCAAACATGTCTATGATTCTGTGAGTTTCCATGAGATATCTGCACAATCTCCACAGCTCACCCAGCAAGCAGGCCACAGAAATCAGCCCACCAGCAGCACTGATGTCCCTTAGCTGAGACGGAGCATCCTTGGGTAGGACCACTACACAGGCCCCACACCTGCCTGGCCCATTGCTTAGCCTTCCCTCTTCCTTCTATGAAGCAAGCAGGAGCAGCTCTTCATCGCTGCTGCACAAAGCATTTAAACACTGTTTGAACTGAGGCACTAGGCATCACAGCCAAGGCTTTCCCTTTTTCCCAGAAGAGAGAGGGTAGCTTTGCAGGGAATGAAAGATAATGTTTTGCTCAGCCAGAGGCTAGAGCTCTTGACCAGCAGTTTCTTGTTGGAAGCTGGCAGAAGAGACAATGGTTCTCCCACCATGGCTTACCCATGTCTCAAACATGTCCTCTGGGCGCAGCTTCCTCAAGGTGGCCCTGAAAGGAAGACAGAAATGCTCTTTGAGGACATATCTGTCACTGCCATACATGATACTGTCAGCATCACAGGAAAGGTCACAATGGCACATTCGGCTGACAGACAGCCCCACCACATTTTGAATGCAAGAATGGGGGCACTGTAGGTCAATTTATGCCTCTATTTATGGTGATAAAATCCTGCCCATGCCCCATTGGAGTCACTGCAGCCACTGTTTCTGCTTGGGAAGATGAGACTCCTCTCAGTGCTGGGATGTGCTGATGCATTAGTCCCACACATGGCAGATTGTTCTGCCCACTGAGAGCATGAGACCACATTCACTTTTGTTTTGGAGTCCCCGGGACATTCCTAATGGGCTCTGTCCCCCCTTTCTCCTGGTTTCACCCCACATAATTTCCGAGCAGAAATCCTTTCCACCTTTGCTGAAGCAAAGAAGACGGAATAAATTCTGGGAAGAAAATCTGGATGCTAACAACCACTAAACCCTAAGACTGGTCAAAACAAATTTGTTTTGAGAAGTAGCTCATAAAGGAAAAAAGATTCATAGCAAATATTTTCAGACACGTCTGCAGCAGGAAGCCTGTCAGAGAGCCTGGCAGGCTGAGAGTTGACTGGGGTGTTAGAGGCACCCAAGGAAAACAAAGCCATAGAAAACAAGCACAAATCATCCTTTCCACATCTGCTTGCTGTGATATCAGCTGTTTGGGGAGGATCCCCCAGCAGAGCAGGTCTCCCTGGCTCCACCTGCCCCAAGACCTGCTGCAAAGAGAAGTGTCAGTCTATGAGGTTTTAAAACAGATTGGTAGGAGTGGCAGCGTGTTGCCAGAACCAGGTGGAGTAAGTGCGATATGTAACCTGTCACTTCAGTTTGCCTCACAAACAGAGCAATGAAACATTGAAGGGAACATTGAGGAGCCACAGAACTGAGTTCCAGTTAGATCAGAGGAGGGGAATCTCCTGTGGATTAATAACGCTGAAGGGTGGAAATGAATGGTCAGTTTTCATGACAGAGGGAATCAACCAATTAAGATTCATAGCATATTCTTTGGCATGATCATATGTGTAACACATCCTCATATAATCTGAAAAAGATGGGAAATAGGAATATGGCAGCATTTGCTTATGATAGCAAATTCTTTGGCAACCAACAGAGGCCTGACTATGAGTTGATACAGAGGATCTCTTGAGACTTGACTGTGTGATAGACAGGCATATAGCAAGTAGCACACTTGCAGAACACCAACCCTGATTGCACAGGTGCAGCAATTGGTTCTAAATTAGCTGTAATTAATTATTGCATCTCAGGAAAGGGGCCCAGGTGTCACAAATTGAGAAAGAATCAGCTCCAAAGGAAAAAGGCCAAAAGAAGGTCACAAACAGTTGGGAAATGGCCAAGTAGTAAAATATATCACTATGGCAATGGACACTGTGAGCTTTGACAGTAAAGTTATGTGTTCTCTGGTCATCCCATTCCAGAAATGATATGGACAACTGAAAAAGACTCTTGAAAACATGGGAGTGGTGAGTGAAAGTATGGAACTACCACTATTTGATGAAGATTAAATAGATAAGAATTCTTTATCTTGTGAAAGAGGTGACTGAAGAGGGTTTTGGCAAGTATTCTAAAAAATAGGAACGTAAAGAAAAAATTAATAGCTTAGAACATGGCCAAGGTTCTAATAACATCAAAGTTGCAGATTTCATTCCTGCACAGGCCATTCATTTAAGAGTTGGACTTGATGATCCTTGTGGGTCTCTTCTCAGAATGAGTTATGATTCTATGATTCCCTCCCTATAGATAACCTTAAGTATAAATCATTGTTCCTCTTAAGAGTTAGTAGGTGCCCAGAGAAATTTTTAGGTAGCAGGTATAAGCCAAAAAAATAAGAATTTTTTTTTATACAATGTATATTTAACTGCTGAACTCATTACTATTTGGTACATTCAGCATCAAAACAGAAATAAGGTGAAAACAGCTACAGAAATTGAAGACATAGCCACTGAACACAAGATCAGGGGTACAATTTTTGAACCAGCAAGTCCTTTCATTGTTGATGATCCAAAACTAGAGATGAAATTAGGTTAGTGCATACTATGTATTTAGACTTCTTGTACTTTTAAGACAGCTTCCCTATCTGTTCTCGGGGGAAGCTCTTGGAGACAGGAAACTCAGTGGGAAGGATCTGGCCACACCCACCAGTACCCATTGCTGTGACTCTGGATACTTCCCTGTGCTGGAGGAGTGAGGTAAGTGGGGTTTGGGTAAGTGAGGGGAGCAGAATTCAGTCCCCGTGTTGCTACACCACAACTGCAGAAAAGTGGGGGTCCAACTCCAGCATTTTGTGTGTGAAAGAGGCATCAACTCAGAGGATTGCACCATGTAATTTATATTTGTGCAGCTGAGAGTGAAATCTAGGCTGAGACCTTAGAGTGGCGGTGACCACCGTGCCCAGCTGGATGCCCATCTGTGCAGCTATGGACACACCACCCCACGGTGCTGTGCACCAGCTTCCTGAGCTGCTGAGGAGACAATGAACTTTGCCACCACAGCCTGCAGCTGCGCAGGGAGGCCTCAGCTGGGAGCCTGTGCATGAGCTCCTCCTGGGCACCTGCTTCAGCTCCAGTTCGAGGGTGCAATGAAAGCTCAGCAAATCCCAGTTTCTGTGCAGGGTTGGAGGAAGTGGTAGTGAATCCTGCCTGGGCACAGTAGTGGGAAAGCTGCTTTTGGAAGGGCTGTTTAAGGCATGCCAAGGAGCCTGGGTACAGCTGACCAATGCTAGCTTTTCTCAGTGATGTGATGGGGCTCCTTCAGTGGGATGGAGAAATGGCAGTGGGGCTTTGCATGTCTGAGGAGGGGTTGTCCATGTCTAGGAAGAGAGAAAGTCTGCTGTGTGAGGGGGAGGGAGCCACTGGTCGTCTGTACCTTCCTGCTGAACTGTCTATAAGCAACCAGCACATGGCAGTTGTTGAGATGGCTTCATTTTAATCTACAGATCATCTCCATGTCTGACTAATTCCAGCCTGTGGCTTTAGGTCTTTTACTGGTGGCATACTGAGAAGCTCAGCATTAACTGCTGGGAACGTATCACTGTCACTCCAGGCTTCTTCCCCTGCCATGGCAGCACCTTGGCACATTTGGGATTTTAGACATATGGTTTTATGGACTCCTTTTAATTACTTTCTGAGCTTTGGCACTTGCAAAATACATGGCCCATCCCTTTGCTTCCACCAAGCACCACAAAACATTTTCATATATCTAAGACTTGGGGGAATTCCACTGCAATTTTGTGCTGGTGAAGAATTTTCTTTATTAGGATAGCATTTAAATGGCTATGTTTAATCGGCTTTCTGATGCTGCTGCTTGACAGAAAGAGTTTTGGGAAAAGAAAATGGGAAGGACTAAGGCTGAGAAGCCTAGAAGGTCAGCAAAGTGAATTGTGGGTAGATGGAACACAGAGGAGCCCTTCACATTTCAGAAAAAGCAGAGAACTGTTTCTGCTGAGTCTCAGATTCTGGAGATGATCTCCTGTCTATATGAACACAGACCTCCAGCTGAGCCTGGTTTGAGATCCCCCCTACAGATGAGATGGCCCTGCTTTCCTCCAACTTGTCTGGTTGCTTGAATATCTGCTGAGAAATGCATTTGTAGGACCAGCAGGAAGCCTGTGTCACTGTCCTGAGTGGTATTTCTATTTTTGAGTGAGGACTAACCAGGGAGGAGGAAGAGCAGGAGGAAGGAAGCTGTGTTATCACAGCTCCGTTGTGGTGAACTATGACTGCTGTGCAGATACTTGCACCTCTGGGAGTAGGAAAAAAACAACAATTTCACAGTTTCAAACCTGGGTCAGAAAATAATCAAAAGTGGTCATCATTCTAATTTGTTTTTTGAGAGTGATGCCCTAGAGAGGCAAGGTCACAATGACAGACACCTTAATGCACTTGCCTTGCCAAAAAGCATCCTGTATGCTACATACCTTCTGTGCTCTCTCACAAAATCAACTAGCTCCTCTTCTGAGTAAGGCTTGTCAGGTATGTGAACAGGCTCATCCATAAATGGTTCATAGAAGTCCACCTCGTTCATTTTTAGGCCTAGCTTCTTGGCAACCTGTTGCAGTACAGAAGTCACAGGTGAGAGAACCTGATGTGCCCCTTTGCCTACCCAGAGTCTGCTGGTGGCAGAGCTGGTGGCAGAGTACTTGCTCTTTCTCTCAGAGCATGAACTCTTAGGGGTGGCTCACAAAATAGACTGGATCTTTCCTTGTTTAAAAACCCAATGATGTACCCTACACTACTGGTGTCAAGCAGTGGGGCAGAGCAAAGCCACAGCCCAGGGCCTGCAGACCTAGAGGGGCTGAGTTCCAAACCCACATCAGGACCTGCCTCCACGCTGCAGAAACGGCCTTTTATCTTGCAACAGGGCCAAAATATCAATGCAGACACGGACATCACAAAATCCAGGAACACTGAAAATGAGAAGCTGAAACCAGACAACAAATCTGGGAACATCCTGAGCTCTCAGCAGATGATGGCATATGTAAGCCACGATGAAGATGTATGAATGCTTACCCCTTTGTCAAAGGTGGCAAAGAACTTGATGTAGGGCTGGAATTGTTCAGCAGCTTCTTCAAATGCCTTAAAATCTGAAAGGAGAAGAGGGGAATGAAGAAGATATTTCACAGACAGCTGGCCACACTCTGATCAGCCCAGAAGGCATTGGGGAGGAACAAATACAAATTACTGTGAACTCCATCAGGTGATTGCCCAATGTTTCTTCCACTCTTACAAAGAAGGATGATTTAATGTGCAGCAACATGCTGTGCAGTCCCACAGTGTTTAGGAAAACTGCGGAGCCCAGCATGCCACTTAGCTGGGGCTGAAATCAGCAGCTCTGTGAAGCAGGTCCAGGGGTAGTTCAGCCTGGGAAATACATGGAGTTGCTCCAGCATTAAGGATTGCTGCCATTCTCTAACCAGTCACCAAGTGTGATTAGGCATGCTTCCCCCACTGCAGGAGGATGGGGTAGGAACCAGGTAGGTTTTCACTGTAACTGCTACCAGGTTCTCCTGAACCTCATGGTTCAGGAAAGATCCTCTCAGCCTGCAGGGGATTTTACAACAGGCATTTCTCACCTTTCTTCCAAGTAGTTATTACTGAACAATGTTAGGGTCACAGCCCTGCCCAAGCAGCCCTGCAGCCCAATTTGAGAAAGATGAAGGGAGAGGTGGGTGGGCCATTGCATTGCAGACCTGGTGATACGTGGCTTGTTGACATAGGAATACGTGTCTTTCTGCTAAAGGCAGGACATGCCAGGATGGGTTGCGCACTGCCAGCACTGCCAGAGAGCAGGGAAAGCACTTAGGGCTGGCAGAGGAGACTGCATGGCTTAATAGGGAATTACTCACATGAAGATTTTTCTAGGCTTGTGGAAGCTGGGTTTGCCCAGAATGGTCCCTGGTTGCACATCCCTCAGGGCATGAGACTAGCCTCTTCCCAATCTTGAGGGTCAGCAAGGAGGAACAGGTCAGTGCCTCTGCCAGGCTGTCCCAAAGGGCCCTGCTTACTGCTGCTGTATGTTTGCCACAGTAGTGGTAGTATTTAATGTGTGTCCCCTTTTCCCTTCCCCACCCTCTTCCATCCTTCCTTTTTTGATCCTTTGGGCTCACTGCTTACAAGGGACACTTTGCTCCTTTTTTTAGTTGCTCTCTCCATATAGCTGTAACCTCAGCTGTTTTTTGGGTGAGGTAAACTCACTTTACTGCAGGAGTCCCTGGTTAATGGTCCTCTTCTCTTGCCAGCAGACACCTTGCAGAAGGGTCACTGATGTTGGTGTAGGACTGGACTCATGCATTGTACCAGCAGAAACTTGCCTGCAAATGTACGTCCTCCAGCAATTTTTTCTCTGTTGCCATATACCACAACACCCTTCACGTTCATGCAGAACAACCAGTGCCCGGCCCCTAGAGCTCCCAGGTAGGCCCCAAGGCCCATGAGGAACATGGTTATCTTACGTTCTGAGTCTTCTCCCTTGAAGTAGCCGATGAGTTTGATTTCGTCGTCGATCTGGTCAAAGGCCTGAAGCTCCAGCTTGCTATTTATGACCTCCACGGGGTCCTCTAGCAACTGCCATGACAAATGCATGTGGTAACACAGTGATTTGCAGCACCAACCTATGCCTGGCAGGGTGTGTCACAAGCAGCCTAAGCCGGGAGAAAGAGGTCACCCAATTTCTCTGCTGTTGGAAACCCTACTTAGTGCTCTCTGCCTTCATGTGAGGAGTCGAGAGAAGCAGGTCACCTTCAAAGGAAGATGGTAGTAGGTTCACTGCAGAGGTGGAAGCATTGAGAGGGAGGCTGATAGAGGACTGAGTAACCCAAATGAATGCTGAGGAACCTACTGTAATGAGGGTTGAATAGTAGCAATTGCAGCTGGCTTTAAGGAGGCCAAGAAGAAAGAAGAGCAGTTTAAAGGAGCTGGTATGATCATTATGAACATCTGTGAATGATACCTGTGTATCTAAATTGATATATACTTTTTTTCAAGTGTCATTTGCTGGAAAGGATCATTGCAAAGACCTTGCTTTTGAAAAACATTAAAACCAGCATGCTAGAGGGTGGCCAAACAGTGGTTTGGAGCAGTAGCAAGTCTATATGTGAATTTTCCTGGCTGATCCTCCTCCTGTTCAAAACAGTTTAAACCTATTCTTGGTCCTACACGTATCACAATGTTAATGAGGAAGTTGGAAGACCTGTCTGGCACTTTAGAGTGTCATTGATCCAAACTGTTTCTCTTTTCTTAACTAGTCACTGATGGTGAAAAGGTTCAGTCTCATTATTTTGCCCAACATAAATCAAGGGTGTTTTCAACAGAAAAAAAAAAAAAGCAGGCAAGCCACTGCCTACAGAGGAGTAGAGAACCTCTGGGTTTCTTTTCAGATTAGGCTGCCAAGGCACCACGGATGTGTCTGGTTATATTTCCTTGCCAGGTATTTTCCTTCCTAAGCGGAAAATGCAAAACCAGAAATCCTTGCTCTCTTTCTTTTTTCACAAGACATGATTTTTCACCTCATGGCATAGCAAGCAAAACCTCATGAAGTGCCTTACAGCATTCTTGAGAGCGATGCTCCGGTGTGAGGCTGTACCTCTGCTGTGCCTGCAGCAGCATGTGCAGCTTCCTGCTGCCAAGCCACTGCAAAATGTTTTCATTTATAAAGCAAAGACCATGGTTTCGGTCTGTTGCCTGTTCTAGGAATAAAACATAATTAAAGAGAAGCAATATGTAGATGTGGGATTCAGCATTGCTTTTGCATTTAGGCACAAAGGTGAGTACATCATTGTGCCCATGCAAAAAATGACCCAAGACCGTTTAGTTCTAGGACCCTGATCTCCTCTCACTTGTGGCAGTGCAATTTGGCAAGTTTACTGAAGGGATGCTATGTTGCTTTTGTCTAGAAATGGGGAAATAGTTTGCTATATAAGCCTTTTTCAATGCACTGAGCTCTTTTTAGTTGCTCTATGAGAATCCCACTTCTTGAATATTCTTTTTTTGAAAATAGCTCTTTTTTAAAAAAAGAAAGAAAAAACGTGAAAAATTTTGCAAATGGCAAAGTGTTTGCACACAAGCTTGCTAACTGAGGTGGGTGAACAGCAGTCAGTATGGATTATAGCTGATTTCCATTCAAATACTCTGTAAATAGGAAAGAGGGAGGTTGTCTCTAAGATATAATAAAGTGTTTAGTGGCATGTAAGGGTACCACCTTTCCTGGGAACTCATGGTCAGATGGGTATTAAGGAAGATGTCAAATGCCATCTCTACCAGTGAATAGCGAACAGGCATGAAATTTCAAACAAAGGTACACTTGTTTTTTTAGCAAACTAAGTATTTTCAAGGTCTTCTCTGAGAGGTTTTATCGAACTCTGAGTTTATATGTGCTTACATCCAAGAGGAATTCCACCAAGACATCTGCAGACAGCTCCCCATCAAATTCAACCAACCGCTCGTCCTTAAAGACATAGAGACTTCCCTCTTCAACCAAACCTTAAAGAAGAAGAGAGGAAACAATAAGGTGTTGTTAAAAGCATGTTTAGTTCAGAGCGTCTTGTTTGTTATCCCAGCAGTTCCTCCTGGAAAAATGCAATTGCCAGTTTGCTGTGTTGGTCTAGTTAGAAACAACCTGAGTACTGCCCTGACTGATGTTTCTTGACTGTGCTGGGGCCACATGGAGCAGGGAGGGGGATGTTGGCCCATCCCCCCAAGGAAGCTACTTAAGAGCACATGGTTTAAGACAAGGAAAGCAGCCCCTCTCTGGGAGCCTCCCCTGAGGCTGCGGGGACCAATCAAAGACCTGGGTTGGTGATTGACAGCCCAGAAAACCAATTAGAATGCTGTTTCGCTTTCACAAATCACAGGGAAGAAGAGTTAGTGGGGTCTTTTCGCCTTTCCGGTCGGGCAGGGGAGCAGGAGCCGGCAGGGCTCTGGGCCCCGGCATGGGGCCTGGCCCGGCCTGAGCTCCGGGAGGAGGGATGGCCCCGGCCCCGGGATGGCCCCGGGGGGGGACCTGGCCTGACCCGGCCCCAGGGGGAGCCCAGAGCGGCCCTGGCCCGGCTCGACTCGGCTCGGCTCCCGGCCCGCGCGGCGGCAAGAAGGAAGTCCAGCTATCTCATCACCACGTGGTGGCTGCGTTTTTCCCAGCATGGCTTCAGCCTGCTCTTTACTGTTTTGGATACAAGTTTAACTTTTAGTGCCTGAATGAGACTTCGTATTTCCTGAGCTCCCCAGAACGAAAGGCATGAAGCAAGAAGAATTACAGAAGTCAGCAGAATGAAGACCAAGGTCATAGAAGAAGAGATTTGGAAAAGTCGCCACTGATAAGTAGCTTAAAACCTTTTTTTGTGGGCTTTAGAGGATCGTGACTTTACTTAAATTCCTTTAAACTGTAGAATATACTTGAGGAGGTTAAGTGCCAGAGATAAAGAGGTTTTTTTTGCCTCGAGAAATAGAGCTCTCTGTCTTTGAGACTGGAATGGACAGAGACATTTGAGTGAAGAGTGAGATAAAGAGTCTTTTTGTGTTTCTCAGTAGCCTGCCTTTAAAATGACACCCCATGTGTTTTCAGCAACCCATATACAGCTCTGGAAAGACTGTGGATATGGGAGGAAAAATCATAATTTGTAGGTTCTGGGCGGATGCATGTTATGAGAGTGAGACACCCTCTAAGCCTAAACAAGAAGGGACTTTTCTCTCTTGAGTGAACTGAAATGATTATTTAAGTGGGTAACTGACCGAAGTTTTTGTTTCTGTATGTTGGTGGTATGAAGAAAGGGGGAGGAGGGAATAATCTGGAAATCTCATTCTGAATTGTTTTGTGTTGTTAATAAATTTCTTGTACCCTTTTAAGCTTTAAGCCTGCTTTGTCTTTACTCCTAAATTCGATCCCCGAGGGAAATTAAATCTATTAAAATTGGCAAACCCCAGTCACACTGTGACACTTGACACAGGGGACAGACTTCAGCCAAAACTGGTGTAAATTTCTTCTCAAATGTTGAACTTTTCATTCAGGTCACAGTTTGGTCTCAGCTGGAAAAATTCTGCACTTAGAACTTGGTTTAGCTTGGCTGTTTATCTTGCAGTAAATACTGGGCTCTAACTGGCAGCTCAGATTTTAACAACCTGTCACTATATGAAAACTGGATTTTGATTCGGGTTGTGCTCACTGTCCAGAGAAGGCTGAAGTATGTAAGTGTCACCGATGACCTGAAAGTGAGCTTCAAACTGTCTGAGACTTAGCTGGCCTTGGCAAAAGGGTTAGAAACCAATGATACCACAGACTGCAGGGTGACAGATGTCAATGCTATATCACTAAACTGAGGACTGAGTGCCACAGAACCTTGCTGGTTCCAAAATCAACAGCACTGGCCTCCTGCAATGCTGGATGGCAGAGTACTGCTGCTTAAGGAGGTTGGTAGTTCATTCCTTCTTGGAGAGGCAGAAGCTCGTCTTTAATTTACTCCCATTAGTACTCACAGCCACTAATTTAGGAAAGAAAATTACAGTCCAGTATTCTTAAACCTTAGGTTTAGTGGTATCTTTGTGTAGTGTTGTATTAATGTGACACAGTATTTCCTTATTGCTTTGTGGGCTAAAATATGAAGGGACAGCCAGACCCTGGAAGGCAGCTGTGTCCAGGGGTGGGCAATGCAGCAGCCTTCCACCTTTAGAACAGATTCCCTCTTTCACTCTGGTGAACAAGGCAGAATGATTAGCACCTGACTGACAAGCCATTGCAAGGCTGTGGCTGCCCCAGTTGTTGACAAGGGGTCACTGTGTCACGCGGCTTATGGTATTTGGGGGACTTAGTGTTTTCCCCATATGTTCTGGTTCTGCACTGCTGTGTCGGTCTTGTCTCTGTGTAGGAAGAGCTGCGAGTTACTCCATGGCACATATTTACTATTTCTGCACAGAAAGCTGTGAACTTACACCTTGTCTTCATTACAGCATGAATTGCCTTTCTTTTTCACTTGGTGTAGTTTGTTTTGGCAGACACACCCTTTTTCTGAAAGCCCTTTTTTTGGCTTGTCTCTCACCCCCCACCCCTGATCCTGCCCCTGCTGGGGTGGGCAGGTGGTCAGTGTGCAAGTGCCACCATCATCCTCCCCATCCCAGTAACAAGGATTTGGTTGTCCTGTACAGGGCTGCTTGTTGGACATCACTCCCACAGTCTCTCCAAGCTATTCCAGAGTTGTCAGACCTGGGACTCACCTAACTTTCTGGCAAGCTTGGCATCCTTTTTGGAGTCCACCATCCCAAAGCCAATGCTCCTGGGCTCCAAGACCTGAGCTGCCAGCTGTGGGAGGAAGCAGAGACTGACATTAGTAGTGTAAACACCACAGGGTAGCTAAAGGGCATCACGCCCTGCTAGCATGACATGACAGACACAAGTGACCCATATTCTGCTGTTGAACAGCACCAATTGGTTGGATGTGTCACATGCTGCCTTTTTCTGAGATAACCCAGAGGTCACAAGGGTTGGGTTTCTTCCCATTGTGTTGCAGCAGGGAGTTTGCTGGCACTGCCATGTGCTGTTCACTGCTGTTTGACACTGACCTCAGGAGAGGGCTCCTGAGTGAACTGGGGACACCAAAGCAGGGGGCATGGCTGGAAGAAAGACCTGTGCCACCAATACAAAGCAAAACCTGTTTTCTCTGTGGTGCCTTGATGACCTCGTGCCTGGGAGTGCAATGTGGACACCATGGACATTTTAATTCTGAAAGGGCATGGTGCCAGGCAGCAGTGAGTGCAGGACTCTGCAGCATCATGTTTTCTTCATGCATGTGATGGGGTGGCCAAAGCAGGCTCCTTTTCCTTCAAGCAAAGTCATGCCTCCTGTTCAGGCTTCAGTAAGCCCCCAGATGCTGGTCCCCTGTTTTTACTAAAGAAATCTAAGTCCAGCCGTGCTCATGTTCACCTTCTCACAGTTTTGCAAAACCACTGCACCCTGTTCCTACCATCTTTGATGAAGGGGCCTCTTGAAGATATTGAGTTCCTGCCGGTTTTGTGAAAATAGATATGTGAGGAAAGGAGAGACGCTCTGCAAGGGCCCCATGGTGAGAGCAACCCTGGGTGAGACCCTGTGAATTCCAAATTGGCTCCTAGAGATGCAGTGACCCTGGTAAATGGATCCACTTATGGACTGGATGATTGACAGCTCCACCACGAGCATACTAGAGACCCTAAAAGGTAGTAATAATGCTCTGAGAACCACCAAGCAGCTGTAAGAGCCTCCTCCTCCCTTCCTGCTGCACAAATGCCTCTGATGCTGATGGTCTTCTTGCTGTTCCTCCTCCCAGCCCTGCTGGATGGCAGGGGATGATGGAGATGAGGGGTCAGGGGCCTCTGGGGCAGGAATGTCCCTATTAGGGCACAGCTGTCAGTGGTTGGCAGAAGAAGGCTGGAGGGGGGCAGAAGAAAGCCATGGCCAGAGAGATGGTGGATTGATTTATGAGGAAGCTCTCCCCCGCCCCACCTCATTTTAGCTTCCTCCCCCAGACTCAGAGCCAGTTTGAATGTCACCCAGCGGCGCTGCCACCATGGCCATGTGGCTCCTTGGCTCCCCGGCTATAAATAGCTTCTGCCTATGCCAGCCTCTGTGAGAGTGAGCGGTGATTAGAGGTATCGGGGTACAAAAGTGGCAGGGCAGCCACCTCGCCTGTGCAGCGAGGTGTCATGGTCCCAGCCAGCTCCCTGTGCTGTCATCACGCAGCCTGTCCTTGACATTCTGGGGGATGGTGGCAGGCACCCTGGTGACCAGGGCTCAGGGACCTTGCTTGAGCAAGGATGGAAAAAGTAGTTGTTATTTCCCTTCCACCAATTACACATCCTCAGGCCTGTCCCAAAGGCCTCCAGGAGGACATAGACTTCACCAACCACCGCAACATTGCTGCAACTTTGATCCTCCTGCAGCCACCTTCCCTGTTGTCTTTAGGGGTAAATCCACCATGTGAGGCAAAAGGGATGCCTGTGTTACGCAGGAAACAGGGGTGTCCATGCTTTTTCCTTGCTCTTTGTCAGTGCTTTGAAATGAAGGTAAGGCTGCACATTCAGGGCTTGTGCTTACAACAGATACTACCTGAAAGGGGCAGAGCACTGGTTTGTGTTTGCACATCTGTTTATTAGGCTGATAAGGCACTAGTCTGGTTTGGCATCCCATCTGGTGGCTCAGGCCACCTTAGAGCACCTGAGAGCAGCTGGAGCCCTATATTTGCAAGGAGAGATGGATACCTCTCATGAGCTCTCTAACCATCTGCAAGTGAGTGGTGGTAAGAGAAGAGATTTTCTGTTTCCCATTATGGGGATCTGCCCTGACTGGACAAAAGGATGGAGCCTGTAGGATCATCAGCTTTCTGGGACATTGTCATCATGTTCCTGCTTGTTGGTGGTTGTATATATCAGCAAGAGGTTCTTGAGAATCACCACTTGAGACTTTGGCTGCTCTGTGACCAGAGGAAAACACAGAATGGCCATGGGAAGAAGACTTGTTCAGTCATGTCCAGTCCAGTCCATACTTGATTTAGTTACTTACATCAGCCATGTGCCAGACAAAATCAGGGCAGTTTAAGCTCAGTAGTTCTTGACTCCAGCACACAGGAGATATGTTTAGGGTTTCTTGTGGGTGTTAGAAGGTCAGAAATATGCAGAAAAGCTGCAACACCTGCTACAGACAAGTGGTTGGATATGAGCAGGAATGTATGCAAGAGAGGAGGCATTGCTCAGGAGTCATGTATGTCAGCATGCAGCACACACAAAGTAACTCTTCAGAGTGGTGTGGCAGAGTAGCAGCTCTGTAGCTGTGAGCATAGAAGCTTGCTGAAGAAGAGTAAAAGTGTCAAGAAAAGGTGGGTGATATGATGAAAGCGTCTCTGTGTGAGACTGTGGGAGTGCTCAGTAGTCAAAAATGGTCTCAGTAATGCTGGAGGTGTGCCTGTTTGTATGGCAGGGCTTGTGTGACTGTGTCTAGCAAGACTGTCTCCTGGAGGTGTATGTATGGTGGGTGTGAGTGTTGGGAGGTGTTCCTCTGAAGAGGCTCATCTCCAGAGATGTGCAATAGTTTGGGCATATAGGAGAGTGCTTGTGTATGGTGTGTGAGTGTGCCTGCGGGGACAGAGCTGGGATCTCAGTGGGCAGCCTGCCTCCTCTGCATGGTCATTCATGCCAATAAGAAGGAGGAAAACAGTACAGCCTGAGCTCCTCTCCAGAGCAAGGTCTCACAACAGGGAGGTCTTTGTGCAACATGAGAATTTCAGGAGCCCATCCCACTGTGGCAGAGCCTGGAGGCAGGAGACTTTGCAGGGTGTTTATGGTGGATTTTGCAAGTGCAAGCTATGCAGGGACTGGCCTTGCATTCCCCGCTTTCCACTGCAGCAGGTGAGTCTAACTCATGCGTAGGTGACGATACATTCCCACACCTATATCTGAAGCCCAAAAGGCAGCAAAATATGGAGTATGCTAGAGGCACAGCAGTTTGGCTAATTGCCCCCTACTCATTACAGTATCAAGCATTTATATATCCTCTTACAGTATTTTCTGATTCCATAAAGCTAGTGGATTTTGAATGCAGATAATGTTTCTAATCTTGACAATCCTCTTGGCTCAGGACCTTGGGACAGAGGCATCTGTAATCTAAGAGCACAGCCCCTCCTCCTCCTCCTGCCTTTAAATTCATATTGCTCGAAGTCTTGGCCAGCCAGAGCCCTTGCTTTTGTGTCAGCCTCTATCTCTGTAATTTAGCTTCAACAGCTGCATGGAGACATGGAGGGTAGAAACTGCTCTGGAAGAACTGGACATAACAGATACCCTGAGGTAGAGCCGGAGCTTTAGGCTGTCAGAGTTGGCTGAGAGCATGAGCAAAGAGCCCAGTAGGCTGTAAGTTCATGTCCCATGAACATTTTGCAGGCTTATTCCCGTGTACATGAAGTCTTTGCAATGCATACTTTCTACTCATAGGATCTCAAGCTGTGCGCTATACAACACTGGGAAAAGGAGGTGTGAGCTCAGCAGCATTCTTCCTTTCTCCCATATCCCTCAGGTAATAACCACACTTGAATTTGGGTGAGCGTGAGAGGGTGAATGGCCCTCTGGGATGTGTGAGAGGTCCAGCCCAAAGTGAAGTTTGAGTACTACCAAGTATGCCAGAACCCTGTCATCCTAGATGGTGTCAGCAGTTACAGACACTCAGTATAATGGATATGGAAAGGCACAATAGCCTGCCCAACATCTCGGCTTCACACCCCTATACCTATCTGAGCCTAGGTGTGGTGCTGGAAAGTTCTGGGAGATTTAAGAAGTCTCAAAGAGTCATTCTGAAATCCTAGGTTATACAGCAGCAGAAATGTCACTGTGTGCCTAACCATGTTCCTATTCCTGCTGCAGACAGCACTGATTGTGCCAAAGCTTGCATTTGGTGTCAGTTTTGCAGCTAAATGGCAGACAAAATCCCTCAGAGAGGGTTAAAAATGAGGGTGGGAGGAGTGGCTATCTCAGCATGGTCAATTTTCATTGTAAGGTGACATTATGGCATTCTGGGCTGGATTTTCTTCCCGCTTCTTGTGCCCAGAGCTCCCACAGACAGTAAGACTCATCTTTCCCAGCTGCTCAAGCTGGGAGGAAGGAGGCTGGGGGCATTTGGGTGTCTCTGAAAGCCATGATGAGTACACTTCTCCTGACCATGGGGAGCTTCCTGTTTTGTTGTTAACAGTGGAGGAAGAACAAAACCAGCAATACAGGGAGAAGAGCAACAGGAGATGATGAGGAAACATCCCTCAAGTAATCTACACTCCTCTGCTGCTTCTCTTCTACTCTCTTTAATGCTGCAGTTGATGCTGATGGTCAAGAACCTGGTTGATGAAATGATCATGATTGTATATCCCAAAATGTTAGGTTTTTATTTTCTGAAACAACAGGAGGAGATCACACGCTTTTAGTGTATTCCCCCAGAAGTTTTGAATCCTTCAGCAGGACTCCCACCTACACTATAGTTGGCTAGTTGTTTGAGATATTGGGCAGTTTCTTGGAGAACAGAGGCTGTTATTTCTCTTTCCTGATGCTGTGCTGTCCCCACTAGCACCCCCTTGCATATCACACTAGTAATGTCTTAGGCTCTTCCATAATTCAGGCTGTTCTGAAGCTCTGTGGTGGTCAAAGAGCAGGGCCAGAAGCCTGCTGAGAAGCTGCCACTAGAAAAGTCACTTTGCTGGCAGTGGGGACTGAAGGAGAGTACACTTTTCTACCACCTGAGCTGCTTGGAGAGGCTGAACCTCCCCTCCTAGGGATCACTGCTCCTTGGACAAAAAGACAATTCCCCACATACGGAACATGCAAAGGTCACTCCCTCAGAGCTGGCTTTCACAGGTAATGCTTTAAAAATGCTGCCCTGGAGCTTTAATTGTTGCTCAGCCACTGAGCGGGGTCAGACATACGGCAGCGTGCTCTTTGGCTGCCTCTCTAAAGGTTTCACATAGCTAGGGCTGTATTTTTATCTGCTCCTGGCATCCCTAATTTTAGCCAGCTGCACGCCAAAGCACAGCCTCCCCAGCCGTGAGCTAGCCGAGGCCCGTGCCACCGAGCACTCATGGGCGCGGGGGCCACCTGCCACTGCTCCCAGCCAGTCCCTGCTGGCACTACATTGCAGATGTTTCGGCAACTCAGCTGTGCAGCTTGTATGTCAAAGGCAGATAGGGACAGCTGTGTCTGTCTGTGTGTGTGTGTGCTGCCCCTGGGGTCTGGGACTGGGCAGGGGTCACACTGCTAAGCTGCCCTTTCCAAAACAGAGACTGGCAGTGTAGTTTGGGGGCTGTCCTTGACAAAAGTGAGGCCATTGCTTCCTGGTTCTCTTTCTGCCCTCAGAAAAACTGTTTTGAAACTGAAAGATGGATGTTGCTGTGAAGCCCATGCAGGGCAGAAAGCTGGGGCTTTTAGTGGATGCTGGAGGAGGGAGGCTTAATGGATATTAAGCCCATTCACCTACACAAGCCCATGTAGTTCCTATGCCTCTGGCTCTCAGGAACAAGCCAGATTTCTCCAGTTTCTGACTCAAGTGAGTGTAAGCCAGCATGTCTGAAATCCCAGAGAGTCCAGGGTGCTGCAGGCGAGAGCTGGGAACTCCCATCCTGCATCCACAGGAAGGATCAGCGAGGCAGGGCCCTGAGGGGAGCAGAATGGACCTTGAGTCAAGAAAGCCCTTTCCCCCAAGGAGTGAGCAGAGAGAAATAAGAACTGAGGAAAGCTTTAAATATACACACCCCTCCTTGCACTGGGTTTGAGGTGTCAGAGGTCTGCTAGCTGATGGTAGTCTCTCCTGCCAGGGCCAAACAGGGTTTCCAGAAAAAGAACATATCATGTACAGCACCTGGCCTTCACTGGAGCTGTGTCAGAGAGCACGTAGGAATGAGCACCATCAGCACTGCTCAGGAGGGAGCGCTGACCCTCTGGGGTGCCAGGCAGGGGAGGAGCAACTGCCTGGGAATTGAGTTCTTGGTTGCTGCTCGCTCTATTTCCTTGGGCAAGTTTTTTTTTTTTTCTCATGTATGTAGGTAAATCCCAATGTGCAAAGGGAAAAAAAAAAAAAAAAAGAGAAAGGAGAATTTGGACCTTGCTAAGTCACTTCTTTCCTAGGCCATGGATTTCATGCCTAGCTGCCTATTATTTAGAGACAGAGGCTGCAAAAGGATATCTTTGGTCATCAGATTCAGAATTGTGTCATTCAATCTCTGTCACACAGCAGTCAGTGTCCACTTAAAATTTATTGGACTGTTCTCCCCTTCCTCCTCTGGTGATTAGGGACTTTGTAGTTCCAGGCTTGTTTTATTCATAGCCCATTTGTTCTTAGGCTTTGCACTTAAATAGCTCTTCTCCCTCCCTGGGTGTTTAGAAAGAACTATCATATCCCCTTTCCTTCTTCCCACAAATGACACCCAGGCACAAAGGAAGGGCAGTCATGGGCTTTGATTAGTTTGGCTTTAGATGAAGGGCATAGGCAGACCAGGCTCTGGTGTAAGGTCAGGGCGGGTGAGCATTGCATGGCTACCCCTACCCAGTCTGCCTCATAGAGCAACAGCTGCCCCAGCCTGTGGTCAGCCACTGAGAAATGTCAGGGTCCAGGGCAAAGAACTTGAAATGGTAACTACGGACACCACACATGTCCACTGAGTAGGTGAGTGTTTGCTCAAGCTAACCCTTCTTGGGCCCCTCACTCAGGATAAGGCCAGGAAGAAAAGAAATTCCCCATTGTGAGCCTAGTAAGACTCTGGAACA
Source organism: Muscicapa striata striata (assembly GCA_030060385.1). Taxonomy (NCBI): domain Eukaryota; kingdom Metazoa; phylum Chordata; class Aves; order Passeriformes; family Muscicapidae; genus Muscicapa; species Muscicapa striata. The sequence continues at coordinate 1,931,582 of JAREIS010000173.1, forward strand.
GATTGTCCAGAGAAAACATGGATGCCCCATCCCTGGAAGTGTTCAAGCCAGGCTGGAGGGGCCGTTTAGCAACCTGGTGTGATGACCCACCCTGATGAGGAAGTCACACCTCATCTAGTGGAAGGTGTTCCTGCTCATAACAAGAGGGTTGAAACTAGCTAATCTCTAAAGTCCCTTCAAATCCAAACCATTCTGCATTTGTATGAAAGACATCTCATTATACAAAAGAGAGACCCTGCCCAGCACAAAGACACGGGGAACCCTTGCAGGCACTTTTAGGCGAACCTGACTAGCATGGCAGGATGGCAAGGATGGATTTTTCCACATTTTTCCTCAATTGCATTTCTGAAGGGAGGAGTGACTCAGAAATTTCTGAGTCTCCATGCATCTCAAGGTCTTGCATAGAAATGGCCTCAAATTGAACCAGGGGAAGTGGTGTCACCATTCCTGGAAGTATTTAAAAGACGTGTAGATGTGGCAGTCAGAGATATGGTTTAGTGGTAGGCTGTGCTAGGTTAATGGTTGGACTCGATGATCTTAGAGGTGTTTTCCAATCTAAATTATGCTATGATTCGATCACACCTGCAGAGGTTGTCTGCAACAGCTGACTGTGATAAGAGCTCCACACTTCAGGGCCAAGAAAGGCCACAAAACCTGAGCAGACTTGGCCTTGCACTCTGCCAACAAAGCAAGTCCAAGCTCTCAGGGGTCTGCCATGTCTCCAGGAGACATTTGCATTCTTTAGATCTTGAGATTACAGCTGGTTTCTACTCATGTCAGAAGAACTTATGTCAATACAATCCTCTCCCCAATTATAATTTAGCAGATGAGAAAGGTGCATTTCAAAGCACAGTTATGGCTGTAAAAGTGGGGTCTTAGGACAGATGCTACTCATGCAGCCAGTCCGAAGTCACTACTGGGAACTGACAGAGAGACTTCAAAGAAGGAAACATGGCAATAATAGGTAACTCAGCCTTGGAAATTATTTTTGCCATGCTTTTACAGAAAGATCAAGGCACACAGTTGTCCCTAGATGTCAATGTGCCCATCTGTGAAAGGGAGCTTTCTGTAACCTGTTTTTGTGACGGCCATTATCAGTCAGGGAAATCCTCCTGGGTGCTACTGCTAAAAATCAGTGCTCTGCTGGCTGTTGATGAGTTAAGACCTACTTATATGGTCTCAAAGGGGAAGTAATCAAAGCACACTTTTCCCTTTTCTTCTCCTTCCTCCCTTCCTTATTTTTTGCATTTACTTATCTGTAGTTGAAGCCACTTTTTTTAACAAAACAACTCTTTTGTTACAGGCTTTTGCACTGTAAGCTTCTGCACATACCTATCCAGCCGGATGTCCCTCATCTCTCACCTTGAGGACTTGTTCTGTAGGGACCCAGAGAACTGAGAATTTCTGTGACACTCATTGAACATGTCTTGTATATCCATATTTATACCGCAACACTAAATTATGTTGAGGCACTGTCCCATAAACATGGCCCTTTTAAAAGAAAATGTCTGAAATCTGAGTTTGTGAAACAAACAGCAAAGGGTGCTTAAAGAAAGGGCTTGGGTTTATATTTCTATTTTTAATTATATTTTGTATTTTTTTTAAGGTTTTATATTTATATGTCTGGAGATGGGGATAAAGTAGAATCTCATCTCCTGATTCTTTTGGATTTTTGGGATAAAGTATACAGACCTTAACTGGTAAAACTTTATTCTGTGTGGCATGAGAAGCAGAGAGAGACCTTTTGCTATGTATTACGTGGCTCTGAACTCTTATAGGAATATCTGCTCTCAAGAGAATTCAAGATCATATGAGTGAAACTACCCCCAAACTAGCTCATCTTGTACTACTTTTTCCATCCTGAGCTGGAAGCTGCAGTAGTTTCAGCATTTGGAAATAAGTTATTTAGAAGGTAGAGCTTACACACAGTTTAATCCTTGCCGTTTACTGGACTCAAAATCCTTCTTTCTCTTTCACACCACAGGGAGATACTGGCTATGTTTCCCTGTGCTACAGAATTGGCCAAATATGTTCAGAAGTTTCAGTTTGTTCTGCCATTTTTTGCTAGAGGCTGGACTGATCCTAGGCCTCATTGGAGAGGAGAGTACCACATCCTTCTTCTCTTTCCTCTTATCAGACTGGTTTGTGCTTGGGCAGTTCTCCACAAACTTTCAGTCCAGGGGCACTATTGCATTGAAGGGACTGAAATATCTGGGCTTGATGAGCGTCTCTTTTTTAAGGATATTACACATGCACACAGATGACAAGGGAAGAATGACAGGGAAGCCAGGACCGAGGGAGTTTGAGCAGAAAGAGTGCTCAAAGGCATTCTGCTTTGATAGTGAGAACACCTCAGCTGCTGAAGAGAGCTTCTGAAGTGTAAAAGGAAAGCCCCTAAGACCAATGGTCATGTATTCTTGCTACGTGATTCCTAGAGACAGGGGCTGGCCCACTGGATAGCTAGACTCCCTATTTAGGACATTCAGAGATGAGAAGGTAGAAGATCTGAGAAGAGATGGTGTGAGACAGGCAGAACAGGTATTTCTCAGCTTCACTGCTTCAATCTTTTTCCCTCTTAATCCTTCTTCATTGAAGTTGAGACCATTTAGGACAATAGATTTATCTTTTACTTGTCTGTTAATTATTGTGATTGCTTGGCTATTTCATATTTGCACTGTGTTCACCTCATACAGAGTGCAGAGTTCTAGTAAACATCATCACAGGGTAAGAATGGCCACTATTATCTCTGGGACTGCCTGGATCAAACTCTGTATTGCCCTGTATGGAGTGCATGCTCAAGGTGCATGTGCTTTCCAGTAGCCAGTGGTGCAGTGAAGTAAAAGGAGAAAGGTACACAATGGAAAGGAACCCTTTAACCTGAGCTATGAAGGAGCCTGTGCACATGATATCTTTGCCCAGGGTTGTCTTAGAACAATCTTTCCCCAACTATTTTCCATCCTAGCCAGAGAGCAGTAGGTATCTCAAATCAATCCTTTGGCTATTTTTCCTCACAGACCAACCCAACAGCCCCTATCTTTCCAATCTCGACCTGAGGGGCTGGCAGCTGTTCTCATGAACAAACGACAGTCCAAAGAAGCTGCTTTTGCTCCCAGAGGGGTTCAGTTGTCCCTGGACCCTGTTGTCACCAGGTGGCACCCAGCAGTATAGATGGTAAGAGCTGTTAGGACTGCTTCATAATGATCATCACCTTCATTCCCCTTCTAAACTGGAAAGTGACCCTGGGCTGCATGGGAATTTGTTGATCCAGTACATCTTGGATACAGGGAGTTGAACACCCCAGGTGCTGTGCCAAACGCAGTATTAGCTTGATGACATCATTCCTTTTCTGGTGATAGTGGGTGTGCACCCTCAGCTTTTGACAGCGTCAGTCACTTTTACATGCTACTCTTCTTTCTTGGGAAGGAAATTTTTCCTATCATATCACTTCTTGGTCTGTTGTTCATAGTTATGATTTAGTAAAGTCCTTAAATAAGTGCTTGACTTAACATATGTGCTGTCTGGTTGTCAGTTTGATTTCCTAAGTATATGAGAGCCTTGTGATTATCTTCTCTCTCTCTTGTTTATCAGCTGCCTTCCCTGATAAATTTTCTAGCTTGGCCCTTTTCAATCAAATTTTCCGGAGTCAGTGATCTCAAACATGATAAAGCTATTGCAAGTTTTGTGAAGAGCAAAGACTTGGAAGTGAAAAGGCTGAAGTGCACTAAAAGAAAGAAATGTTGCCATATGAGCTTAACCCCCATGGAATTTCAAAGGACCTAGTTAAGAGAGAGTCTCACGTGCTCTTCACTCCTGGGAGAGGCCTCAGTCAGAACTTGTTACTGATGAGCTACATATTTTAAGGAGCCATGGCAGATGTCTCTTGGTCTTTACTTTGGTGTCTAAGGTAATTCTTCATATCTTTGATCTTTGAAATTGTATATTTCTTATAAGGTACGTGTCAGAGAAGCAGAAAGGGTGGACTATTTGGGAGTTTTCTGGACTTAAATTCATTAAGTCCATGTGCCCACCCATGCATGTCCATGAGACAATCTGATGTAGCAGCCCTTAACCACCAACTCAGACCTTTGCTTTGCTCTTCACCTGGCTTTGTATTGGATAGAGGCTCACTTTTATTCCTAAGATTGAGACTGATGACATTGTATGGAAGGGGGCTAAAGATACAATGTATTGCCAAGCTGTGAAAGCAGCATGTCTCAATGTGAAAGAACAGGAAAACTGTAAATTAAGATGGAAAAACATGAGGTGCTCTAGAAAGGAGCATCTTATCACAGGCAGCGCCCTGTCCTGTGAACCTCCCAAGCCAGCTGGCAGGGAATAGTGAGGGCTGGAGTATTTACCTCTTTGATACCTCATTTCAGGTGTAAAGGACCTTCAGCACTCAAAGTCCTGATCCCTCTACTGAAATTAGATACCTAAAACCTTTCTGAGTGAACTTTTCTCAGGTTTGGCTGGAAGGAGAGCCCTGTCACTGCTCCTGTGCCTACAGAGCAGCTCATTAAGACTTGCTCAAATTACAAAAGAGCTGGGTTCAGCTGCTTACTGCTTCCAGGAATACTGATCCCAGGCAGTTCATCTCACAGGCGAACAGTTCCACATCTCACTCAAGGAGCCACTGCAGACATTTCTTTCCTCCTCCCTGTGCTGGTGAACATGCAGTGAAGTTGTCAGCTGAATGAGCTTGCACAGTGAAAATTAAGAGAGACCTTCTATGGTACAACACATTATGGCTCAACTCAGGGAGTTGATTGCTTTCACAAGAAGGGGCAGATTACAGCCTTGCCCACTACTTTCATGAGTGCTCCCATGGTTGAGTTAGTACAGAAATTTGGAACAGCAGCACCATGCTGGTCTGTGTCTTATGCAGAATAGAGCATATTTTCTCTGTTGTGTTCTGAGACCCTCTCCTCTTCAGATTCCCTCTGGGCGGCAGAAGCAAAGAAGTGCTCAGTCTGCAGATTTCTCTTATGCCTGGGCTGTCAGATTGCTGGTGCTGCAGTTCTCAGTCCAGGAGAAGGACTGTTCTGAAGCTGTGATACATGCACTGAATCAGTACTGCAAGTGCTTTGGAAATTTTGAGGTCAAAGCCACAAGTGCCGGTTGATGTGTGGCACCGTTAGTTGGAAGCTGAGCACTAGGGGACTGGAGCAATTATGTATACAATTATGTAAAGTCTGCTGCAGGTCTAACCCTCAGTCTCTTGCCCAAGGTCACATAAGAAGTCCATAGCAGAGAGCAACTGGAAACTAAATTAATTACCTGAATCCTAAGCTAATGTACTCACAGCTGAAATCCAATCCTGAAAAATAAAAGCTTAAAGCCAGATTGTATTGCACCCTGGATATGGGTCATTGTTAGCATGGATAATGGTGTCATGAGGACTTAGACTACTGGTAGACATCAGACCATAGAGTAATGGAAACATAGAATGGCCTGGTTGGAAGGGATCTTAAAGATAATCTAGTTCCAAGCCACTGCCATGGACAGGGACACCTTCCACTATGCCAGGTTGCCCAGTACTCCATTCAACTTTCCTTGAACATTTCCAGACATGGGACATGCTTCTGTCAGGTTTCTATAAATATGTATCTAGTAAGTGTTAGACACCGATCAAGCACAAAATAGCAGTCCTATTAAACAACAATGTGATTATACTACCAACAATACTAATTTCAGTTGAAGTTCAAACATTCCATTTTCTTTGCCAAATGTTACTTGATCATCTGCAGAAAGTAACCATTGCCTGACATGTGAGTAAAACCTGGTTAGTTTTTGGATCTTTCTTTCTTTCTTTCTTTCTTTCTTTCTTTCTTTCTTTCTTTCTTTCTTTCTTTCTTTCTTTCTTTCTTTCTTTCTTTCTTTTTCTTTCTTTCTTTCAGGAGGTCAGCAGGCCTTGAACTTGACACTGGACTTTTTTGGGTCCTAGCCCTCAGCAAGCATATTTTCTTGTTCACATTTCCTGCATTCTCAGGGGTGCAATACATTTTCTCTCTGGATCTGATAAATAAAGCTGAAGTGTTTCTTCTGCAGTTCTGAATTCACTTTCTTTTCAAATATGTCTTTTTGTTAAGAGGGAATATTTGCAAGCCCCTGATAAGAAACATGCACCTAACAATTGAGGCTTGCAGCTGTTTGATTCCCTAGATTACAGCTATACTACAAGAAAGAATGCTACAAATCTACATTGTCACTTTTACCATTATTTATGTTACTGAGGATTAATGAATCATTCTTTCATGAAAGAATTAACAACACTTTTTTCCAGCACAGAAGTGAATGATTGCATTAACAAGCAGCTATAGACTGATTCCAAGCAGGCAACCAAGTGTCAGAAAAACAAAAAGGGATTGAATGCTGCATCAACAGGGAGGTTTTGAGATGGGAGCTAGGACACCCCTTAGCTGCACTGATAAGGTTTCTTGGCTGACTGCTCCTAGTGGGATAGAAAATGGGACTCAATCCAGAATACAGGTGGGATACTGGCTTGCACAGAATGAGAAACAATCAAAAAATTTCAAGCTACGGACTCAGGTGCTGAGATTTGGGAAAGCTCAGCTGAGCTGAGTTCATGTTTCTGAGGTTCCCAAAATTAGTTGCTATTGCCTGAGTTTCTGACAGACAATCCAGAAAAACTATTTCCTAGCAAACTGAGAAGAGCACAAAAGAGTCTTTTTCCTGAGCTTTGCAGAATTCAGGCAGGGGCTAACTGAAATCCAACTAAACAAACTTTTGTATGCCCAACCTCCCCTGCATGAGACCATTTGACTCTCCTGTCTTGTGACTCCTCTCCACGACTCTGAGCAGTGCTGTGGTACTGACCCCGACTGGGACATGCAGTGGCACTTACCTCCAGGACCATCTCTGTCATCTGGAACTGCTTCTGGGAGACTTTGTCAGAGCTCACAGGCTCATGGAAGAGCAGGCAGAGCATGTCATACTTCTTCAGTGCCTGCTTGTAATTCTTCTCGTTCAGGTCAATCACTCGGTCTTTCCCATCGTAAGTAGGGAAGTTCAGTCCCTCTTCTGCCTTGCAGCAGAAAAGCAGGTAAAAACCTGCCAGGATCCAGCAAATTACCTTCATAGGGGCACCCTTGGAGTGCAGCAAAGGGTGGGTAAATATCCCCCTCTTTCTTAATTTGAGAAGAGAGGGAGACCAAAGACTCCAGGTGAAGTTCAAACTAAGTTTCTCTTAGTTTCTCTAAGTTTCTCTCTGCTGCTTTCCTAGAGTTGAGCCCAAACACTGCAAGGCTGGTGGAGAGCAGCGATCTTTGCTGTCTTGTACTCACAACAAAGAGGGAGACAGACGGGAGAAGCTGTCAGGCCAAGCCCTGGATACCTTACATAGCTGTGTCCAGCTCCTGTGTCATTAGGAACTCCATTTTTAGGAAGCAGTTGTTTCAGGCTAAAAATAAACCCTGCAATGAATAAAAAGGACAGATATGACAGCATTGAGGGACTTGCTGGCACTCTGTATCATCTGAGAGAGAGGGAGTGGACAAGAGGGAGGGCGTGGAAGATGTCAGTCCTGGGAATATGCAGGCAAGGTTTGAGAAGGGACAGATTTTACTTGTACAGGGGAACCAAGGCACAGGCTGTCCTACTAGGAATTGACAAAAATAGAAGGTATTTACTGCAATTTATAATAAGGGTATCTCTCTTTACATCCCTTTGCGCATCACAGTGATTAGGCTTTTGATAACAGATCTCTGGTTAAACAGTTTCAGAACCTCATCTGCACCACTAAAGGAAAAGTCCCATTTCCTCAGCAGCAAAGGAGGTGAACACTCCTGGGACTTCTTTCTCTTGCACAGAGCAGCATTTGGAGCTGCTAGCTAACATTGAAGGTGCTTTGTGAAGCGCATTCTCTACTTGTGGGGCAGCAGGAGAATTGCTGGCCCTCGGGCCTGTAAGCCAAAAGCAGAGTGAAGCTTATGTTGCAGCCTCCCATTTTCACAGCAGTTCCCAAGCTGCATACATTGCTGGTGAGTGGTTAAACCTTATCATGCTTAGGAGGCTGATGGGTGGGAGGCATGCGCCCAAGCCAGTGTCTTGGGGCAGGAGGCAGGGCTCTCCTCAAGAGGGTAGTCAGATGGCACCATCGCTGCCAGCTGCCCTTTCTGGGACCCGCCTGCTGGACAGTAGCAGGTTTTTCACACAACCTTCTTGCATTTCCCAGCAAGCTGTCCTGCATATTCCTCCTTCTTCATGTCCCAGGGATGGTGGCCAGTTCCTCCTTCTGTGTGATCGCAGCACCAGCTGCTGCTTTGCTGTATCACCTGCACAGCACTGCTGGAGGAGAGCAGTTCAGAGGCACAGTCCCTCAGTTCTTCCCTTCCTCTGAGCATGGTGTCAGCTCTGACCCATGACTAGCAGCAACAGGCAGGTGGAGGCAGGCCAGCCGGCCACAAGCCAGCCCTGGGGCTAGCATGGATCCACTGGAACAGGCCTGCTGAGGGGCTGGCAGAGAAGTTTGACATGAGGCACAGCTCCCTTCCCCCACCAAAGTGATATGCAGACAAGTGGCCTTATCAGGTCTTTTCCTTGCATGCTGCTCCATCACAGCTTTGCTCCATCCACCCCAGAGAAGAGAAAATATCCCTTCCTAATGCAATTGTTTCCACTAAATTGTATGTCTGGGATAGTTTCAACATTTGGGGCAAAAGGTGAGCATTACTTAGCAATTACAGAATCATAGAATCCATTCGGTTGTAAAAGACTCTTAAGGCCGTTGAGTCCAGACATTAATGAAACACTGCTAAGACCACCACTAAACCATGTCCCTAATCATCACATCTACATGTCTTTTAAATATCCCCAAGGATGGCGACTAGAACGCTTTCCTGGGCAGATGTAACACATCTCCTGCATGACTTATAAGAACACATCCTTTCACTTCTATGTCAGCTTTCACTTCTCACCTGAACAGCCTGCAACTTACTGACTGAAACCCTTTGGGTGATACTTTCCAAATCTGTCTTATTTCCAAAGCCTTTTCAGAAGTTGAATATTTGCTGGCAAATTAAAGTCCTAATTACAAAGTCTGAGGAATCTGGATAAAAGCCAGATGGGCAAGACAGCTTCCATAATATACTTCTTAGAGGCAGCCTTCAGGGGCAGTCATTTTTAGAGGGAGAGGTAAGTCAGAATAATTCTGATTGCTTTTAGTGAGAGACACAAGGCTTCTGTCACAGTGGGTCACAATGGCTGGTTAGGTTTATGATGAGGGTTCAGGATGTAAAAGACAAAACCAAGTTTGTGGGATGATTAGACATACATTAGGCTGGTTGCTTGCCTTTGAAGGACCCACATGGATCTGGGGTGCAGGAGAAGGCTTCACTGGTGTCACAATGTATTTTAAAGCAGAAGCACATTAGACAGGGTGTGAAAATGAAATGTTCGCAGCTACTTCAAAAACTGGCTTTTGAGGCTCCTGACCTCCTTTATTCTGGTAGATCTTCAGCAGTTGCTCCACTTTGATATTGCTCAAGCTATTTTTGATGCACTTTTTGTCTAGTCTGATTAAGTTTTTAATCTACCTAAAATTGATATAATCCAATTTTCATTTTCTTCTCTTTTTTTTTTTTTTTTTTAATCAAAAAAGGAAAAAAATGCTTCTTATTCACAAAAATTGTTGCTTTGTTAGCCCCACATGAATCTTGTTTATCTGCTTGTGGCATGAGCAACAAATATTTGTGACTGTTAGGCTTCACCTCTGCATCAAAGGGAATTCTTCCAGCAGACCAACCCTGGGTGTCATGGTCACCAGAGAGTCCATCTCTTTGTGTCTCCACTCAGAACCTCAGTGGGGCTGCTAGGGCAAAATCTAGTGGACATTTTCTGTGGTCTTCTAGCTCTCCCTGCATCTATATGAAATTCAAGACACCTTATTCAGCTAGGCAGAAGTAACAGTGAATTCCTCAAAGTTGGAACAACTGCCTCAATTACCTGAAATTCTTAATTCAAAAAAGCAGATGTTCTCGTTGCAGTCCTGCCAATACAGATCTGAAATCCTGGATTCATGTGTTTTAGGATGTTCAGAACAGTAGTCAAATACTTGAATCTGAGCAGAGCTGCTTTGTTTTTCCCCCAAAGAGTAGCAGAGCTGGGACTGAAGCATATGCTCCCGCAACCTGACAAAGGCCATAAGTATTGTGCCTTTCTCTTCATCATATCTCTTAGCTAACAGCACCACACTGAAATGTGCTCATCTCAACCCCAGAAGCAAAACTCCTTGGAATTTCAAAGCATGTCCATTCACTCTCAGATAATGTTTTAAATTTGGAATTTTGGGTCAGGCTCACTATCAAGAAAAGTACTGTGTGCAGACCCCATGCATTTGGGGAACCTGAGTTTTGTTGAAGGCCCATTTCAACAGGACACTGGCATAAGTTTTCTTTGCGTGTCAGATCCTCTTTCAAAGGGCAGAAGCAACAGCAGTTCCCCACGAGAAGGAAGGATGAGAGAAGCAAAGAAATTCCACAGGCTTCTCTGTGGGACTTCAGGTTTTGCACTCCTCTGTTCACTGCAAATACTTTGTGCTATCTTCCTGCATAGTCTAGTAGTCTAGTAGTCTTCCTGATCCCATTTAACTGCCCATGGTTTCAACACATGTGTTTCTGTGGGCAGTGTCACACAAGGAAATTATATGGGATGAACTAAATCCTGAGGCACTTGCCTTTCAGCTCAGATATCTCATTTCCTGGCAAAGCTGGCATCTGTTAGTCTCTGATATAAGCTGACTACAAGGTTCAACCTCCCAGCTCTGATTACTTAACCATTGACTCCTTCTTCCATTCTGTTGCTGCATCTCTCAGTACTGCCTCAAGAAACCAGTATAATGCTTTCCCTGAGCTAACTATCCCAGAGATGTTTCCCTGAAAGCTTTCTGAGGAATGAGCTAGTAGGGCTCACTGCCTGTCCATCATGACAGGTGCCCATGTTGTTCAAACAACCTTCAGAATTGGCCCACAACTTGAGGCAAAGAAAGAGATAATTAAGAGGAAACACTGTTGATTTATTCACTACTGTCAGCTTGATGGTTCATCCATCAAGCAAAATCCTAGCTCCACAGTTAGGTTGCAAAACCACCCTGAAATTCATTGAAGTAGGATTTTACTTTATTTCTTCCAATTTTGTGAGGATAGGTAGTGAGTAACAGAGCTCAAAACAGTACAACCTCATCCCTTCAATTCAGGCTTGCAGAAATGCAGGGTGGGGACACAGGATAAATAAAATTATCCTTCTTCTTGATTTTTTTCCTACTTGTATTATAAATTAGGAATATACACTTGCTGTTCCTGCCTCCTGGCCACTGCAGCCATACTCAATGCTGTTGTTTTCACCTTCACTGTCCTTTCCATCTCACATAGTAAAAGATGTCCCTAGCCACTGCTGATCCAAATGCTTCAGTGAGCCTTTTTTCCAGGGCTTCAGGATTTAGGGTTCTGCTTTAGCTAATCTCTTTTCAAGCTTCTAAGACCTTGTGTGTTTTGCAAGATAGGAGTATTCATAAAATATGCCTTTTGCCACCAGCTAGCCAAGCAAGGTCATAGCAGGTAATAGCTTGCAGTGTGCTGCTATGACAAGGGTGGGAGCCTCAGAGACACACTGAACCTTTCTAAAGAGACCTCATCCTGAGAAAAGCTCTGCAAAGTAAAAAAACCTAGTTCTCTCTCCCTTCCCTTCAACCCTGAAGGGTGATAAGTCCTTCATGGTGCTCTTCATTGCCTATACTCCAATGCAGTCATGCCAGTGGTGGCAGGCAAGTACAAGACAGAGGAACTATATCATTGGCACTCTTTTCTACCTGCTGCAAACTGCCAGAGATCTTTGTAGTACCTGTCAGTACTTTGACTGGGGTGTCTTGAGACCTGCTGTGTGATAAGGTGCTATAAACCCATTCTGACTCAAGGATGCTGGTTTTGATAAGGAAAAACAAATACAGGACAGACAAAAGCACTTCTATGAAATTATATAGAAGTTGTAAAGGGAAAGTCAAGAAGATAATCCAGGTGTCCTAACTCATTCTCAGACACATAGTAATTTCAAAAAAATCTTGTGTTTTTTAGGCATTGTGTCCCCCAGAGCAAAGTTGCTCTGTGCCACCTTAGGGGAATTATTGCACCTCTCTGCCTTTGGGACCTCATCTGGCACCTGTGACTTGCATGTGTCAAAAAGTAATTTAGAAGGTCAAAACTGGGACTGTCCCAGAAGGACTGGGATAGTTACCTCTTAACGAGCTAATAATCCCTACATAGCAAGAAAGGATTTAACTGAGACATCACCGTGGCCAAATGGAAATGTGCCCATTGGCATGCATGGAAATGGGAGGGAAAGAAAAAGAAATTAATTGAAAATGCATAGCGTTAACTGCTTCATGCAGAGATCTGACAAGGGACATCTAAAGGCAATCTATTGTGGTGGTTAGGGAACCCACGAGGTGGACTGGAAAAGGTGGCAACAGGACACAGAGGCCTGTCTACCCCTCCCAGCTGGGCTGGGAGCTCTGCCAGCCTGTGGGAGCAGGGTTGTATTTATCCACATGCAACTCACCCTGGAAAGGGTGGAGGGGCTCCCTGGAGGGATTCCTGCATGTAGCATTGGGATGGGAGAATTTTTTGACAGCCGTAGGCTCGTTAGTATAATCTTTGCTTTGCTGGTAATCAAAATGATTTGGGGTGCTCCAGCTGTGAACTATTCCAGTCATGCTGCACAAAATAGCCCACACAGAGCCCTGGCCACAGTGCTGCCTGCAGTGGGCTCCTGCCCATCTTCTCTTCTGCAGGACCTGGTAGCAAGAAGGGGTCTGGCACACATCTGGTGCTGGGACCTTCAACCTTTGTTTAATGTATAAACTCCTAAAATATGCTGGTGTCAGTGCAGATCCCTGCACAACAATTTTAAGCTGACTGATGAGAGGGTTTTTTTTTTCCACAGATACCTCTAATGCATCCTACTTCAGAAAAACCACCACACCATTTCACTTCCACCCTGCCCTGTATAATGCCACTTTCTTCTGTTGAGATATCACAACTGATGAGTTAAAGCAGTTGCCCCTGAGAAAGTGGCATAATCTCCTCTCGAGGGAAAAAGTGTGGGTAAGTGCTTTACGAGGGACAGGAAGTGGCTGTGGGTAGGAGATGGATGTTCAGGTTTTCCATAGCCACAGGCTTCCCACCGGGATTTGGAAAAACCTTTCCAGACCTCAGTTCTCCATATGAACTGTTCCAACAGGTCTAGGAATTATATGGTGCTGCAAGGTGCTTAGACATCAGACTCACAGGGATTAGTGCTTTAGGCAGGCAGGGAGCCTGGGCCAGGTCTGGGCTCCTGAAGGTTTTGGCATCATGGAGAGCTGGAGAAGGAGATGCAACTACTGCTGACCATGTTTTCAGGACAGCTGGCTCAGCAACCGGCTCAGATATGTTTCTCTGAGAGGGGCTGAGATCTCTGTGAAAGCCCAGTGATCCACAGCCAAGCCGTGAGCCAGTGTGAAAATTTGGCCCAAAGATGGTACCCCAAGAACTGGGACGTGAATGGTGCAGACTCAGCTCTGACCCAGGGACCCTAGCAATTACAAATAATATCATAATAATTTAATCATTATTAATAAAGCAAAATAAATAAAGCACATGATCTGATGCAATATGTTCCCTTCTGAAAAACCTTAGGGCTCAAAAAACCTGGCCATTTCCATCAGTCCCCTGCCTTTTTCTTAGAGGAGATGGGATCACTGGACTCTTGCCCAGCCTTGGCTACGATCAGTATGTCCGAGCATGTGTCCATGTGTCTGTCTGCACGCACCCATGCAAACATACATTAACCACTGGCACTGCTTCCACCCAGCTCTGTGGGGCTAGAGTCCAAAAGAAGGATCCCACATGAAGCACACACATTTGGGGTTGACAGGTCTGGGGCGACACCTGCACCTCAGGTTTCTCCTAGCCATGAGAGCATCAGCATATTTAATAACAGCTTGATGACTGGAAGGGTGTTTAATTTAGTGGCGTGGTGCCTGCTGCTGCTGACAGAGCTATTCCCAGCAGATTTACACCTGTTTTGATGGAGTGGCTGCTCAGCTCTCCTCTGCTCCCAGCCTCTTGTGCTGCCCCTCAGAATCTTCCCCCTCCCCTGCCTGGACAGTGACGCCTGTTGGGGCACAGCTGACAGGCTGTGAAGCGCCGGGGTGAGCTCACTGTGCCATAAGGAACCTCATTCCTTTTGAGTGATGAGCCAGACAAGCTTAGCGTGCTTCTTAAGGAGACAGAGAGGATTTGCTGCTCTTGAAATTCTTCTCCATTTCTACCTTCTTTTTCTCCTCTAACTGCGTTTTATACTGTCTGGAATGGCACTGCATCTTTCTAAAAAGTTAGTTCATCAGGCACTTGCATTTCTGGGGTGATTAAGTTTCCAGGCAGTACAGATATCTTCCAGGCTGTCCATTATGCATGCTCTGGGCATGCTTTTTTCTTTGGTGCTGTCCTGGTTTGAAGGACAGGTGTCTGCCAATAAAGGCAGAAGCTTCTCTTTGAAATGGAGAATGTAAACCCCCTCCCTCCTAATTATTATAATTTTGAGGTTAAGGGACTCTCAGGCAAAGATATGGGAATTAGGAATAACAGTTCTTTACTAGGAAAATTAAAATAGAAATACAGTATTAAAAAGAACAATCCCAAAACATAGTCAGAATACAACCTGACAGTCAGGATATTGGTAGCAGTCCCATTAAATGGTGGCTACAGTCCTCCTGCAGTGGCAGATGTGGTTCAGTTGAAGCAGTGGTCCGGTAGAAGGGTGCAGTTTTCCTCTGAAGGTCCAGGGTTGATGTGGAAAGGTCTGGCTTTCCTTTGGAATCCAGTGGAAAGAAGGTACCCTGGTGTTCAAAATCTCAGTTTTTATCTAGGTAGGAAAGACTTGGCTCCTCCTCCTGGCTGGAGCAATCTCCTAATGGGATGATGTAATGTTATCAATCATACAGTGGGACTTAATGGCTCAGCAGCAGATGATATCTTCCCGGAGGGTTGTGGAAAAGATAAAGATGATTGCCCCACCTGGTTTTAAAGATGTCCCATTAGCAGACAGTATGTGCCACAGAGATAAGGATCACTGCCCCACCCAGCTTCAACAGATGGTGATAAAATACACATTTCTGGTCACATCCTGTATTGCAACCCAAGACAAGTGCCAGGCAAAATTTGCAAATTTTTCAAATTTTTCTGTATGAACACGTCCTATTGGCAGCAAACCCACCATGGATATTGATATGTAGCTGGGGTACAGATACACAGTGTTCCCAAGAATTCAGAAGTAATGACTCAAATATCCCCTTTCCTTGGATCATTAAGTCAGCTTAGAAATATGAAGATCTGAAAAATGTCTTGCTTGTGACATTGTTCTGTGGCAATTCAGGGTGCTTCTGGTCAAGCTTTTACCTGCAGTCACAGAAGAGAAAAAAGCTTCTCTACTAAAGCATCTCTGTTCAAAAATTGCAGTTGAAATATTTGGGTAATATCATGGAACATGTCATGAAGAGCTACAGAAGGATCTGGAAATCACAAACTGTAGGATGATATGGTGCAAGTTTAACACAAACTTGGAGATCTCACCACCCTCCTTGGGACAGTTGAAAACTGCTGCTGAAGCTAATGGTTGGGAAGAGGCATGTCATAGAGTTATAGAGTAGTTTGGGTTGGAAGGGACCTTAAAGATCATCTGCTTCCAACCCCCCTGCCAGGAACAGGAATACCTTGCACTAGACCAGGTTGCTCAGAGCCCCATCCAAACTGGCTTTGAGCACTTCCAGAGATGGGGCATCTGGAGCTTCTCTGAGCAATCTGTTCCACTACCTCACTACCCTCAGAGTAAAGAATTTCTTTCTAATATGTAATTTAAACCTATTCTCCTTCAGTTTAAAGCCACTATATCTTGTCCTATCACTACATGCCCTTGTAAAAAATCTCTGCCTTGTTGAAAAAATGTCTCTGCCATACTGAAAATCAGCTCACAATTCATGTGGTTAGCAGAAACACTTGGGCAGCGGAAACATTTTGCAGCTGCTTCTGAATCTTTTTGCCCCATCTTTAAAAATGACCACCAACTCTTGAAGAAAAATTGGCTTGCCTGATGAAGAGTATCACCCTGGGACAGAGTACTAGCCCATTGGCTGCATCTGCTGTGAGAGGCTGGAAAGCAGAGCTGGGAAGCAGAGGATAGGCTGGATGCTCAGAGAAGCCCTGCTTGAAGGAAGATACCTCAGAAGCAGCCTTCTGCACCAACTCTGTCCCGAGAAAGAAAGAAAAAAATCCCAATAACCCCAAAAAAATGCAGCCAGTGCTTTTTTGGAAGAAAAATCAGTGGCTATGACTCTCCAAGGCCAGGGCTAGCAGGGCATTATGCCAGAGCATGGTTTGGCTTTTCATTCTAACCTGAGGTTTCTAGTTAAGTACCACCTAGCAGCACCCATGAGCTGCAGCCTGGGTTATGGTTTCCATAAAGGGCTGCTGGATTCACTCATAACTTGCCCCGGCATGGTGTGTCAGCTCGCAGAGGTCAGCTGTCCCCTGGGAGTGGGGAGTCATCCCACAGTCTGTGCTCCTGTTTCCATCCTCGCCTGCCAAGGGGCATCCCACCCCCTGACAGATGGGGTTTGGGGGTGGTTGGCTGAGGGGCATGGCAGAACGGTCAGAGGAGTAAAGGGCATGAGGAAAGAGAGTGCACAGGAGCTACAGTGCCTGGTTTCTAGTGTAAATTCTAGGAGGTAGGTGTGTGGCTTTCTCTAGTGCTCCAGGGAGAGTGGGAACCACTGTATCCCTGTGGGAGAAAGGCTGTCTGCAGGCAGGTGAGTTTTCTTCATTTTAGTAGGTACTGTGGCTAAGAAGGATCACAAAAAAACGACGGCATGGCTCCAGCTTGGTCCCTTTCTCTCAGAGTTCATCAAAGATGGCTTCAGACTGACTCTTAGAGCTGCCAGCTGTACCATATGGTACACTCCAAATGGAGTTGTAGCAAAGAGAAGATCAGACCACAAGATGCCAGCCTGTGGCCAACATTCAGATATTCCTCATGGCTTGGCAGCAACCATGACATTGCTCTTAACAGGTCCCTTGCTGGGTGCTGTGGTTCTAGTGAATGCTGAAGATTTGTGGGAGTCCAGGGTGTTCCCCTGGCTTCCTCTAGACTCCCCTGGCAGGGATCTCGGGGGCCCTGGCATGGTACCCAGGGGTCCTGGGGGCTGGACTTAAGTCCCTGAAGAAATCTGCCAACATTGCAGAAAGAATTACAAGTCACAAAAAATAAGTAGAATATAAATTGGACTGTTAGAAGGTAGAAAAGTGAATTTCTAGAAATGTGTATATTAGGGGGTTCTTAGCTAACATGGAGGATTTTGGGCGTAGTATGTCTTTTCCTCCTTCTTCTTCATGCCATCCATGTTAAATGCCAAGCTGGCGTTCTTGGATTGGACTGGGACAGAGTTGGACAGTGTAATAAAATTGTCATGTATTGGAAAGTAATTGTAAATATTAGGTACGTAATTTATAGTATAAAAGATAAGACCTGCCCTCTGGCAGGCAGTGTGCCCTGGATCGATATGCTGAACAGATCGCTGTTAGCTAGGGAAAAAATTCCTTAGATAAGAAACAATAAACAACCTTGGAAAACCCTGAAAAACAGCTTCTGTATTTTCTTCAGTGATCGGGCTGGGAAGAACACGGACTCGAAACCACCTACATGTCCTGCTGTGGGGAACTCAGGCTCAGGAGATCCCACAGACAGTGACAAAGATTGTTACAGCAGTTTTAATTGTTCCATGGGTCGGGCTGCTGGGGCGGGAGGGTGGGGGTTGGTGGTGCTGGGTCGGAGACAAAGACATGGCACTGGTGGTTTACTGTGGCAAGACTTAAGCAACTTTATTGTCTCTGAGCACCCTTAAATAGGGTCTTTGAGTTTTCCCAGTCTCACACAGCTGGTTGGTTACTATTTCAGTTACTCATTTCCACGACCAGTGATACATCAGCACTTAGGGTCCAATAGATGAGCAGGGATTTTCACGCAGGAGAGCCGGACGCCTGTGTCAACTTCCCTGCATCTGTCTGCTTAGCCTCCTACCTCTGGGAATACAACTGGTCTCCAGACACAACGGTGAGCTAGGAGTGGCTCCCACCTGAGCCCAGCCTGGCCGCGGCTGCTCCCTCCACCTCCTCGCTCCCACCTGCGCTTGCAGCTGTGCCAGCCCTGGCATTGTTCTTTTTGATTGTGGCTATCGAGGACCATATTTTGGTCATGAAATAAAAATTAGTTTTTTGATCATACTTAATTCGGCTTGATCTTTTTATTATTTATAACAGTATGGTACCTTCACTGTAACTGTATAAAAACCAGATTAACAAAGCAAATATTAACTTAGTAAAGTTTGCAAAATATACGGGATTTGGCAAAGTTAAATTAGAGGAGGAGCTCTGTTGAAGGTGAGCATTGCTGTTTGCATCACCTCGGCTGGAGTGGTTGAGTTGTTTTAATTTTCACTGTCTAAGACATGAGGCAAGTAGCATGTTGTTACATTTGTTGAGAAGATGGTTTGTTCTCTGTTGCTGTGTTCTAGCTTTTCAATATGTCTGGTGATATCTTTTCAGGTTTGCTTCTTTGTTACTGTCTCTATGAAGCTTTATTTTGGTAATTCTTTTCTTATTGCTTTTTGCTTGGTGGGCATTCTGCAGGGGTTTTTCCCACACTCTGATTTTTGGTTCTGATGCTAATGTAGGTCCCTCCCCCTACCCAGGATGGTGGCTTTTTGTGTGATGGAAGCTGTTTTAGAATGCTACGTGGTTGCAGATATTCCCCTTTCATATTTATGTGTTTCTCCCCACCATAGCTTTGTGGAAGGTTAGGTGTAGGTGTTTATTTCTTGGGGAGAGATTTTCCTGTTCCCACGGACGCTGTGTGTTATGGGGCTATGTTGTAATTAAACTCAGGACTTGAAAATCTCCTCCTCTACCCTGATAAACTTAGTTTTCTGTTGGAGGTGTAGTTGCAGGCTTGGTTTCAGAATCACAGCAGCACTTAGGGCTCAATAGATGAGCTGGGATTTTCACCCAGGTACCTGCCTTCTTAACAGGCTGACAAGGTTTCAAATTGCATCTTTTATTAAAGCTGCAATATACACTGCCACACAAGATCCCTGTCTGAGGCGTATTTTGATGGGCAGGAGACAAAAGCCACCTTGGAGGATGTGACAGGTTTTAGAAGTCAGGCTGTATGCTGATGGTGTTCTTCATTCTCTTGTCTCAGAGCACGTGTGTGGGGTGAGGAACCAGTACTGCTAATTCGGCTCTTCTGCCTCTCAGGAGCTGCACATCACAGCTGTGTGTAGCACCTGCACACTGACAGCTGCAACTAAGATCCTACAAAGCTCCTTGGATTAGCAGGTGTGGATATATAGTGCAGGGATACAGTAATTTGACCTGGAGTAGTTAGTGCAGTCAGGCAAATGTCATATGTAAAAAGAGAATCTAAAATGATCTAGCACAGCAGTTTGTGCTCAGTTCTTACTGGCTAGTAGCAGGAAACCAAGATAGATTTATTTTAATAAATGTAACTGATACTTGTTCACGCTTGGTCAATGTATTTTTCTTGTTGGTTTTTTAATTTATTTTTTTTTTTCTTCTCCTTTCTTTTCTTTCTTTCCTTTCTTTCTTTCTTTCTTTCTTTCTTTCTTTCTTTCTTTCTTTCTTTCTTTCTTTCTTTCTTTCTTTCTTTCTTTCTTTCTTTCTTTCTTTCTTTCTTTCTTTCTTTCTTTCTTTCTTTTTCTTTCTTTTTCTTTCTTTCTTTCTTTCTTTCTTTCTTTCTTTCTTTCTTTCTTTCTTTCTTTCTTTCTTTCTTTCTTTCTTTCTTTCTTTCTTTCTTTCTTTCTTTCTTTCTTTCTTTCTTTCTTTCTTTCTTTCTTTCTTTCTTTCTTTCTTTCTTTCTTTCTTTCTCAGAGAGAAGAAATTCCAGGAGGATTACAGAGCTTTCATTATGCTCTCTGAGATGCTTTGACAAAGACACAAATACCTGCCTCATCATAAAGTGATATTTTCTGGACTACTTATATGTCTGTTTAGCCATAGTTAAAGCCTGCAGATTTATGAACACAATGCCCTTTTAAAGACCAATTTTAAGCTGCAGTCATTTCAGAAACATTATTTCATTTGCAAGTAGCAGATTTTTGGAGTTTAAACAGTCAATTAGATACTTAAGGCTAGTCTTGTGAAGATGTGAAACTCAAATGTTTTTTCTGCTCCTAGAGCTTGTTCTGATTGCTATTTGTCCAGATCACACCTCCAGAGACGAGATTTAGGCACCTAGATGAATCAGAACAGGGCCTGAGTCATTGACTCTTTTAAAATTTTTCAAATCTGATGAAGACTCTGAGTGTTTAAGACTTAAGTTGGTCCTTTTGACTTCCACGTGTTGTGATCATATACAGAACTATGTGGTGGAACAGCATCATTTATCCTGACAGTGTCAACCCAAATAACTGCACATGCTGAAAAGGGGAAGACTACCCAGCAATAATCTCAGGAAGGCTTTCCAGGACATTAATTGAAGTGCTAATTGAAAAAACACAGCTAAAACTCTCCAGTGGCAGAAAGAACAGATCCTGCAACATAAAGGACTTTTAAAGTGTATTTTAGTTCAACAGAATGGTTTGGAGTGAAAGTATGTCTTTCAACATTTTGAACTGCAATATTTTCATTTTTATGTGGAATTCTCTTCCTGTACCTAAACCATATCTCACATGAGAGATGAGAGACTGCTAGAGGATCAGGCCCTAACATGCGCACGCACACACACACGCATACACACACACACACACACACAGACACACATTTATTACTGCAAACATTTTGAACATGTCCTGGTTTGAAAAGACAGGTGTCTGCTAGGGAAAGCAGGACCTTCCCTTGAAATGGAGAAAGTAAATCCCTCCCTCTGAATTAGTATAATTTTGAAATTAAGGGAATCTCAGGCAAAGATATGAGGAAAAGAATAACAGTTCTTTACTAATATATGTAATAAGGCAAACAAAACAACAACTACTATGGCATTAACAACAAACAGAACAGGAACCCAGTTCCAGTCCTGTCGGCCACAGGCACTTTTCTCTGGTGCAGTTCCCATCACAGCTGCAGTGAGCGCTGGCAGGCTCCTGGTGAACAGGGCAGGTGCAATGGTCTCGCGCGGCTGCAGCGGCGCTGGGGTGATGGTGGCTGTGTCCCAGATGGGAAGGGATGGAGGAGAGGCAGGATGCTTGGAAAACAGCAAGCTGGAAGTGGAAGGGCATCCTAGCAGGGCTGGGGTGTGGGGTCCAACAGCAGAAGAGGCAGCTGCTAGCATTGGAATGTTGGCATTAGGAGTGACCTTCTTTATCCAAAGTCAAGGGCAGGCAAGAGTCAGCAACTGCCCCCCACCACCCCCCTCTGAGAGAAAACTCCCAAAAAACAGGGAGGTTCCCCTCCCCCGCCCCGTCTCCACCCACCCTCATCTCTCAAGGACCTAGCCATCAGTGCATGTCAGCGAGAAAAATTTCCACAGGCAAAGAGGAAAGGAAAAACCAACCCCCAACAGAAGGAAGCCTGGGGAGCCTGATACTCAGGAAGAGGTTACAGGAGCAGCCAAACCTGCCCAGAGTTATCCAGCCCTGAGAGATTTCACTTATTAAACTCTAGTAAACCAAACGCTATGACCAGCTGCTGTCTTGTAGCTATCCAGTGACGGTAGCTTGGCTTTTTTTTGGCCTGTAAATTACTGTATACAGGTGGGGAATTTATTAGCATAAGTAAAATTAGGAAGCAGCACTCCATCTGTCTCCCCACTGACACTGGTAGGCTGTGAGACGTTGACCTTCTCTGAAGTGTTAGTCTGTATGGCCCTGAACCCAGGGAAAACACAGGGAAAACCTCTGCTTAATTTTGTATCCCATTAGGTCTGCCCTTGGCTAGAAGTTAAGTATGTGGGTCACTGCTTTCCTGGATCAGAGCCCAACTCCTGAAGATCCTTCAAGATTTAGTTAGATAGACCTTATTAAATGATATGATTCAATTAATGTAATGGGATTCTGCTTTTTTTTCTGTTAGTGGCTGATTTGTGATGGGGAGGCTGGGCTGCACAGAAATATACAGCCAGCTATCAACAGTTTATCACAGACTATCAACTATAAACACATTCATAATTTTTAATTATGAAAGTCTCTGGGAGATCAGCCTTTTTGTAGCTAATAAAGACTGTCCCTCCTTGCAGACCCAGCATCCATATGTTGAACTCTAAATTAAGAGCCAAACTCTGAAGCATGAAAGTGACTTCGCTTTAGCTAGGAGCTGTCAGAAGACTGAGAGCAGCTACTGTATCATGATCAAGTCTTCAGACTGAGCTGGTGGCTCTTGAGTCTCCTTGGTGGTGGGATATAGCCTGCTGTATCACGTGGTGTGCCTGGCATGGCAAGAGACGGACTGATCTTTCCACCTGCTCTGACAAAGGCAAAGGAGGAGACTGCCATCTAGAACCGCAGAATCACAGAATGTTTTGGGTTCAAAGGACCTTAAAGATCATCTAGTTCTAGGGATTTGAGAAGTTTCTTGCTCATAATATTTCTCCAGCATGGCAGCTTCGGGGTGCCTCTGCTCAAGCTTTTACCTGCAGTCACAGAAGAGAGAAAAACTGCTTTACTAAAGCATCTCTGTTCGAAAATGAAAGTGGAAATGTTTGGGTAATAGCATGAAACCTGTAATGAAGAGCTACAAAAGGATATGAAAATCACAAACTGTATGATGATGCAGTGGAAGTTTAGCAAAAAGTTGGAGACCTCGCCACCCTCCTTGGGACGGCTGAAAACTGCTGCTGAAGCTGATGGTTGGGAAGAGGCATGTCATAGAATCAGAGTTATAGAGTAGTTTGGGTTGGAAAGGGCCCTAAAGACCATCTACTTCCAACCCCCCTGCCATGGGTAGGAATACCTTCCGCTAGACCACGTTGCTCAGAGCCCCATCCAACCTGGCTTTGAGCACTTCCAGAGATGGGGCCCTTGGAACTTCTCTGTGGGCAACCTGTTACAGTGTCGTGTTTTTGAGACCCTCAAAAGCTTTTCTTCAGCTTTAGATACTTGTCCCTGTTTTCCTCCTCCTCCTCCCCCGCGGCCGCTGCCGTGCCCGCCGTGTGTCCCCTGCCCGCGGCCGCCGCCTCTCGGGGAACCGCCAGGTGGCGCTGCCGCCCCGCGTGTGGCGCTGCGCGCCCCGCCCGCCTTGGCAGCCGCGCGGGGCGGGAGGTGGGGACACGGGGACAGCCCGACAGGGACAGCCCAAGTGACCAGGGACAGCCCGCCGTGGTACAGCAGGGCAGTCCGCGCCTGATGCGGCTTGTGCCGTGCCGTACGCATGGCTACTGACCCGTACGCAGCCCCGTTCAGAGAGCGGGCCCAGTTCTAGGAGCACTTGTTTGGCACTTGCTGGTGCCAGTAGCGTGCGCTTATGGCCAAGAAGTCCAGGAGTATCCTGGGGTGCTTTAGGAAGAGCAATGCCAGCAGATCGAGGGGAATCATCCTATCAGTCCGCTCAGCCCTGGCGAGGCTGCATCTGCAGTGCTGTGTCCAGTTCTGAGTTCCTTAGGACGGGAGACATGGACCTCCTAGAGCAGGTCTGGTGAAAAGTTGATTAAATGGTAAGGAACTGTGAGCATGTGCCTTGTAAAGAATGGCTGAGGGAGCTGCACCTGTTCAGCCTCGAGAAAAGAAGACATGTATAAATGTATTCAAATATCAGAAGGGAAGATGCCAGGAAGATGGGGCCAAACTCCTGTCGGTAGTGCAACAGGACAAAGGGCAACAGGCAGAAACTGGGACACAGAAGTTCCACCTGAACATGAGAAATAATTTCTTGACTGTACAACTTAACTGAGCACTGGAACAGATTGCCAAGAGAGGATGTAGAATCTCCTTCTATGGAAATATTAAAGAACCATCTGGACAGCATCCTGTCCAGTGTGCTTTCCACCCTGCTTGAGTAGGGAGGTTGCACCAGATGATCTACAGAGATCCCTTCCAGCCTTACACATTATGAAATTCTGTGTTTTAACCAGGACCTATACAGAGGTTTGGGCACCAGAGTGGTCCCCATGGACCATGGCAGCTGACAGAGTGTCTGCAAGGTGAGAAGGAGTGGCAGGGAGCCACAGGATTTCAGAGGTAACTGCTAGAGTAAGATTCAGGTCTTGACGCTCCACTTTTAAATTCTGAGGCTCCCCCTGGCCTCCAAAGTTGCAAAGGGCAGCTTGAAGCCATGACCCATGTCAGGGTCTTAAAGGGTCAGAAACCAAAATGTAAAAATGCTCACCCCTTCCCAACGAAATACACATAAAAATCTATTTATGTAAATTAAATCTTATGATTTAATAATGGTCATGTAACGTTGACAGATGCAATTTTTGAATAGGTAAAGATGGGTCTGTTGTGTTTTAGGGGTGAGATAAACCCTTCTCCCAAGGCTGAACCTAGCACCAAGACATACCCCCACCTTCCCCACGGTGGGATGCTTTTTTTATGTTTTTCCAGCACTGATGGAAACAAAGCTACATGGCCAGTTGGGCTCAGGTTTAGCCTTGTCTGCTGGGGCCGCTTTTCACACCAATTCAGACAGCCTGGCATCAATCCCCCTCTTTGTGCACCAGAGAGAGGGGCAGGTCAGGGCACACAGCACAGCGAGGAGCGGTAGGGTCTCCAGGCAGCACTCGGCGAGTGCTGGCGGGCACAGATGGTGTTATTTCCCCCCGAGGGCCGCGGGGTGCCCACAGCGATGCTGGTGTGCGGCTGAGCAGGGCGCTAGGATTTGCATGTGCCCTTTGCACACCAGGCGCCGGCTATTTAAATGACAATGGGGCGAGGGGCAAGTTAGGTATATATATAGACAGAGAGATATTTCTCTGTCTGCATGGGCTGCTGCTGGCAGCTGCAGTCCAACAGCCATCCTCGCCTCCCCTATCAATATCCTTTCCCCTGAGCTGGAAGGACTAAGGGATAATTTAGTCTTTATGCTAGTTTGGACTTCGTCTGATTACCAGCTGAGCCTGATTACACAGGCCTTGCTGTCCCTTCTGGGAAATAGTCCAGACAGCACAGAGGGGCCACTGCTCCTCCTGCCAATTTTGCCACTGCCAATTCCTCTGATTTTATTTTGGGTTGCAGGAGGGGTAGCTTGTTCTCTCTGTTGTCCTCACTGTGCACCCACTGTCAGGGACCAAAGGACCTAGTTTTTCTTGAGGACCATAGATCACATTCACACACAGGGCTTGAATACGAACATGTAGAACCAGCTGGTGGGGAGCTGAGCTCTTGTGACTACTGATGACATGGAGCTGGGTCCTGCAGCAAGCAGCAAAGTGGGGTCTGTCTTCAAGTGGGCCTCCTTACCCACCCCAGTTTCCCTTTTCTTTCACAATTTGACACCTCAGTATGTGTCAGTGGGTGCCTTGGATATGCATGTAACTGGGAGCAAGAGTGAGCTGTCAGGTAGAAACTGGTCCAAGTAGCAAAGCTAAAGATCTGTTCCAGCTGAGCATCCCAGCTCCAGCTATTTGACTGAGAGTAGAGCGAGTGTCAGGCCAGGCAGCATTAGAGTACTGGGAACTGACAGCAGCCAGCATTTACAGTCCAGCAGCCAGCCCATCCTCCCCCACCACTTGCCACTTAGGAGCACTTGGATCAGCCAGACACAAGATTCAGATCCATATCTACAGTTCTACAGAGTTCAGAGGAAGTGAAGTTTTGGCTTTGGACTTAGGCAATTTTCAAAGCTAATGAACAGATGGTGTTTTACTTGCTGTCTCCAGCCCCTTTGTATTAGCTATGATCCAAGTCTAAACACCATAGATGAATTAGGATGGTCATGTTCCCACATTCACTTGGGACATGTGGAACATAATGTGTGTGGAGATGGAGGGGCATAGTGCAAACAGTCCTAGAGCCAGGACCAGTTTAAAAACACCTCTGCACAGCTGGAGCAGTCTGTGTTGCACAGAGGAGTTACCACAACTTCTGAAGCTCAATGAAAACGCTTGACCCCAACTTGAACTGAGACCTCTCGTTATTGATCCCAGGAAAACTTCAGAGAGGGCCATTGCATTCTGCCTGCAGCAGCTCTGGGTCCTGAGTGGCTCCTCCTCTTTTAGAACTGTCACACTGAGCTGTCCCTTCAGCCTCTCTGCATTGTCTCCAAACCTTGTGGGTGACTAGGGCTGTACAAGAGTTTGGCTCCATCATCTCTGGGGCTCTGTTTGAAATAAGCGTAGGCTGCTCTTATACTTCCTGATAGCATCTCTTCATCAGTGTACAAGTCCAGCTCCTAAATCCTTTTCTCATAAGTTAGTTCTCCAGGCCCCTCGCTATCTCAATTGATACTTCCAGGTTTTTCAACATCTCCCTGGAACCAGAGAGGTCCAGACAGAACAGACTATTTAGACACAGTCTCACCAACACTTAGGAGCGGATTAAGATAATTTCTCTCAATCTGCTGACCACCTTCTTCCTGATGTAGTCTAGAATGCAGATGGCATTATTTGCAATGGAAACACTCTCCTTGGCCTCCCCTGGTATGTTTCACCTGGGTATAAACAGGTATATCTTCACTGACAGATCATACAGGCCCAAGGAGTGCTCCTGGTAGCATTAGTCATGGGTCTAGGTGGCATTTGGGATTTGACCCCCTGAGTCCCATTGGTGGTGGCACCCTGGCCATTTTTCTGTTTCCTGTCCCATGAATCTGAGACAATATGAGAGCTTAGGGAACAGCAGGGTACATCCAGCTGCTGAGAACTGATGCCAGCAAGTGTCAGAAGATGGAGCTCAAGCAATGATTTGTCAGGTGGCATCAGGGGTGCTGACCTCTCCTGTGGCACTGCAGGCTCAGGTAGTACAGTGCTGTCCTGTGCTCTGAGGCACAGATGGTCTGAAAGAGAGTCTTTTGTACATGGTGGAGCAAAACATCACATGCAATGTTGTGACAACTCTATTGGACCAAAGAGCTGTCTGTCAGCATCCTGTTTCCAAGCATGACCAGCAACAGCTGTGTAGGGAAAAGGTATAGCTACCAGGAGGAGAACCACTGTCAGGCCTACCTTTGTAGCTTTGGGACATTTTGGAAATATCCACAGAGAGGAGTTTGATCAATCTTTCCATGGCACAGCCTGAATGGAGCTGGATAACTCACAGCCCAAGACATTTGCTGATTTTGCAGTGGCACTCAGAGCCCCTTTTCATTGTGCACAGGCACTGTGCCCTCATAGCTAATTTAAAGGTGGAACATCTCCAAGTTACTGAAATGTTTTGTATTAATAATTCACTTTCAAGCAGCTTCTTGCTTAGGCTTTGTTTAAAGTGAATCAAAATGTTTTAATTGATCTGAAACTCACTTCTTTGCAAAGAGCTCTTTCTTGATGTATAATTTCAAATTCCAGGCTGCTTTTCTGGTATGGGTTGAACACAAGAGCTGAATTTTTACAATTGCCTCTGCTGAAGAGACAGAGGAAAACTATGGAACCTTGATACTCTAAGACTCCAGTTGACCCTTCTGTTAAGTTTAGGGGGGTGGGTTTGTTTTTGTAATGGTCTGGGTGAAAGCATTGCCATTTCTTGCTAAGAAGAGTGCAAGCTGCTGAGCTGTGTCATGTTTGCCAAGCTCAAACTTCTGGGTGTTTTGCTTTGAAGAGCTTGGTGGTCTCTGTTGCTTGATTGACTAACCGGGATTTTAGGAATAGAATCTATTTTCGATAAATTATGCCATGTAGAAATGCTAATGGGTGAAGTGTCAGCCTCCACATAACAATATGGTTCTTACAGCATGCTGAAAATGGTGGTTGGAGGTTTAGTCTCTCCTGCTAACCATTGCTTCCCTAAAGTGCACTTAAAGCTGATGTGAGGTCCAGTCCTGGGCCTGGAGCACCGGGGAGGTGTGCTACAGAGATCTAAGGGTTTCTCTAGAACATTGCTTTGTTCCAATTGATGTGTCCTGGCCTTGGCTCCTTTTGCCATGCTATTTGTGCAGCCATCACTGAGGAGAGCTGTGCTACATCTGCTTGCTGCTGATGTGGACCCCTCCAGGTTCATTAACTGTGCTCTGCACTGTGCTGAAGTGGTGCTGCTGCAGGAGATGACCTGTGCTTCAGCTGCTGAGAGCAGCTGTGCCTGACCTGCTGTGCCATAGGGCTTGGTGCAGGGCCTTCACCTTCATGGTGCAGCTCATGTGCAACCTGGACCCACTGCCTGCAAGCCTTTAGCTAGCTCTGTGCCAGTCCACAGTTGGGTAGCAGGGGGCTGCATTTGAGACCTGCCCCGGGGTGCTGTTATTTATGGAAACTGGGCAACTGTTAATGGAAAAAAGCTGGCAGAGAGTGCCTTGCCAACCGCTCTTCTGCTGGCAGTAACCTGCAGAGCACGTGTGTGTGCAGTGGTGTTCAAAGGAGGTGTGCAGCTATGGAAACCTATCTCTGCATGCCCAGAGAGCATGTGAGAGCCTGTGAACAGAGGTACTAATGCTTCTCTACTTTGGCTCCCTTGTGATCTTCTGCAAACAGCCCTGCAGGGAGAACCACTTCATTTTCTGCTCTGCATTCCTTATGCTCACAATACCTGGGGAAAAAAATGACAGTTCTCTTTTCTTGAGACTACATGTCAAATGCCTGGGGCTATAGTGAAATATAGATCTACCTAATGCTGGACATAATACACGGGTGTTTCATTCTGCACTTGAGGAAAGAGCCTGCCATGTCTCCAGCTCATGCAGCCTACTACAGCTAGAGGAGAGCCATTCTCTAGGTTCACTCATTTTGCTAACAGACACCTAAAGTAATAATACGGTGCTTTTTAGGGTATAGTGAAGTTCCTTTGGAAGTATGATCAACTATGAAGATCAGTTGGGGGCTTTAACCGAAGACCCTTATTGGGGAATTGGCTCCTGACTATTTATTTCACCAGTGCTTGTTTCAGAGCCACCTCAGTATCTGTCATGCTTCTGATCTGGGAGGTCCTTGTTAAGCATCTGCAGACATTTGGCACATTTTCCTTTCAGGCTTGACCCATTTAATGGTGGGGAGGACAGGTTAACACAAGCTGAGCCAGAGCTGACCTGGAGAGGAAGGAAGAGGCAGGGAGACCTGATTTGCCCAGAAATGCTTTCCGCACTGCAGTGATGGTCACCACCCAGAAGGGGAAACAGAGGAAACTATATCTGGAGGAGCCTGCCATGCTCAGACAGCGACTCATTCTGCTGCAGCTCCAAGCATGGTTTGAGCCCAGTGTGTGGCTGCAGTACAGCAGCTTGATGAGTTGCCACATGTCAGCCACACTGTGGTAGCCATCTGTGTGTGATGGATGTGTGGCGTGCAGTGGGGTGCTGAGGAAGCTGCTTCACCTCCTCATCTTTGCAAAGCCATCAAGTGGCTTTGAATTTGTCACAGGCTGCAGGCATTGATCTTTGCTCGGCTGCTATGGGGTTGTGAGCCACCAAGCTGCAGAGCTTGGAGCTGCTTGCCCTTTTCCAAAGTGAGGAGTCAATCTTTGTTGGAAGGTGATGTTTCTTCACATGCTGCCCATGAAGACATTCACTGTGACAGGAGATCACTGAGGCCAATGACTATGCCCAGTTCAAAAAAAAGCATCAAATATTTATTTAAGTGGGCCATCCAAGTGATTTATCAGTAGATATGCAAAAATATGCAAGAGCCGTGAGGGACACGGAAGAACCAGGCTTTGAAGTGTTACAGCCTACCCTGGCCAAAATGTTCATGAGATATTTTCAATGGACCGGTAGCCCATCATGGAGGACAGCAGGTTTTTGAGCACTTTTTCCAGATGAGGCAGCCTTGGCCCATGCCAGGAGACTGAGCTACATGAACCTTGTCCTTAGTCTGGCAGGTCCAGCCTGAAACCTCTTTACATAGCTCACATCAGATCAAGACAAAACAAATGCTCCCAGCCCAGGTGTTAAACTGATTTAATGACAATCTTTCTTTCAAAACAACCTCAACACCTCATCAGTGAAGGTTATTTTTTAAATTGGATGACTGAAAAAAAAAAAAAAAAAAAAAAAAGGAATGACCTGTAAGGACTTCTATTAAAAAAATATTTTTTAAATAGTTGGTGAGGAGTAATCTTTGGTAAATGCCTAGTGTCTGGCTCAATGTGGGTCTTCTGTCTGCCTTTGTGTGTGGGTACATACGGCCTCAGTGGATATGTGTGGAGTGGAAGCAGTCCTGTTCTGTAGGTCCCCTGTGCTCAGGTTTGTGTTTGTGTACTGGGAGCGTTAATGAGAACAGACTGCCTTTCTTTCCCTTCGTTCCCCAATCCCATCTGTTCAAACAAAAGGCTGAAAGGGAGAGAGAGCTGAGACCCTGCTGGTCAAGAGGGGATGGATAATAACACATATCCTTGGGCTACATTTCAGCACATGCAACCCTTTCAAGCTGTGCTAAAGCTTTTATTCAGGCAAGAGAAAGAACAACCAATATAAAATAAGGATTTTTTTCCTTCCTTTTAGAAAAGCTTCATCAGGCCTGAAGGATGCTACATTCCATTCTTTCTCTCTAACATTTCATAATGCTGGATTATTAAAAAAAAGAGTCTAAACCCATACCAATTATATATTTGTGTGTGTACAGACAGAGCATGATATTGGGCTAGAGCAAGTAACATATGCAGAGGGGCCAGGGATGGCTTAGAAAGTCAATTTTCACTCTGTTTGCACATGGTAACAGTTCCAGATTTGTGTAATTAACTATACATCAAAAGGGTGTGAAGGAAGATATATTCCTCTCCACCTTGGGGATTTGATAGGTACTTTGCAATTCACAGTTAACCCCCCATTCACATCTTTGTCATTATGGTCATGCCAAACAACTCATCTGAAGATCAAAACAGCTTTCTTGGGGGCTGTAACAGCCAGAGAAGCACAAAAGATGGCACCTTGAATCCCAGAGCAGGTACGGAGTGGCAGAGAGGGATGCAGCCCTTGACGGCGGTGCTGGTGTTCAGCCTTCTGCCAGCCATTCCAGGGACTTCAAAATGGTTTATGGGAGAAAAATGGTCTCAAATGCCATTAGTTTAATGCTTCATAATGTCGTTGTGTCTGTTTTAAATGCAATCACCAAGCTCAGGGGACACCCAGCACTAAAATAAAAGAAGAGGAAAAGTGCTTCCAGAAATGTAACGATGGAAAAGGAGGCAGGGAAATCTTTGGTGAGTGAAGAAATGAGATTCACTTGTTCTTTTCCACTGAACAGGTAGCACATGAATTATTGGTATAGGACAGCTAAAGGGATATTCATCATGAGAACTGATTTCACCCAGATTGTAATAAATACACCAAAGTAGCATAATCAGTCTGGAAGCAGAGGAGAGTTTTGCAAAACACAAGACCTGATCCTGGCCAAGATTTTCAGAAAGAGCAATTTCAAGCGAGATTTCTAGTGCTGTGTTAACTATCTTTGTCTCAGAAGTGGCGCACAACAGATCCCACCAAATGTGTCCATCATCCCCATCCAGCAAGTTTATTTATGTGTGTGTGGGTGCCTGACTCCAGGGTGCACTCAAAGAGAGGGAGCCAGAAAAAATGAAACATATCAAAACCAGTGAACAAGCTGAATCTGATTGGTTCAGACTAATAGAAATTTAAATAAATAAATTGGAAAAACAATGAGTACAAGCAGTGGTTGTGCTCATGCTAGCTTTAGGAATCTTTCTAAATGTCTCCTATCTTATTTCAATCACACAGGTGGAGCTGTTTCCTTAGGGATGAAATCCTACCTTGGTTGATATCTCCCACTCCAAGTGAGGCAGGTACATGTTCTTTTCAGACAGGAGCTGTTCGATTTCAGCAGTCATCAGTTATTCTTGTCCAGGGAAGTATTAAACAAGGTGAAAGGATCATAGGATGGTCTAGCACTGCTCCTTTGTGTCTTTTCTTTGCAATACTAGCAATTTGGGGCAACCTGCTTCTATGCATTGACGCTGGCAGCTAATCTGATGTATAAAATTTACATGAGCAGCACATCCCCTCTTATCTCTACACCTCTTCTCACAAGGCATCCATCTCACACATAGGTTGCACCCTGTGGCCGCCCTCATGTCTGTCGTTAGAAAGCAGACCCTTGAGCCTGGCCTAACTGTGCACCATTGATGTATTGCAGGACAGGCCTCTGCTGAATTCATCCATCAGGCAGCCACAGGAAGTGATTTCTGCAGATTAATGTGCTGGTAGGTGCATGCAGAGGTTGTAAGAGGAAAGGTTTGTGGTAGTAGCTGGCTTGCTGAGAAGACAGAGAAATTAATGTGGCAGAAATAGGGTCTTTAGCATTGCAGATAGGTACAGATCAATAGATTGCTGCTTTCTGCTCTTGTATTTGCTTTCTGCTACAGCTATTGATAGAAAACAAGAAAAAGGAGTTTTTGACAATGCTTTGTACAAGGCTGGTTTTGAGAGTCTGTTCCCAGTGTTTTACACACCAGCCAAATGTAACTCTGCGGGCTGAGATTCGCCATGGTGGATGTCTCTAATAGTTTGGGTTGAGGGAGCCGAGTTTAATCTTGGAAGGAGGTTAGAGAAAAAGAAACAGATGTATCTGTAGTTTAAAATTGACTAGCAGTGCTTTCTTTGAGAAAATCTAAAGTTTCTGTGGAGCAGAGATTAGAAATCTGGCTTGAAAGGAGCTCCACTGCAGGGGATATGACTTCTGTCATACCCTGAAAAACTGTCCCAGTTTGGCAAGATTGTGAGTCTCCAGAGAAAACCAGATTAAGTCTCTTTGGCACTTGGCAATAGAGTTTTGTCAGTGTTTAACAGCTGAACTGCCTGTCCATCCTTGTTATGTGTGACCACAGTGCCTGACCCATCCCTGCGGAGCACAGCCCTTAGCTGCATTGTCCTTGGAATGCATTTTACCATGCGGGAGTTCCTTGGTGATGGGTACCACAAATGCAGTCTAGGGGAATACAGCTGAGAGGCGCACACAGAAAAGTTTCTTTTGCATTTCGTCGATGGCTAAATGTGTAACCAGATGGACTTGGAGCATCAGGAATCACTGAGTAAGGAGAAAAGTCAATGAAGTAGGTATTTGCTGTCAGACATGAAATAGATAAAATTCTTCCATTAGTTCCTGATGTGAAACAAATAAACGAAGCAGAATGTTTTAACTGCAGGCCATCACAGACATCTTTTGTTATCCTCAGATATATTCCCTGGATGTGATGTAGCAGCAGGCTTCTGGTGCAAGGCTTTAGAAAAACAGAGTCTTTGTTGGCAATGTGTTCAACACCATTTCTAGGAAACATCCTTTCCTTCTTCTGACATTCAGGTCATGTTTCATATTCACCCTTCTTCCTAGGAAAATAACAGTAAGATTGATGATATTAAAATACTTAGGTCTGCAGCCATGGTATTTGAATGTGGAAAGGATCATACAATTATCATGACTGGTGACTTGGAGCAACTTTGGAAAAAGCTAGACGTTCCAGATGAACTAGCAAAACTGTCTGTTTCTTATGGTGGAAATGATGTGCCTGAAAGAGAAGTTAATACATCCAGGTAGGCAAGAAAAATGTTAGAAGAATTACATCAAAGGTATTCGGGAACTGAAAAAAATCAAAGAGAGGAGCCAAGGAAGTTTCATGCTGGCATCAGAAGGTCAGTGGCATCAAGGAAGCTGATGAAGCTTGTCAAATATCGTGGGATAAGTAATAGAAATAGTAGGATTACCATGAATGAAATAGTAAGATTGCTGTAAATGAAACATTAACAAAAATACTAGTTTGTGTGAAACCACAAGAAGCAAAAAATAGAGCAAGGGTTGTTAGACTGGTCTGTATTGAGCATCAAGGGTATGACTTCAGCAATCAAACTGTAGACACTGAGGAAGATGCTATTGATGTCAGGCCTGGACAGGGCCCCAGCACAGACAATTCCTCAGCAGGTACTAGCTCTGATAAACAGGAGTATTGCAGAAGGGTTGCAGCAGATTGAACGTGCCATTGTTCTTCCCATTGTCCCAAAAGGAAGGCAGGGAAGTAATCGTGAGATGCTCAAAATTAGAATTCAGAGGTGGTGTGTGCTAGCTGTGCCTAGGGTTTATGGAGGCTGAAGTGAACAAGACTGTGAAGCAAAATCTGCTCCCATAGATTCTGCTGACTCTGAAAAAGTGTACAGGACCCATTCCATAACCAGGTAATTGCCAACCAGCACGAGGGTTCCAAATGCATGGAAGCAATTTTTCCTGGATACAATATACCTGATACCAAAATATCTGTACTCCACAATCTATCAGACTGGGTACTAAAGTACTCACTGAGGATGGACACAGACCCAGTTTCAGACAGATGATTAGCACTGCTACAGTTCTGAGTAGTACCTCAACAGTGTGGATTGTCACATGGTCAGTAGGAAACTGAAGAACGAGAAAAATCCTGACAAGAACACTGGGAGTCAGAGTCCATGGTGACTCTAACATAGGAAAATCCAACATAAAAGAAAAGTGATATGTGATTCATGGACCTGGGAGTTGCTATAATGCATCCTTATAATCAGAGGTAAAGTTGCGAATGGTGAGTTTAGCCCTGCTACTATGGAAAACAGGTAAATACACCCAGTAATGAAATAAGGAGCAGCTTCTCACAACATGAGTGAAAATGGAGCTGGAATGATGCACTCTCTATTCTGGAAGGGCCTCAGACAAAGGATCTCAGAGCAGGATCACGAGGAGGCAGTTGATGTTATGTGACCACAACAAGCAGGCTTACTGCTGCTTGCCAGCCGTGCCATTGCTGTCTCAAAGGAGGCATTAAGACACAATAGACTCAGCATTGTTGAATCAGCTAATCCAGAGGATCACTGGATATTTCTGCTTTTTGTAGGTATTTTTTCAAAGTTCTGTGCTGCAGGGATGTCAAGCAGGGATCCCATTATATGGTGAAGCACATCAGTAACTGGATTTTGTGATAGTCAAAGCTATGGTGCAGCACATATGGAGAATAAGGTCATCCTGTACCAGTCCCTCCAGGAGAGAATGATGATAACCTCCTTGCTTCTCAGTGCTTGCTGAAGGGTGCAACCTTTTACTCACACTCCATAATTAGAGACAGTTTCTGCTCTCATAAAGCAGTGGCCAGCAATAAAGCAAGGCTAACCCACAGCTCTGGATCAAAACAGCCTGAGATGTTGATCTGTTTGAAAGCAGACTCCTAGTTTGGTGGATGAATCTTATGCCTTAACAAACTGGCTGACTGCAGATGGGCATACACAGGCTGCTCAGCTCCCTTTTTTATCTCTTTCAGATGTCACTGCTAGGAACAATGATTAAATCCCCATGTGGCTATTCTCAATCAGTAAGAGCAGGTCTTGTTTCTCTGGAGGCATGTACCAGAGTGGCTCTGTCACCACATGGCACTGAGAGACCACCTGTATTAGCCAAGGATTTAGATACTTCTCGTGGTGGGATGAAGCTAGATGGGACTGGTCAGCTTCACAGACAGAGTGGGACTGGGCAGGTTGCAAATTCTCTTGCTGTGTGGGTCAGGTCCTTATACTGCTGACAGAGCATTTGCAGTCTAAACACGTAAAGGGTGGAAAAGGGAAGCATATGTTGTCTCCCAGGAGGATGTGAGACAGAGAGAAATACCAGACTGGCTGTGAGATTCAGAGATTTAGCGAAATGGCTTTGCTGGTGTCAGTCAAGCTAGAAGTTGCAACTCTTGGAGAAACTCAAGGAGCCACCATACAAAGGAAGAAGATAAGGTGTGGACACTTCTCTGAGTGTGACAGTAGTATAACTTCCACATGACAGAAATTCCCCCACTGAAGATGCTATTGTTTTGAATGCAATTATCTTTTACAAGGTTCTTACAATCCACCTAATCATCTTTATCTTAATGTGCTTTTCCTTTCTACATTGGAACAGAAAATCAATTTCCTTTCAATTTATTTCAAATCTATCTGCATCCAGATTACTGTAACTTGGACACATGGTAATTAAATGCAGTTGGTCTGACTAGACAGGCAGTGAATGCTAGTACAGTTTGTTACTGCTAGCAAGTAATGCATGTTTCTCTGTGCCATCCCACCAGCATGGTTTAATCCTACCCTAGAGAGTGTGTGCTAGGCCATGTGCAAGCTTCACCATGCATTTGTTCCTTGGTTCATGGAGTGACATTGGTGATTAATGTTCCTTGGGTATCAGATTCTGAGATTCCAAAATACTTGTCACACTAGGATCTGCCTCAATAGTTCATCCTTTGTCAGTTCTCACCTGAACCTCTCTTTCTGGTGGGGGCATTTAAGAGGCTGCTGAAAATATCTGCATGTTTTAAAAAAGATACATGGGTTCTACCCTTTGGCTCTACAGTGCAGCTTTGTGCTATAATCCCTGTGTGACTGATAGTATTTGATCTTGACCTTGGCCCCATATAACACTGTATTCTGGGAACTTGTTAAATATGTACTCTGAATCCCATTTTATGTTGTACTTTCACCTTTTGGATGCTACTGAGAAGCAAATTGTGTGGATGTCTTGAAATGATACAGAGGAGGTATTATGAGTGTCTGTAGTTCAAGCATGCACTGTAAATGCACCACTGAGAGGTGCTTTAAGAACAATCCAAGAAAAGGTCATATGAGGTAAATTCACCTTTACAGAGTAAGGTTCAAATCAGTTAAAATCCAGAATGCTGTTACAAGGCAAATGGACTAGGAAAGTTTTGTGCCAATTTACTTCACACATTGTTGGAAGATACTTCATGGGTCAAGAAAGCTGGGAGGTCTCCCTTAGAAATCCTATGGCACTGATGATTCTTGTATGGGGAACACTGAGCTGGGAGAGACAAGGGGGCTGCTCTACAGTTTTTAAAGACACTTTGTTTGAAAACAATGCTTTCTCTGATAGAGCCTGAACTAGTGATTTTAGCCTTTGACGTATATGTCATATGATTACATACAGCAAAGTGACTTTAGTGTTTAAAGATAATTTCTGAATCTCTGGATCCTTTTTGTGTTCTGTGTCCCCATCAAAAACAGAACAAGTTGAGTGCCCGTGAACCACTTTTGAAGACTCCATTCCTAGCTGGTCAGCAAGACCTGGCTCATACTGGAGGTGGCCTCTGGTCACAAGATTTAAGCTGGTCTGTACTGGGATTTTCTGAATGGCTGCATATGGGGTCTGGGACTGTTTGTTTGTCTGAGACACCTTTGATCACCCAAAAAAGCCCCAGTGGGATGAGCTTAGAAGATGATTTTCCATTCCCCCCAAACCACTATTTTCACTCCTCCTCTCTTTGTTACCATTTTAACTTCTTCGTTTTCCTTGTCTCTTCCTCATTTTTGAGGCTTGAATCTAAAGTATGTCAAATTTTGCTAGGTTTTGATGACCACAATGGCTGAATCTAAACTCTTCAAGTCTTTCAACAGTCCTTTCTATCTTTCAAACACTTTGCTAGATCAATATTATTTAAGGTCTCCAGAGCTTAGATCTTCTTGGGACAATTCAAGCAATATAAGAGGTTGTGACCCCAATAATAGGACCTACCTGTTCAGAAGGCAGTCCTGTCAAAATGAAGTCTTAAAAATATGTTAGGACAAGGAGACTGGGGCTGAATTCAAGGCAGGCCCCATCCTACATTTGACCATCCTACCACACCATGATTATCTTCAGGATCCTTCTTAGGATTGTTACTGTGGTGACAATCATAAGTAACTTATTTGAGATCATGGAACCTGCTGTAAGCTTACCTTTACGTGTTTGGCATGAAACTCCAACCCTCTGCCTTTCAGGAAAGCCACATTTGTTATGCTTATTGCCCCAGGGAACAAGTCGTCCTCCCTCCCTATTTAAGAGATCATATTTATCTTGTCTCATTGGCCTACTGAAGACTCACCTTACAGACAGCTTTTGTGGATAGCTTTTGTGTTCAGGTCCAAAGAGACCAAGGCTTGAAAGATGCTGGCATCTGCCAAAGACCTATTTCCTTCAGATCATGAAGATGTAGACTATAACAGACTGAACATCCATATATCCCAGCATCCTGGTGCAAATGGGAGCTAAAGCAGATGCCTGGGGAATATCACAATAGCAGAGGTGTATATATGATACTTCCTGCGAAAGGTCTGCTGCCCTTCAACAATTTGTAGTTTGAGGAGAGCCTGAGTTGGGAGGAACTTCTACACATTTAGAACTCCTGAGCAGATTTTTATTTTGTGAGCTTCTATCCTTGAACTTGTATGATATTTTTGCTTTTACAACATCCTGAGGAAGGAGTTCCACAGTTTTACTGCACATGGTGTGACAAGATACCTCTTTTTGTTTGTTTTGAGCCTGACATCCAACAGTTTCATTTGATGCCTCCTGGTATCAAATTACATTGGATGAGACAGGGAACAACTGATCCCTCTCCACCATTCCCAGAAAGCCATATGATGGCTTTCTGTAAAATCACTGCTGGCTCAGTCCTTTTCACTTAGTCATTTGCTGTATGGAAGCTATTCCATGCTTTGTATTACCCTTGCTGCCATTCTCAGATGCTTTTGGACTTTTACTGAGACTGAACTACTGAGCTGCACGTGGAATTCAGGATACAGTTTTGTTGGTTTTATGCAATGGCATAATGATGTTCTCTGCCTTGCTCTCTACCTGTTTTGTTCTGTTCTCTCAGTGGTGATAATAATATCTTACATTTAGTTTTCTTTTTCCATGACACAAAGACCCAAGCTGATGTTATCATGAAGCAATATGTCATAGCTGTAAGATCTTGCTTCTGTGCTTGGCTCAGGACTGATCAGTTATATGTGAAGTTAGAAATGTTCTTGCCTGCATGCATCACCTTATCACTTTATTTGAATTGAATTTCTTGTGCTATTTTATCAGTCTCACACATTCCTTCTGCAATTTTTCATGGTTAGTCCTTGTCTTTATTATCTTGAATAAGAAAAGTCCAATACAGCTTTGTGGCTCTATTCTATAGGGATAATATCTGGGATATTCTTGAAACCTGTCTTAAATCTTGAAATTGCTTAAATGGTCAGAAGACCCTTGGTATTGGGAATATTGGATATGATACGTGGGAAAGAGTTGTCTTTGAATGCTGTGACTGCACACACTGGAATTCTGCTTTCTCCTGCTCTGCTCTGCTCTGTTCTGTTCTGCATTTCTTTTCTTTCTTTATTTGTTTTTACCTTGTCTGTGGGCCCTCTCTGAGCTGTAGAGTTTGCAAATCTTTCTGCCTCTTCTATCGACAGAATAATTTTGAGCAAGGGGACAGAGAATTTCTCTGGAGGATAGATGTTATATGACAAACCCCTTGTCTTTTGGTCCTTGAAAAAATGTTCCTGTCCCAGTCCATCCCTCTCACCACCACTAAAGTTGTGGTGATCTCTCCTGAGTACTTTTGAATGTTTAGTTAACAACTCCTTTTTATTTCCCTTCCTGCCTGGTTCTTGTCTGTTCCTAGACTGAACTTGCTTTTAACCCGTGAGCCAACAGCTCCTTCTGACTTTGCCAGAGCATTTTCTCCCCATCCACCCATACCAGCAGCTCTTCCCAACCGCTTATATCCTTCTCCTTCCTCACACTTCCTGCTGTCATCTTTTCCTATATTTGCTGCCTGCCTTTTCAGATGCCTTTTGTTCCTCATTATGCCCTGGTGTAGACCCCAGGTTCGTATGTACACCCCACCACCCTCAGGGAAAATCCTTCATGTTATGCCCAGTCTGATCGATGAGACTCCTCCACCTATGTGACCTGGCTTCTTCTCCCCTTCATTCACTCCATGCTACATTTGCTTTGATTTAAGCACTCCTAATGGCACCTTTTTTCATGCCTTCTTCCTCCTCTGAATTCTCCATAGATTTCTTCTCTGATCATCTTCTTGTTTTAGTGAGGAATACCAGAACAACTGTCACCTGTTGCTTTCCAAGTGACTCTGTGCCCAGCCACTCCAAGAGCAATCATTGCATCCACCAATGTGTGTGTGCACTCATATCTAGGAAAGTTTGGGAGGAAAAAACCAGCAAAAACAAGGTGGAGGGTGGGGTGGGGTAGATGGGAGTCTTTTATTAATTTGCTAAGAATGCCTTAAGCAAATAAGTGGATTTGAGAAGTGTAAATTCTGTAACATTACCTCTCTCAGATCAGTTGAGTAGAAGTCTGCACAGATGAGAAGTGAGACACCAGCCCTGAGCTGGAGCACCAAGCAGCTCCCTGTGAGAGCAAGGACTGGCTGCACTGCAGGGCATGGGCTGGCGAGATGGCAGAGGAGCAGAACCACCTCTCCACAGTTGTGCCACTCTCCGGAAGCTTGAAGGGCAGGGTGGCTGTGGGAAGGACAGAAGGAGGTGCTGGAGGGAGGGCGCAGGAGCTCTTGTGAGATATGGGCTGTGAGGACTTGATGGAGAGCAGTGGAGGGCAGAGGACCCTACTCTGAAAGGACAGAGGGGGTGACATCAAAGAGCACAGCCGCACGGTGAGAAAAACAGCAACTTTGTTTCTGCACTTGTGTCTGAAAGGGGACAGGGTCTGAGCTCTCTTTCATTTTGAGCCTGAGTTATTCCAGCCCAGTGACTCGGTTTATTTCTGTCTCTGCTCCTGACATTTCTCTTTCAGGTGGCTGCTGCATGGTTTTGGGTGGGGCTGTGGGCTGGGGCGACTCGTGTTTTCAAGCTCTTATCGGCGTCAGTATGATGTTCTGCTTTGCTTTTCTGTCATACGGCATCCTGCTCCCCTCCCCTTCCTCCCCTCCCTCTGCCGGCTCCCAGAGGAGGTGACAGACGGTCCTGTAATTTGGTTCCATTCGCTCGACTGGAGCAACACCTGCCCCCCTCTCTGGGGACAGGAGGGTCTCATCCCTAACCGTGCAAGGAGCCAAAGATGAATCTGAAACTCACATGCAAATAGAGCTCAGGATAAAACAATACGGCCATTCTGGGCAGGAAAGGCAAAATCCGTCACCAGGGGAAGAGGCAGGAAAAACTAAATCGGCTCTGAAGAAATAAATAAGAAGCACCAGGAGATTGTCTTTTCGTTTTGGGTTGGTTGCTATTGTGGTTATTGATCTGTCCCACCCTGGAGAATAAACTGAGAGTACTGAAAAATAATGGCTGATATTAGAACACATTTATTCACCCTACAAGACCTGGGTTAATTTGGCTACAGGATGGCTAGATTGATAGATATGTGAAGAGATAGAATGTCTCTGCTATTTCTTCACAGCTGTATAATGGAAAAGATCCATTTCTTTGTTGAGTTTCATGTACAACATCCTCTTCAGCTCCCCACTCCCTATCTCTCTCTCAAACACACACACACTCCCTTTGCTAGAAATATAGCAAAGATATCAAACTGCATCCAAGACCCTCAGAATTTATCTGCTGTAACTATCAGTGGTCATATCCTACCTGGCTTACACGCTTTTTAACACAAACAATAGGACACGACCTTGTGGCTGGGGAGTAATGTGATCCTGAATGCACAGTACCATGCACTTTGCTGGACAGTGATGGTCTATGCCTAGTAAATCTTCCTTTTGTATGGGCATATGTGACAGCAGCATAAATTTTAGAATATAAATTTTATATTTTGGAATATTTTATGCTCAAGATTTTTAATCTTTTAGGAAACTGTGTGATACTCAGATACAGCTCCCCCTTAGCTGTACAGCCCTGTCAAAACCATTATGTTTATTTGGAGGAGTTACTTTTGGCTTGCTGTCTGTCCTCGTTTGCTGTATTAGGGTCAGGATCTATTTCCAGGGTTCAGATGAATGCATTAGCTGCCCTGTTTCCTAATGATACCTAGTGAGTGTATATTGCACCGTAAATCCATATAGGCCTGAAAATGTGTCTTAGTAGGTGTCGTAACCTGATGTTAGCATGCATTGGATATCCCTTATACTGGGATATTCTAGGTTTATCCATTAGAACTGCTTGGTCTCTGTGAATGTTGGAGATTTCCATTCAATATTTTATGTATTTTATATAATGTTTTAAATGTTTTATATATTGTATTGAATTCAGGCCTAAAGTCCCTGTTTTAGAGTCAGCTAGAGGTCCAGAGGTAGTGCTCTACCTTCTCTGTCTCTGAGTGCACTTTCTTTCATGGCTTGTGAGATGAGCTCCTCTTCAGTTGTGAAAGAAAGGTATCTGAGTGTAGCTAAAACACCAGGAAATATTAACTGTGTCTCTTCCCTGCCAATTGTTGTAATGGCTGAGTATGATATAAACTTCCATTCAGCAGTTCCCAGTCCTCCTATAGTATTGTCATTCAAGGTCATTCATTCCTTCATTGCAAAGGGAACATAGACGTAGGCAAACTTTTATTATATATTTAGACTTTTTTGCTATCTAACCCAGACTTGCAATGAGATGGAGTAATATTTGTTTACCCATTCTTCGTAAATCCAGACTTCTGAGCACTTAGCCATGCAGCCTTCTTTTTTTTTTCTTTTTGCATAAGCCTTGTAACTTGTGCATACTACTCAGCTCCTTAAGAATACAAAAAAGTGTGGAATGTGGGAGCAAAACCTAAATTTCTGTTTTCAACACTCATCAACTGCTAGATGAGAATGAGTTTCCTTCTTGGTGCCAGCAGGAGAAATAGAAGTTGAGGTGATGTTATAGTGGGGACAGGATTTAAACCAGGTGGTGGGCATATAGAAGTGAGACAGGACTTGCAGGAAGAAGCAATTTCTTCCATCAGATAAAACTTGGGAAGAGCATCTCTTCAGGTCAAGTGCCCTGACCCTTTTGCAGGTTGAACTTGATTTGTGACCTTTTGGATACTACCAAAACAAAGCTCTTGCTACTCTGTGTCTGAGTGCAGACAGGCTCTTTGTTGTCTCAGGGACAGTAAGAATGGAATAGCCCACAAATTTTCTGACTTCCTGAGCCTGTTCCCACACATCTCCAAGCTGTGCTCTTCTTTGCTCACAACATAGGAGCCTTTCTGGCTTATCACTTGGGCACAGGATCACATGGCTGGGAACATGAGACTTTAGCATTATCTTAACCTGTGCCTCTGACATTTGTGTGAGACCCCCAGAAGGGGAAGTGAAGCCAGGGGGAAGGTAGGGTTCACACCTACAACTGCCAGTGACTGCAGCCATCATACTTCACAGGCAGGTGTTGCAGAGCACTCTCTTACCCTAAAACAGGCCTTCCCAATGGTCAAGAAGGAAATAATATGTTTCTCTTTCCATTAACTAAGTCAGCCCAAATTCTGGTAGCTTGAATGCTTTTTGGATTGCAGGATTTATAATATCACTCAGGCAATTACATCAAACTCAACACAGCGCCCTGATACAGCACCTAAGAAACAAACCTGTCCCAAAGGAAGCCAGCTCCAAAGTTGGGGGAGCCCTTAAATGCAAGATTTGAAACCTGTGCATTGAACAATCAAACCAGTTTATTCTCTCCTGGAACATGGCAAGTGTATATTTGTAGAAATGGAATTAACAGTTTCTCTGACAGGTTTTCTTCATGGAGCTTTTCAGCTGGTCAAGACTACACTTAATTAAATCACAGTGCAAAGTGTCAGCCGTAAGAATGGGGTGGAGGGGAGGGTTTTATCTCTCCAGCAAGTAAGAATAGAAGCCACCAGAGTCAATGGCAGTATTCAAGTTATAGGTAAAATTAACCCCTTGTGGCAAATGAGAAAAGGGTTTAATAAATGAAATAGTCTCAGGTAATAACCAGTCTGCCATTGAGTCTGTATCTGTTTCACGTTTCAAATGACAAGATTTGGCAATGAAGCCTTATATAAAAGATTATGGTTGAGGTTTTCTAAAGCAGGGAAAGGGCACAAGATTTTTCCTTCGTTTCAGTAGAATAAGACCTGCCCAGAGAGGGATCAAAGATGAATTTAAACAAGAGAAAGAAAACCCAGTGCACTCAGGCAGGACACAAC
This sequence comes from Muscicapa striata striata, assembly GCA_030060385.1. Classification (NCBI taxonomy): domain Eukaryota; kingdom Metazoa; phylum Chordata; class Aves; order Passeriformes; family Muscicapidae; genus Muscicapa; species Muscicapa striata. The sequence continues at coordinate 1,975,544 of JAREIS010000173.1, forward strand.
ATGTACATTTGGGTGGCAAAGCCCGACATTTCAAAGAGTGAGGCAGCAAAACAGGTGCTTGCAAACATCAGATTTGATTATACAGCTTGAACTTTGGAACGTGTGACCAGATACCAGTCATGGTGAGACTGGGAGAAAATGACAGCAAGAGTCCTGTGTCTGCATTTGGGCAGGGCAACCAGCTGAGAGCAGCTAGAGCAGGGAAGCTGTAGTGGAGGGACTGCAGTCCAAGTCTCCCTGGGCAGGCAACCTGTTGAAGCTGCCCACATATGACTTGAGAAGCCTTTGTAATCCTTATCCGTAAGGATAAGGATCTCTTTCTGTCTGACAGAAGGATCAACAGGGAAAAATAATTAGGAAAAAAACACTTTTATTTGATACTTTTATTTATATGCAAAACAGCTCACCATTCATGAGAGATATGAAAAACGCATCAGATAGAAATCAGATTTATCTATTTTCACTACAAAATATTGCATTATATAAAGCAACATAGACACACAAAAAAACCCTGAAAAAGACTAAAATCTTTGGATAGCAGATGTGGGTTTTTTTCTTTTTCTCTTTTGTCCCTAAAATGCGCTTCTTGTTTTAAGAGATTCACAGCAAAGAACATGAAACATTTTCCGGTTATAGAATTTTTTTGGTTGTCACAAAGGAAAGCAGTCCTGGATTTATTTTTTTTTTTTTTTTTTTTTTTTTTTTTTTTTTTTAGGAAAAAAGTCCTTTCCTAAAAATATACCACACACATACACACCCACGCTCACTCCCACACACATGCATATATAGCACACTCACATATACACCCACAAAGAAACTACTTCCCTTATAAACGATTTGCGAAGTACTTTTCAGACGCAACTATAGATCAGAATAACAACAAGTTTTTTTAAAAAAAAACCCCTCTCCTAGTTAAGTGCTAGTGGTTGTTGATCCCATACAAGGAAAGAAAGAAAAAAGGTCAAGAACAAATGCATTGATACATATAAAATATACTTATAAACAGGGAGGGGAGGTTCGTTGTACACAAGTGCAATATAATTGGAGGGAAAAATAAATTAAAAAGAAAAGAAAATGAACACTGTATTGATCCCAACAAACACTCATAAAGTCAAACATAATATTCCACAGGAGAAAGTGTAAACACTCGACTATAGAAACCAATTGGCACGAAGTATCCAAAGTAAAATTGCCACCACTCTGAAAAATAAATAAATCTTGAAAAAAATAAATTGTCAACTCCTTCTACCATAAATAAAAAATAGTTATTTTTAACTGCACCCATGGGTCACACGTTTAAGGTCACAAGTAGATGTTTTTGGATATATATAAAGGGGCACTTGACAGCCGGAAGAGACAATCCAGTTTTACACTTCTCTTCGAAAAGCAGGCGCTCGACCGGGCGGGAGCCCTCCGGGGAGAAGCAAAAGCAGCAGGGACCCCCCACCCCGCCGCCCGCCCCGGGGAAGGCGCTGCCCGCCGCGGCCGAACCCGGAGCGGCGGGACTCGGGGTCCTGGGGCTCCGGGCGTCCATCGGGCACTACACGTCCAGCACGTGGTTGAGATAGGAGATGTAGCAGATGGCGAGGCGCAGGATCTCGATCTTGGAGAGCTTCTTGTCGGGGGGCAGGGTGGGCAGCAGCTTGCGCAGCTCGGCGAAGGCCAGGTTGAAGGCCTCCACGCGGATCCGCTCACGCGTGGCGTGGGCCGAGCGGTACTTGGCCGTGGCGCGGCGCCGCCGGCGCTTCTCCTCCCGGCTCAGCGGCGGCGGGTGCAGCCCAGGCCGGCCCCGCCGCGGCCCTCCCCGCCGCCACCACCTCGGCCCTCGCCGCCGCCGCCCTCGGCGGGCTCCGGGTCGGAGACGCAGCAGCTGAGCGCCTGTGCGTCCGCGCTGCCCAGGGACTCCGGGTCGGAGGGCGCCGAGGAGGGGTGGTCGGAGTCGGCAGCTTGGTCCGGGCTAAGCATCATTTTGGGGGCGGAGGAGCCTTCCCGAGACAGAGAAGCAGAGAGAGCGGGTCAGGGCCCCGGCCCCGGAATGCAGGGGCAAGGCGGGGAGCACGGACACGGGCAGAGACACGATGGACATGCCGGTCCCCGCGCCCTGCCCTCAGCGCCGGTACCGCCCGACCGAAGCGGGGGGAGAGCCGGGTGGACGAGTCGAGGCTCCTTCAGAGAGTACTAATGAGAGCAATATCGGGGATAAACGATACCCCTTCATTTAACCATCCCTTCTCTAGCGTTTGACGGCAGCTTCAGCGGAATATACTTCCTGCCGTTAGTCCCTCCGCTTCCTTGGGTGTTGAAACAGGCCCAGAGAGCAATAGAAGATTCTTTTTTTTTTTTTTTTTTTTTCCAAGCAAGCTAATATCCAATGTTTCGATATTGTGGTGATTCCTCCTCCCCAGGCTCCCAAATTTATTATTGTCCTTTCTGGCATGCCAGCTTCTGCTTAACAATTTTTCTTTCTGCAACACTCTGTGGGATCCAGGCTACAGACATGATACTTTTAAACACACAGCTCAAGGCTCCACAAATATAACAAGGCCAGTAGGGAGATTTATTTCCCAGTCCCTACGGGATCTAATGTATCTGGTAGGCTCTCCCCTCCTCTCTTTTCTCTGTGCTCCTTTTTTTTTTTTCCCTCTTTTTCTTTCTTTCTTTCCTTTCCTGCTGCTAATCGTGCTGATAGCGATTTGCTAGCGATCAAATGGGAATGTTTGGAGAGTTTCCGTTTCCTAAGCGTGGGATTCAAAAAGAAACAAAACCCCAAAGCAGAGGCCGAACTTTTCCATCTCTTTAAACTTTCCCTCCTCTCCCCTCCTTGTGAGAAAAGAGGGGGAGGCTAAATAAATAAATAAATAAATGTAGACGTGCCTTTCAAAAGAAAATTGAATCGTATCTTCTTGCGGCCTCACAGAGCACCATCTGTCATGTAGACAGCAATACAAATCCGAGCGCGTCCGTGGACACGCCGGCATGTAATAAAACAATACATCAGGCGACTAGTGAATAACCTTGGACACAAATGTGTGCGTGTGTGTGTGTGTGTGTGTGTGTGTGCAGCTGGGGTGTCGACCGAGGTGGGGAAGGAGCCCGACGGAGGAAGGAACATCACATCCTCCCTTCCCTCGAATTAAGATTGCAAAGTATTTCCCCATAAAGTTTCCAGGGGAAGTCCCAGTCGGGCCTCAGACTCGGTTGGGAAAAATATACTATTATTATTGTCATTGTTAACAATAATAACAACCACACGGGCAGGAGGAATTCTTCCCAGGCAGGGCTAGAGCCAAGCCTCCCCCAACGGGGCGAGACGCAGGGCACGCATGGCAGGGCAGAGGGGCTCTACCGGGGTCCGAGGCTCAGCGCTCCCCGGGGCCCGCAGGGAGTCGGGATTGGGGAGTGGGAGAGAAGAGCGCTTCCCTCCTTGGGAAAGGGCCGTTTCTTGCCAGGGCCTTCGGAAACACTTCATCTTCGATTTTTAATAAGGAGCGTTAATCAGGCCCACAAGGCAGGGTAGGGGGGGAAAAAAACATTAGTGCGCAAGTCAGGTATCAGTGATCTCGTGGGGCAAAAAGGTAAAGAGGAAAGGTTTAAAATCACCTTTCAACTGGCATCCAAGCAAGGGGGCTTATGCAAAAAGCATGCTAAAAGAGGCAGAATTTGCAGGGCGATTGTATGAAAATGGGCAATTAAAGTGGTGGCTCCTGAAGAAAGTTATTTAGAGGTTTCTCTATGGTGTGTGTTGAATTTTTTGCTTTGATATGGTTTTATCTGTATGGTGGAGTTTGGCGAGCTGATCCGGAAAGAGGCTTCCCCCGCTATTTTTTTAAATATTATTGTTACTATTACTATTATTACAGTAAACCCATGCCCCGTGCTACCTGCAAAAGGGAAAGATATTGTTAAGGCTGCTTACCTCGGTGGAATCGTTTGGATAGCCTCTCTTTCCAGGTCCCCTCGCCCCCTCAGCGATTCCTTTACAGTTCAAATGATCCTCCGGGAGTGGAGCATGGAAAAATTAGAAAATCAAAATAAAATAAAATTAATTACGCACAAGAAAGTGTCCTGCTCGAATGGGGAAAGGCAGATCTCATCCCTCGCCGCGGCCTCCAGTGCTCCAGAGATGTTTGTCGTGTTTGTTTGCGGAGTATAAATAACAACTTAAGTTACTTACGATGCATCAGGGGAGAAAAAGCGTTTCCCCATCAAAGTCCTCCTCCGCCCGTTTGTCCGGGGCAGCGGCTGCAGCGCACCAGCGGCTTCGGCCGATAGGTTTTAGAGGAGGCAAGTGCTCCCTTTCCCTGCTTTTCTTCCTCCTCTTCCCCAGCCGCGATAAATAACAAAAGGGATGCGGTGACAGCACCGGCACTGTCTGGGATTATTCCCTCTCTCCTGCCCCCACAGCCTCTCTTTCTCTGTGGGCAGCCCCGCTGCTCCCGGGCCGGGCCGGGCCGGTCCGGTCGCAGGGCCCGGGGCGCGGAGCCGGAGCCCGGGGCGCAGAGCCCGGCGCGGCGCTGCCGGCTTTGTTCCGCCGCGGCCCGGCGCACAGGCACGCCGCGGGTCGGGGTAACAATGCGTCGCTCCCTCCTTTCTTCTCTATTCTCTTTTTTTTTTTTTTTTTTTTTTTTTTTTTTTTTTTTTTTTTTTCTGGGGGCGGGGTGGGAGGGTTACGTGAGGTTTTGTTAATTCACCGGTCCGGCGGAGAGGGGCAGGAGCGGGAGACACGCCGTCGGAAAATGAATGTTTGGTTTAGTTCTTCTTCTGGTCCTTCAAGAACTGGCGAGGGGAGGGAAAAAAAGGATAAACGATACCCCCATCCGTCCCTGAGCTTCCTAACTCCTCCTGCATCTTTCGAGTGAAAAATAAAGGAAAATATGCGAACGCTGAAAAAGAAAAACAAAACGAAATAAACGAAAATCTCGGCGCGGGTTCGGAGCGGCTGCGAGAGATAACGGCGGTGCAGGACAAGGTACGCTCACATGCACAAAAAGAAAGTGCAGTTTCTCCTCCCACCCCTCCCGGAGTGGCAAAGAAGCCAAGGAGGGGTGCGGAAGGTGGCAGCGGCGAGACAGATAGACGGAGTGGTGATTCGTGTGGATCCACTTCTGGTACCAAAGGGTTTCGCCTAGAGATGGTTGGAAGAGATAAAGGCTCAGAGAAAAGGGGGCGGCATTTTTTCCCTCTTAAATTGGTATTTAATGGGAAAGCCTATTGGACAGAAACCTGGACACGAGTCACTTAATTGGACTTGACATCTGTCACAGTGTGGGAGTTTTCACAGCCCAAATATTTTCAGCAGATCAGATTCTCGCTGAATCTGTGCCACAAATTATAACAGTTGAGAGCAGCCCATGATATAAACCCTAGCCTCTGGATATACAGTCTCTAGCCATGCTTGCTCTCACTGCTGTCGTCTCCCCCACCCAAATATTGGATACCCACTGATCTAGAAAAACACCGCTGGCATTTCACATGTAAGCTAATAAATAAGCTTTAAACATCAATTTGCATCATGTATACCAAGCTTGTGGAGAATCATCAGAGTGGTTTCTTAGTTCATTTATTTTGGTTGTCCCTCTGCCCTGTCTCCCACCCACCCCCAATCCCAGTGTGTGGCAGGCATGGACCTGTCAGAGACAGGGGGACAGAAAGGCTTCCCCACTCCCTCTGCCTCCTGCCCTCCCTGCTCCGGTGCACAGACAAAGAGGCGAGGGAGTCAGCCATGAGTCTGTGGCTTTTTTGTTCTCAAGAGACTGGATGGAGCCAGGCCCCTTCGTGCCTGAGTCAGGGGATGCCTGTGACCAAAGTGACTCCTCCTGCTGTCACCCTGGTCCAGCCCCTGCCCAGTGCCTTCTCTGCTCAGAACCCCATTACCGTCCCTGCAGATCCCTTCAAATGGGTGCCATAGCCATTCTTCTGGGTGTAATTGTCTTCTTCCATAGGGACTTTTCTGTGCCAGGAGCCTGTACTGGTAGGCTCCCTTTGGAGCCCTCAAAAAGGGACAGTGGGAGGGGTGGGTAAGACAGGGCAGAACTGATTCTGCTGTTCACCAGCAGCTCAGTGGGTGGTTCTGGGTCCCATCAGCAGGAAGTGTGGGGGGGAGGTGGTAGGAAGACACTTGCAGGGATCCCTGAGAGTCATCCATATGCAACAGGCTGAAAGATCTCTGAAAGGCAAGAGATTCTGCACTTGATATGATTTACAGGACCTTAACAAGAATAAGTAGCATGCCTGAGTAATTTTGGGTTGATACCTGACACACTAGAGAAAGAAATGCCTGAAAGTGGATCCCAATGAGCACTTCTCCCAGGGAAATATGGGGATTTATCTCTCTTCTCCTACTCTTAACAAGTCTCCCAAGCAGCAGGAGGCTATCACTTGCTGTGACCCCTCATACTTGCACTGGTTCCATGGTTATCCAACATGATCCCAGCATCTGGAGATGCTTGGCTAAGCTATCCTTGTCTGCAGTGGGACATGCCAGGAAGATTCAGATGCAAGTCACCGAGGCTGTGGCACATCCCCATTCAGCTTACCTTACTGGTAACCTTCACAGGTGCTCTTTGGAGATCAGGATCAAGGTCACTGTGCTCCACATTCCAAGACACAAGATCCCATTCCATCAAATGACCACCATCCCAAACTTCAATGAGAAAACTGTGGAAGAGACCTTCTCCAGCTCTTTTTTGACTGTGGCTCAGTGCTGGGGACTTTGGCTTGCAATACTCCCCAGGGTGTAAGTCTGAAGCCTCAGCCCACAGAAGCTGCAGGTGATGGAATAAGTAGCTGGCTAAGGCTGCCACAGATAACAGCCAGGAAGCTGCTAATTCATGCAAGCCACCCTTCTCTCTGCTACAGATGCTGTCATCATATGGCTTGCTTTTTAGTTTTAATTTTCAGGAAAAGACCAAACAGTTGCTTCACAATGCTGTTCAGTTATGATGAACATTTTTGACACCTCATAAAGCACTGGTTATTGCCCCTGGGATTCAATTACCCCACTGCTCCACTACCAGATGTGTTAAATCTAGAGGATCCCAGTTTGCCCTGGGAATGCTAGGCCTGGGGTGTCTACCCAAACCTCTCTGCTGGGATACTGGAAATCTTCTCACATCAACTGCAAGACACAGGTGTAGTTTCTGTATCTTTAGCCTTAAAAAGCCAGTCAGAAATGCTGGAGCTGACAACCTGGCTCTTCTATGACCAAATAATGCCCCAAAGCCCAGAAGCAGGGCCAAATTCTGCCACCAGAGAGCTCTACTGTCTCTCACCACTCACACCAGGAGCAAGAGGCTGGTCTTGAGAGCTCAACATGCATGGGGCCAACTGGCCCAGGTGTGGAAGTCACTAGAAACGATCAGAAATTGAGGGAGAGCAGTGCATTTGAGGGAAACTAGAAGTTCCACTTTGACAAAGGAAGGATAACTATAGCTCTCCCTCAATCTCTTTTTATCTTTTCCTTAGGAAATAGCTCACAGCAAACAGAGACCTGCCTGTTGGCAATCAGTGTGGTCCCAAATGAAGCTGCATAGATGCAAAGCCACTTTATGATTTATATCCCCAAATACACACAGAGCAAGCCAGAAGTCTGTGGTTGGCCTCTTCACTACGAAGTACCTCACTGGCATCAAAGCAAGCTAAGATTTCCACATGGTTTCAAAATGCCCTCAATGGCATGAACAGCATTGATTTAGCTTCTCCATAAAAGGTGAAATTGCAACCTACAAGCTGCACCTGCTGAAGAGAAAGTGAATAGGAAAAACAGTGGCACAACTCTGGTCTGTACAATGGGCATCCAGGGCTATTGTATGACCGTGGCCTTACTGCAGACTAAACCCAGGATAGTGAGCCTTGCAGCATGGGTGGACATGAATCTCCTGAAGAGAATTTGGGATTTCATTTTGCCATGCTGGAGGGCTGTAAGGGAGTGATGAACATCTCTTCTTCTTTACCTGGCTTGAGATGTTGCCTGGCTGGAAGTACAGAAGAAAGGGAGGTGGTTTCCTGTGGACAGCATTGCAGCTCACACTGCTCCTTCCCAGCAACCTCTTAAGTTTAGTGAGAATGAAAGGTGTCCAGAGAAAGACTCAGTATGAACAAAGCCACACCTCACCTTTGTTAGGGCCATCTCACTGAAAAGCAAGATGAAAATAATTCTATTTTGACTTCCAGGACTTGCTGACAAGCTAATAAAACCTTATGAACCAGACTCCCCAAGTAAGCCTTAACACAGAACTTATATTAGTTAATTCATTAAAGATAGCTAATAAAAGTTGCCCACTCCTGTGAGACTTACAGTAAAGTGTCACAGGCCATCAAACAATATCAAGTCATAGGTGGTACTGAATTTGTGACAGAGACTCACAACTCAGGGTTTTTCAGGCTTCAGTGGGATCAGACTTTGGAAAGGCAAGATTCAGAAGAGGATTGTCATCAGGACATAGTACAAAGAGTCAAGACTGAAAACAGTGCTGCCATGTGATGGTTTTTTATGGAAAGAGGGCACTTTCTTGTGTGAACATCTCATATTGACATCACACAATGATTTGAAGGTGATGTCATTTGTGAGAATAGTCTGGGTTGGTGCATAGCCCCTAAAAGTCTAAAAGGGTGAAGTACTAGCACCCTGAAGTGGTCATATGTTCCAAGGAAATGTCCTTCCAGCCTGGAAAAGTAGAATAATGAAAGAATCCAACTGCTCTCTCCAGCGCTGGGCCAGGTATTAGGTAATAATTTTTTTGTTTCAGGTTGAGCAAATCTCTCAAGTCTGCCATGAGGAGACATCAAACATGAGAACCCGGGATGCTTCTTTTATGGTGTTACTTGTCAGAGCAGAGCTGCACTTCCATTACCTACATGTCCTCTGTCTGCTGAAAGGACAGCTTTCTAGGATGCTTGAGGACATCCATTCTCTTTTATAGCATACGCCATTCATGCTGCTGGCATATGCTGCCCATTGAAATAAATGGAGCTTGTCACTCTTGGATGTGTTCCTTGGAAATAAATGGTCAAACAAATTAGAACACTGAGCCATGAAAATCCTTGTCCTTTTGAAAAATCTGTGCTGGATGTAGCTCATGCTTTCCTTAGACATTTGGGTGATATTTTTTGTTTTTCTATGGGTCATGTTTACTTTCTCCAAGGCTGTTTTAGTAACAGGTCGGGAGCTTTGATGCTGCTGGCAGGAACAACTTGCAGCTGGGTTAGGGGAAAAAAATAGTGTCCCATGAACAGAGGTACTAGGGCCACCAGGTCTGGATGTGAGTTCACCCAGGCTGAGGTTTGCCACAGTCTGTGGGACTGCTGCTCCATTGCAAACATGGGTGTGACTTCCCTGGGAGTGGCTGCTAAACCAGTAGTCTCCAGTTGAAATATATGGCTTGTGGACAAAATTCTGATTCTTTTTTATCTGACTATAGCCTTTGGCTTATGTCCCTTGGTCTCCACTTCTAGTCTTTTCCTTTGCTTGTTGGACTAGAGGAGACATGGCATTAAGATCCAGCTGTAAAGAGCTGTAAAGAGCCAGGTGTGCTCATGAGGGTGGTCATGCCCCTTCACTGCACATTGTCTTGACCTCTCCAAAGATTGTCCTTGTGATGTCAGTGAGTATTCACAGCTCTCCTGAGAGAAGGGTGTTTTGAGGAATGGAGGATAATGAAGAGTTTTTAAAGGCAGAAGGTCCACTGTGATCATCTCCCTGGAGGTTGAGGGCCACAGGACTTCCCTCTTCACTTCCTGTATAAGCATTTTTCAGAAATAATACCCATTCATGGTTTAAACATTGATGGTGGTGGAGGATTCCCAATGATGCCTGGCAAGTTACTCCACCAGCTGTTTCTCCCCACTATTGAAAACATTGATGTGAAAAATGAGTATGCACACCTTCAGCATACAGCTGTGGAATTTTCTTATGTCTTGGCCCTGGATTAAGAGTTCTCCTTTATTATGTTATCAAGTTTAGATGGGATTTTCTAAACAGGTATATGCATATGTTCTGTACTGCTGATATGCCTGCATGCACCAGTTATTAGCTTGGATTTTCTGGTCATGCAGAGCATAGCTTCAGCTATTGCTGCTGCTCAGGTCAAATGTCTGGAAATTTTGGAAAAATGAGAAAATTTCACCTAAGCAAACATTTCAGTCAGAAAGAGAAAACACGCCTGAGTAAACCCAGACATATGTTGGTCCTTCCTCAGTCAGTATTCATTAGTAGTGGCCATATCAGTTCTGCATCCTTCTTTTTGTTAAACTGAACAGGATTCAATGCCTTGTCATTATGCAGAAGACACCAAGTCTGTTTTACTTCTAAGGCTGTTCTGATCAGGGGATATTTTCCATTCTTCCTGTCCATCTTCCTAGACCAGAAATGTTGAACAAGAAATACTTACTGTGCTCTACAATGTGTCTGTAAGACCCTAGTGCAGCTTGGATGCTCCTGGAACAGGTTTATTAGGAAAGCATATCACACTAAAATTATGGAAAACACATGTAAAAACCTAAGAATGTCCACAGTGGGTTAGACCAAAGATATATTCTTTTCAGCATTGCCAAAAGAGGGAAATCTGTAAGAATAACATAAATCTACAGTGATACTACCCTTAAATACTCCCATGGCATTCAGTTAATTAAAATTTAATGCACTGGACAAATTTTCCTTTTTTAAATTTGTCAAGTTGTGGTTTGAATGCATGTGACTTTTCAGCATTCAAAATTTCCCATGGAAAGGACTTCTCTGTGAGCCATGTGATTTAGGTAAATGCATGTAGAGATGCTTATAAACATCTTTGCAAATAAAATAGCCAAGTTAGCTGAATTACTGTGGCTTCTACTGCTGATGAGCACATGAAGAATAGCATTGAGTATGTGGGCAGTAGTGCCTTATGTTTTCAATTAATGTGTTTGGTTGGAAGCATAAACAGTGGGTGGATTAAAGCCAGTTAAGAAAAAGAGGAGGAATCTCCTGCAGTTTGGGTAAGAGGAAGGAAGTAAGACCAAGACCTGTTCCTTGGAAGTGTTCAGCTTTATTTACCAGGGTGTGGAAGTGAGACCAATCATACACAAGCACACACAATCATTATAGAGGTTGGAGCCATGGAAACTGTCCATGTGGATCAGGCACTAAAGGAGTCAACAAAACAAGCCAGAAACAGAGATTGTTAACCTTTGCAATCAACTCAATAGCAATCCCCACACATAAATTTGCAAATTAAGCAGGACAAATAGGAGGAACTTGGTGATTTTTCTATATGCTTGATGCACTAAATGGGGAGTGTGGGTTTATGCGGCTCCCGGACACACACAGCTGGCAGGCAGCAGCCAGTGAATTGTGGGGGAGGCAGACACTGTGTGCTTTGCTATCGAGGACTTTACCTGTGCACATGTGTGCAACTTCTGGCTCCCAGGGTGAGGAAAGAAAAAGTAGATGTCAAGTCTAGCTGGCAGCCAATGCATCTGTCTTCTGTCTTTCACTCACCCACAGCTGAGGTGGAACTTGGCTATTTTTAAATCTGATGTCTGTGTGTGTAGCCATAGGGAATGCTCTTTCCTATGGTAAAGAAGAAAAAAATAGAGAAAGAAAAAAAAAAAAAGATTTTGCAGCCACCTGCATTCCATAAGCAGATGTTTCTTCCTCTATTGATGCCAAGCACCCCAGCCCACAGGATTCCTTTCTTCACTTGAAAGTAGAACTTGTAAAACAAAACCCAATGATCATTACCAGACTGCTTAGGCCAGTTGACCAAGGAAGAAAAGCTGCCATGCTTTTCTTTCCTTACATGCAAGGTGAGAATGACCTCTTAGGAGGTACCAGGTACTCTTCCCAGTTCAGTGTCTTTTCCCCAGCCATGGCCAGTATCAGCATCTCCTGGAATTAGCAGGAAGGCTTTCACCAGCATGTGGAGAGTTCAAGACCATTTTATTTCTATTTGTATAGCTTAGGCCAGCTGTAACTGGCTTTATGCTGGCTTCTGTGAGTTGTATGGTCATTCCTGGTTAAGGAGTCAAATTGATTTATTCCAAGAAGCCACTCAGGCTTAACAAATTTTTTTTCCTATCAAAATGTTTCCAGGGAATACAATCAGGTATCTGAAAATTCATTCCTTTCCCACAAAAGCATACACCATATCCTAGGCTCCATCCCTGTACAGGCTTAATGCCCTCCAATAGCTGCTTCTCCCTCATCTTCCAGACCTCTAGTAGTCTGGTCTTGAGCATGTGGAAGGTGGTGTTGGGTCTTCTGTATCTTCAGTCATTTCCATTGACCACCTTCTCCATTTCACTGAGGCTATGTAACACTGATACCCTGATTTTTGAGATTGTCTATGAACTTAAACCAGCCAAGTCACTAACTGCTGGATGTTCCTCTCCTTCTATTCCCATAATTTTGAACTCTGTCTTCTGGTGTGGGGTCTAGAGTTGGTTTTGCATCCTCTCCTTGGACATGTTTCCTCATACCTTTCTCGATATAAATTTGTCCACTGGACACTGTTATCCATCCTGCCTAGACCCGTATTTTCCCTTTTGTTTCCCATGCTGTTATTTGTTATTGTTCATCATAAACTATTCTCAAACTACCTAGTTGTGTGGTCCCTTGTTCGAAGGGGAGAAGTCTTAATAAGAAGACTGGCTAGTCAGGACTCAGTCCAAGCAAAGAAGAGAGGTCCCCTGAAGGATAAAATAACCTCTGTTATCTGTTCAGGATTTCCTCATGAACTCAGACCATTTCTATTTGTATATATGACAATGCTTGATGTTTACAGGAGCTCTACTGAAACATCCTAGGGCAGTAGATCCTTATGTTTATGTATACATAGGAATTCAGATAGGAACATTTGTAAGACAGCTTCTTTAGATTCTTCGCAGGTTCCAGATTTTCTGCTTGTCTTCTCAAGAAAAGTCCACTTTAGGGTTTCAATGAAAGATGAAATAAAAAATCAAAGCAATTGCATGTCTAGGAAATGTCATGTTATAATTCACATTCTAATTTACTCCTTCTGTGGCCTCTGTGCTTAGGTCTGCAGGGTTAGTATGACACATATCTAGTTAGGGAGTCTGGATTTTTTCTGGAGTCAGAATTACAGCATCCCCTTAGAAAGGTACTTCTAGCCCTGATGCCATTGAGATGAATTTGAAACTGTGCCTGGAGAGTGTTAGACGCGGAGAAGTATGAATGTGTATGAAGAGTACTGAGGTCAAAATTCTATGCGATATGAACTATCTTGTATCATTTTGATGGAGCACAATTTCATTGTTCACAGTTACTGACAAGATTTTTAATAACACTAGAGTTGTAGTAGGATGCTGTGAAGCACTTGAAAACCCATATGGCTTAGCAAGTGTATGAATTTCTAGGAGGTGAAGAGTGCCTGATGTTGAAGGCTGTGGGATGTTAGATGTTTCTATTTCTGCATATTGTAGTTAAGTGTTCAGCTTTGTGTAGCTCCACTTCAGCAGTCTTTCTTATCCCTGTCCAGGTTGTGTCCATTGCCCCAAGAAACTCTCACTGAATGACTGAAAAGGGACTTTTTACAAGGGTATGTAGAGACAGGACAAGGGGGAATGGGAAAAATGGAAAATGGAAGAGGGTAAGTTTAGATTAGATATTAGGAAATGATTCTTTACTCTGAGGGTGGTGAGTCACTGGCACAGTTTGCCCAGAGAAGCTGTGGATGCCACATCCCTGGAAATGTTCAGGGTCAGGTCAGATGGGGCTTTGAGCAACCTGGTCTAGTGGAAGGTGTTCCTGTCCTTGGTGGGGGCAATGGAACTAGGAGATCTTTAAGGTCCATTTGAACCCAAACCATTCTGTGATTCTGTGAACCAACTCATATCTTTCTTCACCAAGACTCAGATGTCAGAAGTTTTTATGCAGAACAGTCCCCTGCCTACCTCCATGAAGTGGCTTAGGGTAGAGCAGTAACTAATGATGCTCTGCTAAACCAAACACACTCAGGTCTGCTGATGCTGTCATCTCTGATCGTAATATTTGGAGAACATTCCCAAGTGAATTATTCCACAGCCTGGTGGTAGCTATAGTTTCCATAGGGTCATTTACAAAGCATGGCATCGCTGAGTCCTTGGTTCCAGAAAAAATGAAACCTCTGAGCTGGTTTTAGACTGTAAACACTCTTGCTTGGTATTGACCATAGTTTGCTTGTATTCAGGGTCCAGTTTTAAAGAAATAAAGTCAAGTGTTAGGCTGTCTTGAAGTACTTTTCTAGTTTTCTCAGGTGAGGTCTCTCCACTGCTCACTTTCTCCAGAGTCTCTTAGAATGAGGACTTAGTTGTGAGTTGTCCCCCTCTGTGTAGTGAGTTTGAACTTCCTGATAACTGCTGCTCTGCAGTATTGAGCAGAAGCTAATGCAGTTTGATTCACCACTCACTTAGGGTTGACAGATGAACTGGCCAGTCTTTTTGTGGCAGTTTAGCCTACTTTCATATCCAGCTGGCTTCCTCCTCCATCAACCGTAAGTTATTGCCCCTGTGACAGAATGTCTCAACAGTTCATCATCTGGTGTCTCAGTGCTTTTAAGCTAATGCAACAAACTTTGCCATGGCAGAGCCACAGGAGGATGTACATTCCCATCTCCCAGTTCTGCAAAGGGAGTAATGAGAGAAGGGTCACCAGGAAGTTCTTAAACTGCTGCTGTGGGCTCATCAAAGCTCATCTGTCGGAGCACTAGAGTGAATCAAGTTACTGGTAATTGAGATCAGCATCACTGCTCTGTGCCTGAGCAGACTGCAGCTTGCAGGGTATGGAGGCTCCAGCTCAGCCCTTGGTCCTTAGAGCCTTAGGTCCTAAAAGGAAAAGTCTGCTTTTTTGATGGATTCAAGATTTCATTACCATATCCATATTTTATATGCTATAGTTAAAAAATGAATGCACTTTTCATTCAAATGTCATCTCAAGGAAAATTGCAGGATGGGTCACAGAAGGAAGCAAATTATGGACTGCAGTTAATAAATGGCCAGTTACTAGGGCTGCAAAGACTCAGGAGATGGAGGGTCTTCCAAGACTGCAGTTTCACAAGCAAAATTATCATTCTGCTTGGAGCTTGACAAGCATATTCAGGGTCTTTATGCAAATCGGTCAAGAGAAAAGAGATCTCCCTTTTTGTGAAATGGGGGAGCATGGGCAGGTAGCTAGGGAGGAGAGAAAGATTGAATGCTACAGGTTGAATCAGGCAAGGCTTGGTTTTGTCCCTGCTCAGAAAACTTGGAGAGAGACTATTTCAAGGAATGTAGCCTGGCTCTGGAAACATGCCTTCCCAAAAAGCTCAGCCTGGCTCATGGTCCATCTACAGGAAAGCAGGAGGTGGGTCTGCACCTACTGCAAGCATCAAGTAGAGGCACCAATGTGGCAGCTGGCTTCTGTCCCTCTTCTGGCTGCTAGGGCGTTTCCCTGTGGCATATCCCTGTAAAACCTAGAGGCATCCCAGAGCCTCAGCAGAGGCTAAGACCTTGCCATGATGCAGACACTAATGCTGGGCTCCCCCTCACCAGTTGGACTGCTCTTCCAGCAGCCAGGAAAAGCAATAATTGGCAAAGGAAATGAGATGGAGCCAGGCACACTATGTAAATACTGTTTGGGCTACATTCATAATCCCACATCATGAGTCACGTTTCCATGAGAGAGGCAGTCTGGCCCCCTTGGATAATTTTAATCATTTCTGACAGGAAGACTTCTTCTCCTATTTCATGACTAATTTCCCCAGTATCATTTAAATGTATTAAAACACTGTTAGCGTAGAAAGTAGGCATCACGTTAGCATAATATCTAATCAGAACTAGTCTGCCTGTCCCCGCAGGGTTTATTTATTTATTTATTTAGTGTCTGTTTGTGCTGTTTTCTTGTTAGATTGGAAAGCCCTTCCTTGACATACTCATTTGTTCTGCTGTGTAATAGAATAGGATCTTTCAGAGCTGCTGACATCTGCTTTATTTTTGAGATCTGCAACTCTCAGCCCACAAAGCAACAATGATAATAATAATAGCAATAATAATAATCATAGTGCTAGGAACCCTGAAAAGTGAAGTTAAGCATGAAGAGGAGGACAAAAAATAGATGAGGAAAAAAATGGGCTAGCAAAGAATGTTTCAATCACTGGGAGTGTATTTTTATCGGCCCAGATTCTCCACTCATTTACTCATGCTTTATGATTGCACTGCCCTGTGGACTGCAATTAATTTCTTTGTGACTTGCAGTATTGCAAGGGAGAGGGGATCAGGCACCGTGGTGTGTGTGATCAGAACACTTGTTCATGGGTATATTCAGCTCTGCTCTCACTCAAGTACATTGCTTTGATTTCTCAATGGCATTGCAGTATTGATTTTGAAGGGAATTAGTTTCTTCAGAGCTCCTGAAGATTTGGCCACTGTGATTTCTCAGGAACTTATTCAACCTCCTCCCCCACAACTTTATCCTCACATGTCACAGCTGAAATAATTGGCATTACACTTTATCAAACTGGGAGGATGCAGTCCTGAAGACTGGGGGGAATCAAATCCAGAGCAAGGCTTGAAAAAAAGCTGCATGAGGAAGAGAGCTGTTGGGCTAACCACTGTCTGAAATATACTTGGTAGCCATAACTGCTCACTCCAGGTCATGTTATCTGAATCTTGCTCTGCACAGGGCTTTGTACTAAGGAGAGGAGACTCCAGGAGGGAAATGGTAAGAGAAGGTACAAAAAGGAAGAAAATAAGAAAGGAGTAGAAAAAGAGGAAGGAGAGATTACTTTTTTTAAAACAAAGAAAAAAATGAAAAAAGAAAAAAGGTTCCTAGCAGTAAGATCAGGTCACATTGAGCTTTGAGTATCCTTGAGGGTGGTGAACTTGTTTCAGTGCGTTAATCTAAGTGGTTGCCACACCATCCCCTAATGCAAATTATTCACACTTAGGAATTCTTCATGATTTTTGACTTGAGATGGAAACAAAACTTGTGGTATTGAAAAGTTAGGTTCTAAAGACAGGTTTCATGGCTGGTCTCAATAGTTGTGGCCAGTCAATAGGCAAACAAACCTAGAAGAGCTTGAAATTCATGAATTCACTTCATCCTGAGAAGCTGAGAGTGAGTGGCTCTCTTGTTCTTTAGGCTAAGACCTTCTGTAATAAAAACAGGGTGACTGAGCAAGTACAGAGACCTAAAGAAGTCTAAATAGCAAAGGAACAAAACCACCCAGGCCCAGCAAAAAAACCAGGCCCAGCAAAAAAACCCTCAGGCTCCAGCATTTGTTGCTCTCCCCCTTTCAGAAGGACTGTCTGGGCTGAAGACTCTCACTCATAATGGTTTTACCAAGTCCCACTTCTTCTGGCCCAGAGCTTGGGTGTTCTCAGAGCCCCCAGTGCACACTCTTACTAGCACTGGTGACATGATTTTTTATACCAGACATAGGTATGACATCTTACACCTATCTTAAATATTGATAGGGTCACCCTTCTGCCAAGTTCCTTATGTATATGACTTGCAGGCATAGGGTAATACAAAATAAGAAATGGGCTTATGAAACTGGAGATGGAAAAGATTTATGAGGTCTCATCTGCTTCTTTTTTCTCCCATCGTATGCTTATAAAGAATTGTACCTCTATTACTGTTTTGCCTGGTTTTAAATACTCTAGCCACAGGATTTCTGTGTCACATGAAAGGCTTTTCCATCTACCAGCAACTCTCATATGCTCAAAAGGTGCTTCAGGAGTCCCTCTCCAGCACCTAACCCTGCGTCCAACCCACAGAGGATATGCATGTTCTACAGTTTGTCTGATCTGCCACTATTTGAGCTACATCAACCTGTGGCATCCCTCAGACACTTAGAAGCATTTTAGTACCATTCCATCCCATTCCATTCCATTCCATTCCATTCCATTCCATTCCATTCCATTCCATTCCATTCCATTCCATTCCATTCCATTCCATTCCATTCCACTCCATTCCAGTGACGATTTTCTTTCAGGAAGCTCTAGCAGGAGTGGTTTTCCCAGGAAGCTAAGGGATCCTTACACTTCTCATGAGTGACACTGTGCCACCAAGCTGTATGGGCCAGCAGAGTCCTTCACTGGTATCGGACTGTGCTCATCACTCTTTCATACATTGTGATACAGGCCTGTGGGAGTGGCCACAGGCTCACTGGCAATGTCTGTATTTACAGGTCCAGATCACATTTTCCTTCTGCTATGTCCTGTATGCCTTCTTGTTTTGTTCCTTAATGCAGTCCCACTTTCCTTGCTCTCGAGAATAATCACCATCTCTGCTCTCCATTGGTTGCTGCCAAGAGCTGCTCCTCCCATGCTTTTTCCTCAAAATAAAACTGTTCTGCCCAAATTTAGGGTTATTTCTATTGTTCTTCAGTTTCTCATTGTAGTTTGTTCTTGTGTCTGTGGAAATCAGGCATTTAGCAATTAGTTACTAGGCAAAAAGGCATTTTGGAGATATTTAAATTGTATGAGTGCTTCTACTCCTTAGTGAGCCAATTCTTCTGAGTTTGAGAGCCAGAGAATGAAGTAATAACACTTTTCTTGCCTTGTTGGTTAAATAAGACTTAAAAAACTCTAAGAAATTTGAATATGCCAGTGGTTCTTGGCATAGGAGAGGCTGGAGTGGGCCACAGTCTCTTGAGGTAGGTGGGCTAAGTGTGCAGATGGAAAATGGGCTGCAAGATCAGGATGCAAATTTATGGAAAAACATTGAGTTCAGCTGAAATGAAAAAAAAAAAAAAGAAAAAGAAAAAGGAAAAGAAAAAAATAAATAGAAGTGGAAGATATGTTACCTCCACTGAAGGGACGAGAAGCCTTACGGCTTATGGGCTGGCTGATAGGACTCTTGGAAATGAGGGCAGGTGATAACAGGATGTAGGGAAGTACTTAAGTGTGAGAGAAATCTGCTACCTTTCCCAGTTTAACCAATAGGAAAATATTATCTAAAGAGCAGGAACAGTGAGCTCTGTTTGATGTATCATTTTAAGAAAATTCCTCACAAGCACTGTTAATTACCTATCCAAGTACAGTAGCTCATATTTTTATACCCAAGTGAATAAAATTAATCTCAGATCTTAACATCTAAATAAAAGTGTCATTTATCTCCCACAGCAGCTAAAGCTAGAGAATTTATGGACATATAGGAGCTCTGAAGATAAGGCCCTATTTGTTTCACTGTGTCTTCATTTTTGGGAACTTAACTATGGTCACCCAAGCCAAGATATTCTGTGCTCTGTTCCTATGGATATGACATGTAATCCACAGCAATTTAGCCAAGACAGAAAACTACTCGGAATTTCTCTCAGACACCAAATATGACAGTTTTCTTGTACTCCTGTGTCACCTCATTATGGGATATTGATTTCCATTACCATGTATTTCAGAAAATTCCCTGGGTAATGCTCTGGTGATTTGCTCCAAACAGGGCACCTCAGTAATCTTTTGGCAGGCAGGAAAAACTGTCAAGCAAAACCCTGTTAACCCAACTGACCAAATTTAGCCCACTGCCTAGTTACTGTTCTTCTTGCAGTATCTCTGAGGTAGAATTGAGGCAGTTTTCATATATGTTCACAAATCAAGTGAGGTTCAGGATTATTTGCTTTAAAATGCCAGTATCACATATTACCACTTCTCAGTGTGACAATGCAGTGAGAAAACACTGCAGTAAGAATGTTGCCCTCTAGCCCTGAGGATAACAAATACCCAGTTCTGCTGGGAGTTAGATGCATTGGTACCTAACAAATGTTTGAACATGCTGCACCCTGCCAACTTATATCTAACCTGATGCTACACTTCCCATTTATGTTTTACCTCAATCCTTGCTGCTGGTGGGGAGCTCTTAAGCATCTCTTAGTGAGTTATCAATGTCAATAAAGCTGTGGTACTTCTCTTAAGCTACATCAATTGACAGAATATGGGAAAGGTAGTGGAAAGCTAGGAAGTTTTATATGAGCTCCTGGTGGACTCTTAACAGAACCAGAACCATCAATTCTGTCATAGGTTTTGGACTTCTTATCCCAGAAAAAAATGTCATGAGAACTGGCCATGAGTACCAAACTTGTTTAAACACCAAACGCTATTCAAACTCTTGAAGGAGAATAGGAAGACTGAAAAGTACACAGAGACACTGATGTTTAGGGGAGTTGTCATTCTGGTCATATAAGGTCACAGAGCATTCTGCTCTTAATCAAGTAGGTAGAACAAATTTTATCTGTACCAATACTTGCCTTTAGACATGACACTACTCTAACAGTCCTGGAACTCAGCTCTTTCTGCATGAGTAATCCATTTCCCATTCATTTCAACAATCCCACACATGATAGCTAGACTCAGCCTTCTTTGGGCAATTTTGTCCCTCAGCTAGTGACACTAATCCCGTGTCACTGCCTTACACTCAGAGAGATGCAGGACTCCTGGTGAATGACTAAGGTTCAGAGGAATAACCAGTGTGGTCAGGGGGATTACATTAGACCTGATCAGACTGCCATGAGATGACTTGTTATGTTGCGTTTTCAGTTTCTTCATTGCAAATCAGAGCAACTTTATCCTTGCAGAAATATTCCATGTGACTTTTTACACGGGTGGCTGAGAATAGAAGATGACTTTGTGCCTTCATCTTCTTTGAAGGTATCTAGAAAAAAATACTTTCAGAACTGTAGTTCACCATCTCCAGCATCTTCTTGGCTTTCTGATTTGCTTTCTTTCTATGCTTCCTTGAGGATAGGTAAATAAATATTTCTTTTAAAAGGACTTATTTCTTCAGAGAAGAAACCAGGAAATCTGACATTTCTGACATTTCATTTTCTGAAAATAAGGATTTGGGCTGTTGGCCATCTTCAGGATTTGCATAACTATTCCTGAATTTGATAATGCTCATGGTTATTTTTCCTTGCTGAAGTTTGGATTGCTGTGTCAACTAGAGTTAGTAATGAAGTAATGTTAGATATCAGTGGGGTCAATATCCTGTTTAGAATGTTTCACAAAACACCAGGAAAGAGAGATCATGCACATCACTAATCTTTATGGAGCATGAATATAAATCTGGTCCTCTCTACCCACTCTTTAAAGTAGAGGCAGATTAACATCTTCTTGAGAGCTGGTCTCAAAGACGCTCCACTTCAGACAACCATCAGTCCCTTGCTCCCTCCTGCCTCCCCCAACATCAAACAGGTACCATATTTAGGAAAGGATGATTGCTATTTCACTATTTAAACTAGATATGGTTAACTTCAGGTGCTGGCAGTTATCAAATTTTCAAGTTGTCCACTGTTCCTGAAAGTAATTTTCAAGGTCACCTGAGTCCCCATGTTTTGAACATGAGCCCATTTTCCTCATCTGACAATGTCTTCACAATGAAGGTATCATCCTCACCATTCTTGACAAGCATCCTGGGAAATCATATCTCACCAAATGAGAGTTGGTCCCTGGGAAGCGATCCCTAGGGACCAACTCTCATTTGGTGAGATATGATTTAATGTATGTCTGTAAAAGAATGATGGAAGGGATAAAGACGAGCTAATTAGCAGGAGTCTTGGTGCCATTGACAAGCATGGAGTGGGATTTGTTTCTGTTAACTTCTTATGTCCCCACTTCATCTGAGATAGTTCCTCCTGGCTCCCTTTACATTCACTGGAAAAAGGAAGACATGATGATGATGTGACACATCTTGCCTATTTTAGATGTTTGTGGTAGAGGGAGGTGAAATACTCACCAGAAGGACCTGTTTCTCCCCAGTAAGACTAGTTCTGACTGATGACTGGAGATGGACATGCTCAGCAGTGATCACATAAATCCCATCCCCAGCTTCCAGAAAGAGGCCCATGCAAGTCACACACATAGATCTGGCCTTCTCCCGAGCTGAGATTCGTTACCTTGCACCTTGCTTCTCCATGCTGGGCCTATTCATTTTCAAATCAGTTCATGTTGAAAAGGAATTTCCATTTCTTCTGCAAGCGATAGCAGCAGAAAAAATGGACACTCTCGCTGTAAGATTTCAGAGAAGCTCTAACCTGTCTCATTTTGGTATCTCCCTACCAAAGTGATGGTCCAAACACCAATTTTTTTTTTGTTTTTCTGAGACGCTGTTGGGATATTAATCCAATCATTTGTCCTACAATCCCAAGACCCCTTTGTGATTTCTTTGGTTATTTGGCATTTCCACAAGGGCCTTCAGAAGATGGAGAGATGCAGTTTTTTTAAGTGTGGTACAGACATGGGAGTTCCTGCTGTGAAGAACTTCAGCAGTTTTGCTTCTGCTAGTCACCTCCAGGCTAGTGAGAATGTCCAGACAATGCACAGGTCCTCAGAGGTGTATGTGAATCTGTATGTGAAGCGCTCCTCTGGCTCCATCTCTCACATTCCTATAGGATGTCCAGAGGGTAAGCTGCAAACCTCTTGGTGGCATGGAGCTGGTGCTGGAGTTTTCAGATTGTACCCACTCTGGTCTGGGATGGGGTGACAAGCTCTCTGATCTCTGTTAGAGCCCTTCTCACATACTGGCCTGAGCGATCGTGAGGAAGAGTCAGCTGTTGCAGGGGCAGAAGTGCGCATAGGTGCCTTTACTGCACTTCCGTGGGCTTTCCCTTGGGTTTGACCTGGTATTTTTATACTTATCTCCCCTGATCTCTCTCAGCCTCAATCTCCATCCTCAGAACAAGGCAGACTTGCAGGCAGTGTAAATGACCACTGCTCCACCCAGGGCAGTCCCCCCAGAAATCACAGCAGCTGAGGACCCTCTTCTCACGTCTCCCTCTTCTTTCTCCTGATCTCTTCACTTCTTTGTCTCCCTCTTCTCCACTTTTCCTGTCTTTTTTTTACCCTGCTCCCTCATGATCTCCCTCCGCCTGTGTCTCTCAGTCCCTCTCCCCGCCTAGCTCTCTCTGGAGACAGGTCTAGTGGCCTGGTTGCCATCTGCTGCCTGGGCTGTTTTTTGTATGAGTGCATGCGCATATGCGCGCGCGCCGGTGCACGTGGGGCTTTTTTTATGAGGTTGAGATCAGATGGCATCTAATCGATCGTCATGGTCTCTATGGTTACCTGGGTGACAGAGTAGTTGGGAGAGACATACTCCAGCCTGGAGCTGTCAGACCATTCCTGAGAGAAATAATTTCAAAAAAAAAAAAAAGGAAGAAAAAAGAAAAGAAAAGAAAAGAAAAGAAAAGAAAAGAAAAGAAAAGAAAAGAAAAGAAAAGAAAAGAAAAGAAAAGAAAAGAAAAGAAAAGAAAAGAAAAGAAAAGAAAAGAAAAGAAAAGAGAAAAAAGAAAAGCTTTCCTACCACATTTTATGTATTTAACATCTTCCTCAGATCCAGGGAAATGTAGCCTGTGCTTCTCCTTTGCATTGTCACCCTTTGACTTGGCATGAGGAGGAACAAAGCAGACTTGTTTTTCTTTCTGCATGGCACAGGCACAAAAGTGAACCACATCTTTGGGAGAAGCTTCCCTTTCTCCTTCTGCTTCTCCAAAAGGTTTGATTTTTTACCTTTTTTTTTTTTAATCCCACCTCCCCCCACCCCTCTGTCACTGTTGTAATCATAATAATTATTTTTATTCTTCTAAATTGGTTAGTCTCTTGATTTTACTAAAGGCAATTTCCCAGGTATTCTCCAGGAAATGGATTACAGTTTTGAAGAATTACAATAGATTAATTGAAGAATTATAACATGAGAAGTATATTTTTTCTCCCTGGCCTCAGCTCCTAACACTAGACCTTTTTCAGGTCTATACAGATCAAACAATCTGTATATGATTCTATGTTTGGAAGCAAGTGGAATGTGATCCTAAGGATGAATTATGGAATTAGGGGAGTTTCTTGTCTTTAAAAGTAGACTGAGTTGGACATGGCAACATGTCTGACCATGGTAATTAATGTGTAAGAAGTATGGGAGCTAAAATCACACAGTGCAGAATATGAACCTGTAGGAAGGTTCATACAGGTTGAAGGGGAGGAGAAGGATACTGCTGCATTTCAAACAATGTCATTGTGGCAGACACCCCACAATAATCCAAGAATTTCACAAAGTTTGCGTACAGTGCACTACCCAGGTACACCCTGTCTGGTTACCTGATAGCCGTATTCTGCCTGGTCCAACACAAATTTGTGTTTGATTTGACCTCAGCAGGCCTCCCAAAAGGCAATCAGGTTACATCTTCTGTTGTCTGGCTGCAGCCAAGGTGTTAGTGCTCATCAAAGCTCACCCATTGCAGTGCTGGGGCAGCTGCTGCCTGGCCACGTTCCTGCTCATGGTAGCACACAGAGCTTTGGAAATTGCAAATGTAAACACAGGCAAAGGGAGATAATAACAGAAATGAGCACAGCTGTGATGGGCTGAGAGGCTGGTCACCCGTCAGAGTTCTCCAGAGATCCAGAAGTGCTGACTTAATGCTGCTATAAATGCATCAGATCAGAGCACCCCTGGGCAAGCAAAGATTTGACAGTTGGATATGCCTTTACTTTTCCCCAGTTCTGAATTAAACTGACTTTTATTTGGAGCCTATGGTCTTGCTTTGCTTTTTTGCCTTCCTGGTAGAAGCACAAGGTGCCCAAGTTGGGTCACTCAGTTCAGGCTGAAGATAGGCACTATCTGCAGGTATTAAGTTGTCTAAGGGGTGTCACTGTACGTGACATCCTATCCAGTGTGCATGCACCACCCCCAAAAGGCATAGGTCTTAAACTGTGGTTATGTGTGATCTGCCAAATTGCTTTGTTTAAAAAAAAATCCATGATCACGCCTATTTGAATTCTGAATCTTCTCCCTCCAAGCAGTGTAACATCCCTGCTTATAACCAGCAGGGTGAGAAATCCTGTGCTCTTCAATATTCTCTCATGTTAAATAATATGGGCCTCCTAGATTTTCATACTGTACAAACACAAACTAATTAAAGTTGTACAAATACATCCTAGCCAGAGAATGAGAATCTGCTTACTTGAGGGGAGACCGCTGGCTTCCATGTCCCAGGGAAAGCTCATTCACAGTTTACATTGTTCTTTTTGCGAGGTATAATTTATGGTAAAGCCAGTTTCCACTGAAACAGCAGACGGGAACAGAGAGGGGAAAAAAATGTAAACACAACAGCATCTTTGTGAATGCAGCAAGGTGCTGGTGCCTGCCTCTGCATGCTCCATAATATATTAATACACACTGGCTGGCCAATCCCACTGGAGCATTCAATCATGCCACATTATAATAGAATTTAATGGAGTTGACAGCTAAGACCTAGTTGCTGGAGACATGTGAAAGACCTTTGCAACGAGGATAACAATTAATAAAGAAAAGCGCCATAGATTTTTGGAGAACCTCATAAAAAGGTAAAATATAGACATTGATCACAGCATGCAAGGATATTAGACACGTAAATCGAGCTATTGCCTTTATTTATTTATTTATTTATTTGCACATCTTTAATATAATAGGCACAGGTTTCCCCAAGGCCAAAATGCAATTTCTCTCCCATTTCTCAGCAGGAGCTTTTCATCTCCCTATTCACCAGGTTTTGAATTACACATTTAATAAGTGATAAAGAATTCCTGTCTCTCTTCCTTGGGCTTTCAGCCCACAGTTTTTCCCTCCCTTCTGTCTTGTGATGGAAACAATGATCCCCTTTACCTGGCAGTAGGTTGCTTGGGGATGTGGGGGCAATGTAAAAGGGGACCTGCAGCCCACAGGGAGTGTCTGGACTTCAGTGTCTGCTGATGTTCTTTGTATACCAGCTTGCAATGGGTAAGGCAAAGAGCGCATGGGATCAACATTAGAAGAGGGAGAAAGAGCCTATAACACTGTAAAGCAGCATTTCTTCCTCCGCCTTGCCAGAAATTTTTGGTACAAGGAACAGCTTATGTCTTCGCTGCCTTCATCCCTGTTCGGGGAGAGACACTCTTCACCCTTCATGGAATATTGTAGTCATCTTAAAGAATCAATCCCGTGGTTAAACTGCACTTAGCTCAATCCTCTCTCTGATGGTGAGAAAAATTTCATCAGCCTACAGCTTGGGAGCATTGCTGGGCTCCCACAGGCTCAAATCTCTCTGGATTTCTGAGCATTGGCTGTGCTCAGTTAACACATTCCTGAATCAGGGCTGGCTACTCACCTCAGAGAAATCCTGAACAGCATATCCAAGAGTATTTAGGTGTGAACTGGTACCTGGTGGGATATTTAGAAGCACACAGACTCCTTGCTGCCCAGAGGTGCAGCCCAAGCCCCTGATGCTCACAGTCCCTGCACCTGTAAATGCCAGTGTAGTACTGGAGAGGTGCCCTCACAGAATGACAGGCTTCAGCTCCTTCTGGCTTCAACTTCACACCACTACAAGCCCACTCATCTCATTGGGCTTCCTCTTAACCTCCCCTGGTGAACACTGAGGACAGGATCAGCCCCAGATGAACCCAAGCTTCTGGTAATGTAAAAGTCCAGCTTCTTTAAGTTAGACTCAGTGATCCTTGTGGGATTCTTCCAACTCATGATTACTTCATATGATTCTATGAGCCCAGCTGTGCAACATCAGCTGCCCTGCAGCATTGAGCTCACATCAAAGCCATTAGGAGCAGTCAGGAAAAAAAGTGAGGGGTCAAATTCAACCCTGGTTTCGGACTGTAGAGACGGATGGTGTTATAAAAGGGATGAATTTATCATCATGTTTAGAAATTAAAAACAACTAAATGGGTACCTGAATGGGCATGGTGCAATTGTAAAAAGGGGACTAAATAATTAGACACTTCCATTTTACAACCAGCTGCAGTAGGTTAATTTCTGGTCAGGTAAATCAGCCTTGTTTTTCTTTCACTTTCCTATGCACAGATGCACTTCCTCAGGACAGGTGATGTCTTGTTTGGAACAAAAGAGGCCATTTGTCCATATCACAGCAGCAGTGACTGCACCACGTCATCTCACGCCCTCCTCCAGCAAATTGAATTTGTCAGTGCTCAGCCACGCAGCTGAGTGGAGTGCTGTGTGATGCATCACCTCTCCTGGGAGAGAGAAGTTGGCATAAGCCATATTGTAATGGGATCCAGAAACAAAGAAGTGTGAGTGAAGTGCTAATTGCATTCATAAAGACATTAACAAATGAATTAAAATGGCAGAAGCTTCCTTTCCCCCTCAAAGTTCATATAAACTACCAAAATATATTAATAATCACTGAGATTTACACTACTTTGAAGGCATTGTACAGAGATAGGGCATCAGGGCTTGGAAGGACCATTTCAGTGGTCTTTTTTATGGGATTCTGTATCAGAGATGAGACACTCCACTGCTTCTATTTATCCAAATTTGTTATTTTCTTTCTGTCTTTTCTCTTGTCCTTATGCTCTCTTCAGAGAACAGGAAGACTGTTTATTTTGCCCTGAAACTTTTAATATGCTGTAAAAATAATGACATCATATTAAAAACTGTAAATTTGCCTAAAAAGTCCTCAAAGCTAAATGACCTCAGAAGTTTGGCCAATGGCACAATGGAAGCTTCTTGTATAAATTGTCCTGAAACATCCTGCCTGGGTTTTTCATCTCATTCAGTTCTACTTACCCTTCCGTGGAAAAGGGAAAAAAAAGTCATGTTTTCTGCTTTTTTCTCAGTCGGTTTCTACATTATTTCATCCTTCTGCTACCAAACTCTAGCACTCTGTTCTTATTTGCATTGCCACTACTGAGAAAAAACATCTCCTGTTAAAATTCTCTCCAATCAATGGGGTCTTTTTCCCCCCATGAGAATAGTACCATTAGCCTTTAACATGGAAAGAGCTCATTTCACAGAGCCTAAATTCTGAGGCTATTTTAAATTGCTTGCATCAGCAAAATGATAGCTCTTGCCTTTTCAACTACTTAGCTGTATTTATCGTACCTCTCCAACTCCTTCAGTCACCTCCTTTCCACCTGCTGATGTGGGTGTAGTGGTAGTGACAGCTACAGCTAAAGTAAGCCAAACAGTTTGTTCTGTTCATTAATCTTCAGTCACTCAACTTTCTAAAATGTTTGTTCTGGAGGCTGCAATCTTCCAGTTTCTCATGAATCCACTCAAGGTGGATTTCTCTAGGAAAGATGAGTCCAAGCCATTCAGCAGTTCTGTAGAAGGAGACACTTCTATCACCACAATGCTGAGGCTGAGGTGCCTGCAGAGGCACCGTGCATTGAGAAGAGGACCCTGAACCGATATAGGGAGGTTGCCAGCCCTGTGTCTCTATGTTTGCTCCATACCCAGCTGAGACTCAGGACTTGTGAGTGGCAGGACTGATGTTTGCACCTCTGGAGGGCAGAAGGCAGGGAAAAGTAAGTAGCACATCCAGTGATATGAGATAGGATATGTTACAAACACCTGAAGGAACGAAGCTCAGATCTTTGTGCATGTGGGAGGTGTGTGGGAGCATGGGGATGGGATCCAGGATGGGGTTTCTAACTGGAGAAAGGGAAAGGCACTAACCGAGGGGGAGGAGTTGTATAAGGTGGGACAGGATAGGTTGAGAGCAGATCAGCACAATCCCTCCAGTATTCTCTGCCCTTGGGAAGAGAGGCTTCTCCAAGAAATGCTGGGACATGAGCAAACAAAAGAAGCCTTACCCAAAAACATTT
This sequence comes from Muscicapa striata striata, assembly GCA_030060385.1. NCBI lineage: Eukaryota > Metazoa > Chordata > Aves > Passeriformes > Muscicapidae > Muscicapa > Muscicapa striata. Next base: position 2,004,065 of record JAREIS010000173.1, read on the forward strand.
TGAAAGAAGAAAGAGAAGATAATAACCCCCTTTGTGCAGCATGGAGTATTGAGGGAGAGATTATGCACCTGGCTGATACCCCAGCCCATTTAAAGGATCTGAACCATTCAGGGAAGTGTCCTTGTTTCAAGAGCATACCCCTTTCCATGGTGTGCACAGTTCTCTCCATGAAAGTCAGATTTGGGATTGTTAGGACAATGAGGACTATTGGATCTTAAGCACAAACAATGATGGGGTAGTTGGTATTAAATCCTAATTCTGAGGTGGATTTAAAGTCTTTAGGCCCTCCCACACCAACATGACATCTTCCACTTCTCACTTCCCCATCTTTGCTTCCCTTTTTTACTCCTGGACACAATAAAATCCCTCAGAAATACATTCTTAGCTCATCCTTTCTCTTTTGCCCCTGTTCCCCACAAGGTCCTGCTAACTCTCGGTGGAACCTCCATCTGTGGTGCTCTCCTGGCACTACTGCACACTGCATCAAGAGTTCCTGAGGTCACGTGCTGTCACGGTGTGACTGGGGTTTGCCAATTTTAATATATTTAATTTCTCTTGGGGATCACATTTAGGAGTAAAGACAAAGCAGGCTCAAAGCTTAAAAGGGTACAAGAAATTTATTAACAATACAAAAACAATTCAGAACGAGATTTCCAGATTATTCCCTCCTCCCCCTTTCCTCATACCAGCAACATACAGAAAAACACTTCAGTCAGTTATTCACTTAAATAATCATTTCAGTTCACTCAAGAGAGAAAAGTCCCTTCTTTTTGTTTAGGCCTAAGGGCGTCTCACCCTCATAACTTGCATCCGCCCGGAAACTACAAATTATGATTTTTCCTCCCATTTTTACAGTCCTTCCAGAGCTGTATATGGGTTGCTGAAAAACACATGGGGTGTCATTTTAAAGGCAGGCTGCTGAGAACACAAAAAGTCCTTTTATCTCACCCTTCACCAAATATCTCTGTCTAATATTCCAGTCCCAAAGACAGAGAGCTCCATTTCTCGAGGCAAAAAAGGTCTTCTTCTCAAGCACTTTAACCTCCCCAAGTATATTCTACAGTTTAAAGGAATTTTAAGTAAAGTCACGATCCTCTAAAGCCCACAAAAAAAAGGTTTTAAGCTACTTATCAGTGGCGACTTTTCCAGATCCCTCCTTCTATATGAACTTGTCTTCATTTTGCTGACTTCTGTAATTCTTCTTGCTTTATACCTTTCGTTCTGGGGAGCTCAGGAAATCCGAAGTCTCATTCAGGCACTAAAAGTTAAACTTGTATCCAAACGGTAAAGATCCAGGCTGAAGCCATGCTGGGAAAGATGCAGCCACACGTGGTGATGAGCTGGCTGGACTTCCTTCTGCCACCACGAGGGGCTGAGCCTAACCGAGCCGAGCCGGGCCGGGCCGAGTTCTGCCGCATGGGGGCGAGGGGCCGGGCCGAGCCGAGCCCAGCTGGGCCGGGCCGGGCTCCCCCCGGGGCCGGGTCAGGCCGGGGCCACCCCGGGTCCGGGGCCACCCCAGGTCCGGGTCAGGTCCACCCCGGGCCTTCCCGGGGCCGGGCCCTCCTCGCCCCTGCCGGGGCTCGGGCCGGGCCCGAGGTCTGCTCACCTCCGCCACCGGAAGCAAAAGACCCAAACTAACTTATTTCTCTGTGATTCGTAAAAGCGAAACAGCGTTCTAATTGGTCTCCTGGGCTGTCAATCGCCAACCCAGGTCTCCGATTGGTCCCCGCAGCCTCAGGGGAGGCTCCCAGAGAAGACACTGCTCCCTTTGTCTTAAGAGCATGTGCATTCCATGGGGCTTCTATGGGGGATGGGCCACCACCCCCACCATTTCCATGTGTCCCCAGCACACGTGCTAAAAGCATCATGGAAGGAGTGATAAAAAGAGCTGGTGCCAGGATGAAGAATGAGCAATGCTCCTACATTAAACGCAAAAACTGAAGTTTAAGCAATTTTCCATGTTACAGACAGGAAAACTGTTACAACAGGAAAGCTGGTTACCAGCTAGCAGCAGCAGGAATTTTCAGGAGGTGCTAGGAGTCAAGTTGGGGCTCAGCTGCTCTTCTCATCTCAGTATCCCCAGTTCAGGAAGGAAACATACCCCAGGCTGTGACTTTAGTGCAGGTGAATGGAATGCAAGGGCAGCCTCAGCCCAAGTCTTCTGTTTCTGAATAAATGAAATGTGTATCTTCCACATTTTCAGCTGGGAGGGAGAAGCCTATCTCAGGAGTGATGGCAGGTGCTGCTGAGCTATTTCCATTTTCCAGTTCTGCAGCCTCAGGAGCCTCTTTAATCCAAACCACCCACCAAGCTCCATTCACTGGCCTTGAAGATCAGCCAGTGGATTTGGATTCATTTTTAAAGCTGTCTTTAATTTTTTTGAAGTACTGTGCTGGTGGATTTCTGGTCTCACCTGTGACTCAAAAAGACATTTGCAAATCTCATTCTCACATTTTCAGCCATTTAAAGGGACACATCACACCAAGAATTTAGGTTCTGCTTTCAACAAAGGAAACACGGGGATAAAGGTATATGAAAAGAAAACCAGGAGGTACAGAAATGCTTTGAAAGATTTGTTAGAGATGAAAATATTCTTTATTTGATTTCTGCATTCCCTGGGACAGTAAGGGGAACACATACGCAATTGCATTGAACTAAAGTATGAAAATCAGAGAGCAAATTTGACAAGAAACTCCACCAAACCCACCCAGAAGCTCAGTGAAGTGCAAAATATGAAGCTAACAGAGGAAAGAGTGGCATAGCTCAGGGCCAGGACTTCAGTTACCGTTACTGTTCAGTTACTGTTCAGTTAGTTCTAAGGCATTGGTAACAGGAATGGAGATAGGAAAATACATAGAAGGTACAATCCAGTATGATCTTACTTGGGAGTTATGCTCTACAGTGTTGACAGCTATTGAGAGATGTCAAAGGTAGACAGTAATTTTTTAGTCAATCATGCAATTTTTAGTCAATTCTCAGAAGGAAATATGCACACATGGACATGTGTGTGATGCTACTGTCCAAGCACCTTTTGGCGTCTCGCTTGCTGAAATGCTTTCAATTAGGGTTTGGAAACGGTTGAGTCAGCCTATGTGACACTTGCCAAAGACAAAATTAGTTTCAGTCATTGATGTTTTCCTTCCAAAAAACCAAAGCATCATTCTCCCTTTCTCTCTTTCCCTTTTATTGTGGGAGACTATTTCACAGGTAGATGTTTAGCTGATTTTTAATGTCTTGGAAACTTCATCTGCAAATTCGTTAGAAACTCTTTAGTAAAACAGATGATTAATATTGGTAAGCTCCTCATTTGCATATTAATTAGTCTCTGTACTCAACTAATTAAAACAGGCCTGCCTGTTTGTAGATTTTCTGAATTCCAGATTGTTGCTATTGCTCCCATGGAAGTGCATTAAGTACAGGTAAGGCAGGCCATAGATACTACAAACCAGGAACCCCAAGCAGCAGTAACAATATTTTAACATGTTTAAGTCTATAGGGGAAGTACTTTCAGTGTTTTCTTTTTTAAAAGAAAAACAAAACCAAGACTGATGCTTGAAATGGCAGGATATAATGACTAAGCAGTGCTTCTACTTCCCTGTTAAGCTCTCGTAGAGTAGGACCATACCAGAAACCAGACAAATCCAAGGCCAAAGGGAGAACAGCACTGCAGGGCACAAAGGAGCCCAGGCTGAGCTGCCCTTAAGCCTTGCTATACTCACTTTTCTCAGAGATGCAGCTTAAAATGAAGCTCAGGCTGATGAGTCAAGACATAAAAATTCAAGGTTAATTCTGATCTGTGTTGCTCTGGCAGAATTCTGTTCAGTCTTCCAAGGCTGGGGATGGAACTGGGACTTAGAGTCCTTGCATGTCAGCTGGATTTGCCCTTGCAAGCCTAGTTCATGGCCCAGTGTGCTCTGCAGAGGTGCTACAGTGGCCAGGCACTACCTGAACCTTTATAGGTAAAGAGATGCATTTTCTCCATCTCACATTTCCCTGCTGGCTGTGTAGATGGAACAATGAAGAAATTTCCCTGTTGATTCCTTGCCTTCAAGCTTTAGCACACAAAATGCAGCCCTCTCATCAGCTACTATGTCCTCCTCCATCTCAGAGCCAGACAGTGCTGCCCTCTTTAACAGGATCCTGCCTCCTCTTCCCTTTGCCTGTCTTGAGTAAACACCATTTCCTCCTTGGCCATCCAGGCCAACAGGCAGCCCCCTCATGCTTCTCAGCCTACACACCTGCTGGTGGCCATGACATTCTTCTGTTTTCCTACTACCCCTTCTAACTCCTCCTGCTGTTCTTGCTTCTAGACCTTGGCTCTTTATCTTCTTCACCTTCTCATGCACCTGTTTTTTGTTCCTCCCAGCTGTTAGCATTTCCCACTTCGCTATCCCCATAGTTGTGCTGGACTCCTGTAGAACTTCAGGGAATGAGGATAAAACACCCAGGTCTGAGAGGCACTTTATGATGTATATTTACTGCCATAAAATATTTTGCAGATAATATGGCAGTGACAAGTAGGTTTTCTCAAACTGTCTGTGCACTGAGACTTTTCCTCACCCTAGCTGCCAATAGCAGTTTGACAGGTTTTATTATACTCCATTATTCACAACAAGCCAGGTCGCTGTGCCATATGCTGTCCAGTCCTGCTAAAGCTAACCATGTGCCCATGTTGGCTGCAAACCAAGGCTAGTTAAAACCTGCTCCTTTTTTGCATGCTATTTGTTTTGAAAGAATTGGAGACGGGTTTCATGTCAGATGTTTCAGTGTGTCTCATCACACCACTTTGCTCACCCTTAGCAGCCTAAACACCAAAACAATTGGAAAATCAGTGATCCTGGTACGGTTTGGACCTGGGGTTCTTCTAGGAACATGTGCTGTTCTGGAGCTGATGGAGTATAAGGCAAGAGAAGAGCCTTAAATGTCTCTGGGGCCACTGGCAGTGTGTTCAGCTTGGAGTGTGGCTTTAGATATGACTTCATGTACTGCTTTGTAGGACCCACAGCAAAGAAAAATGCAATGTTTCTAAGATTAAACCTGTGCTTCACCAACAAAAGCTGTTTTAGAGGCATTGCAGCTACAATTGTATCTGCATGTGACTAGACAGACTTCCTAGTGCATTCTCCAAAGCCCAGCCTCCTCCAAGACTACACTCAGCTCCATAGCTCACACAACTCGCTGTTTCTTGCATTTTAGCTGCTTTTGTTGATCTGTTTTGTTTGAATGTTTGCTGACTTGCCAGACCCTGCAGTTACCAACATACAGCCCATATAGAAAGAACATTTATTGCTGCCTTTCAAGTCTGCCAGACTTTGGATCCCTCTCCTACTCACTGTTTGCTCTGTTCCTGTTCTCAGATGGATGTTTTCCTTCTTCTTGCTGCATCCATTTAGCTGATCCTTCTCACTCTTCCCACAGCTTTTTCTTCCCAACTCCCCATCAAGTAAGCTCATAGCAGAGGCTACTTACAAGTGCACCCATTTCTGGACATGGCTCTTGTTTCTTTGCATGTGCTATCTGCTGGTTCTCTTGTATTGCCTTTGATGGTGTTTTCCATTTTGGGAAATGAGCAAAAACTGAAAGCTTTTGCAAAGTGGTGCATTCCTTTCACCCTGCTCCATGTCCATCACCAGCCTGTGATTTCTCTGATCATAATTACCTTGTGATGTGTGGCACTGTAAGGACCAAACAGAGGTCTTATCTGCCCAACACTGTTCATGTAGTGTCACTGTGATGGTAGATGTGAATCATGGTGGCAGCCTCAGGCTAGAAACTGCGTGTCTCCCTTTGCCCACGGTGAAGGCATACTTAGGTCAGAACTGATGACATGAAGTATGTTTGATGTTAATGAAATACCCAGATTTGCACTTGAAACACAGTGTGAGGCTTGATTCTTGCATCTTCTTATAAGGTCCTTGATTTCCATCACATCCTTAATGTATCTCAGTTTCTAAGAGTCCAGCCATTCACAGAAATTATCATTTTAATGCTGTGTATGATCATGACTTGTAACAGACTGCATACTTCATTTTTCTTATACAGCCAGGGAACTTCTTGCCACTGTCTTTTTCTCTTCATGTTGTCATAAAACATTTATAGATGTTCTTCATTGTTTTCTAGCTTTATAGTCGAGGCCAGCAAAACTCAGCTTCATTAGTCTCACAGACAGCACAGAGGGTTAGTTACTATCTAACTTTATCTTAGTCTTGAAGGGCTTTCACCTTCTTGAAGTATTTTGGTACATAGCTGGATAAGATCTTCATCGTCACATATAACAAGGCTGTTCTGGCATTCCACTGTGATCCCATACAATAAACTGAGTACTAGCAACTCACACAGCCTTTTTTAGGCTGTCTACCACAGGCCCCAGGTAAGCTCAGGGCACAGATGCCCAGATCTAGACTAAGATGTACCTCTGCCTTATCCTGCCTTACTGGCTGGATTTCCAGATCTTGTGGTAATCAGCTTTGTCCTAGCTCTGACCCCATCTCCCACAGCTTCTCATTGAGCTCTCTGACTTCACTTCATCTTGTCTAGGACATTGCTCTGCCTTGCTCCAGAACTGTGAGACCATGTGAGTGTAGGTGCTCTTCTGCGTATGTTGAGGTCACCCCCAGCTTCGTACCTGGCCTCCTTTGCAGAGCAGCCCTTATCATGCTGCTCCTGGACAGGTATTGTGTTGGTGCTGTCAGGCACGTCATGTTTGGTCAACTCCACAGCAATAAAAAGCAGCCAGCTTTCCAATTGTTAACAGGAGAAATCACCCAACATTGTTGTGGTAGAGCTAGAGAGACAGTTAAGTCATCACGTCTATAACCTTCAGGGAGATGTTGGCACCCAGGTAATCTTGCTTTAGTACACTGCACACATCAATACTGAAATTCTGCCTGCTGTTGTGGGTCTGCTCCTGACTCTTCTAAAGCGCGTTTGTTGCTTTCTTTGAATCTTTCCTGAGATCGGGATTTGTTTAGCTTTTTCAGGCAGAATTGCATTTACCTTCCACTGGCCAATGCACAATCAGCACATGGATGTATTTCTCCCAGCTCATTTTCCTCCTTATAATTTTTGTTAGTATTGCATGGCTGCTGGGTCAGCAGTCCAGCAGAAATCAAACTGGTCATTGATCTTAGAGCAGAGTTACTACAATGGTAGCTGAATGGCAGCCTTCAGAGATGTGCCTTGCATATGTGAATCTCCGTGGCTCTGTTGTCACACTACAGAAATCCTTTGCACTGGAAGTCTGTGTCATATACCTTACCATCCATTACACAGTTGTGCTTTCCTTCTGCAGAAGAGATCCCATTGAGAAGTGAAATGGTGCTGCTTCTCTAGCACCTTCCACACCTGCTCATAACCTGTATGTTATCCACCTTGTCTCTTGAATTGGTTCTGTGGGATGTGTCCTGGATTATGATTTGGTTTTCCTGCTTCATGAAAACTGTTAGCTCTGGCAAATACATGTCAGCCTTTGATGCTGCTTTTTGTTCAGTTCAGCAGCCCATGCTACTCTTTACCTGAGTTTTCCCTGGGTTTGTGTCTTTGGGCAAGCTGGAGTTCTCTCAGTTCACAGGTAGGATCACTTGCAGGGATCTTTAGTGAGGCTCACTGAGAGTTCTGTTGTTGTTGATGTTTCTTCCTCTGCCTATGTTTATCCTGCATGGTATGTTTGTATAAGCACCAATATATTGTAATTTCCCTAAAAGCAGGTCTCTCAGTTCTTATTTCACTGGGGTTACTGTGCTCACCAAATATATTGCAGGCTTCCCTGTATCATGGGGGTATGGGTGTATTTACCCACAACAAGTGTATCTCCCTTGCTACTTAACCTTTTACTCCGGTGAGATGTGAAAGGGATAGCTTATAGTTTGGCTTCTGTGTCCATGTGCCCCATAACCAATGATGATAAAAAAAACAAAGCAGGAACACTTCCTTGCAGGCTAGAGAACATGATTTTGAGACTTGAAGCAGACTACCCCTGCACCATTTCTGTAAATTGCTTTCTTTCCACGTAGTCTCATTCTTGATGTAGATCTCAAAAGATTGCAGGCAGTCATCCTGTTCTATATTGCCACATGCTCACTGGGTAAGAACCAGCAAGGTTCCAGCTATAAAAAAGAAGTCTCCTTAGGGATGAAGACATATTTTTACAAATAGCATTAAAATACATGTGCAAACCAACTTAGCAGTTCCTCCAATATTTCCTTCCCACTTCTACACAGACTGCTACATCAGAAAAGATGTATTTTGCTGGATCCTCAAAATCACTCCAAATGCTGCCCAAGGAACTGTGAGCCCTCAGCCCCAAACAACAGATGGATAGGGTTCAAAGGCTGGAATCTCCACTTCATCTAGCAGCTATTTTATTAGTGCCAAACACATGTGTGTGCAAATGCCTCCTGCTGGAAGCAATGCCTTTGATCCCTGATATCTAAACTATTCACTGGTGGAAGGAGTCAACAACCCAGGTTTAATAATGAATTACTCGTTTCTTTCTTATTCCCTGGATCCTCTCCAAGATGAACCAGTGGCTTTGCTAGATCACTTGATAGACAGAAATAAGACATTGGCAGCTTCTACAAAATATCCCAGGCTACAGAAACTGTAATGTTCAACCTCTGCCCTTCAACCCTCAAGGAAGAATGATGCAACACACTATTGTAAAAGGATCTGAAGATGATCTTGCTTATTAACAGATCACAGAAATGTGCCCTAAACCCTATTTATTTCTGACCTTTATCTGACCATAAATTCTGCCCCTCTTGCCCAGCCCTAGGAAGCACCTTGAGGAGTGGCCTGATTGACCTTCCTTGCTTATCCACCTGACACAGTGCACTTGCATGAGCTTACAGAGGATTCTCTGTATGTAACACCACTTCTAGGCCAGAAAGAAATGTCTGTTGTGTATTGTGTGACTCCAGAGTGGCAATTCAGAGTTGGGAGCTCCTACCTCTGTTTTGCTTTGACAAGCAATATTACAGGGTGAGTGATCCAAAGAGCTTGTTGAGTCCAACTGCCTGGCAAAAGGAATGTATTTGGAGGTGTAAATGATTTTGGCAATTCAAGTATTGTGTGATCAAAACGCTGAGAATTTTCAGGTCAGGGCACATCTGTTCATCTTGGCGATCTTGTTAAGAGGTAAACCCTTATAGCCTGGGAGACATGGAGGAAGCATTGAAGGATTTCTCTGTCTGGTGGGGTTCCTTTCCAGTATTAACTAGTGCTGGATCTTCACCATAGAAAGATTCCTGTCAGGGTCTTAAGCACTAAACAGAGACCTCAGCAGATCAGTGTTAAACCAAATGGGACCAAAAAGGCCAGCAGTGCCTCCATGCTGTTTCCCAGCCTCAGCACCGATGAATGGCAAAAGATGACAACCATTCATCAACATGGCTAAATGAATGCAAGGAATTAGACGATGCTAAAAGAAGGAGCAGAGTCATGGGGCCAATCTGCAGAGCTATTCTTGCTCATGTGAGCTTTGGGTCAGTTCCCTGCCTGTGCCGCCAATTCATTAAATAAATCTGGGCACTTCTGAGGCTAACAGGAGGTTTCCTGTTGTCTGTCAGGAGTTTGGCTTTAAACTGTCATTGCCTTCCCTGCTTAGGAAATATGGATACTTCTGCTCACTATGGAAGCTCCTTTTACCACCTAGGATGTAACAAAAAGCTAAATCTCTCCACCTGGGTGCAATGCAGCTTGTCTATCAAGAAATATCCCTGAGAATAAACAGTTCTGTTGAATTGCTGCACTTCATTCCTAACAAAGCAGAACAACTGGCATTACAACTCAGTTGTTCCAGAAGACAGTAGGTAAAATCTGGAGCTTGACACTTGGCTTTCACTCAGTCTGTGTTCTGTGGGACTATCGCCAGCTAAAGAACGGACAGAAGACAGTGTGAGATGCAGTAGTACCAACAGTGCATTTTTCCAGTTCTATTTGTCCAAAGGCTTCAGAGTGAGTAGATTTATACACTAAGGTAAAGCTCAAGGAAATCAGTTGAAATCTTTGCATTGACCGTAAGTAGCTTTTGATTCAGTGACAAAATAAGGAAATATGTGGGTTCTGGAAAATCCTGGCATGTAGGCAAGAAGAATACTCTGGTTCCTCTTGGTGGATATGGGGAGGAATGGAGGCACAGAGGTGAAATGGCTTGTCTGGTGCTGCTTGGATAATCTGAGACTGACACTAGGTAAATGCATATATCTTAGAAGTACTGAGGATGGTGTAAGTATGTTCAGTTGATGTGAAATGGGATAAACTTCAAAATGCAAATTAAAATTGCTTCAAGAAACTTTTAAATCTAAAAAATCCCAAAGTCTCACATGGATTTGGTGTAGCATGAATTAAGGAAAAATTTCTTTTAATTGAATCTTAAAAGCTTTCTTGACTATTCTCTCTTCCATTTCTGCCTTTCCCCTCCTTTGGTGTCTTTGTAGCTGTTATGTTTTATTTACAGATAACTGGAAATGGAACATAAATGATCCCAACTGGAACTTGAAAGAAATCAGCAATTTTTGAGCGTATTTAAAATAGTCTTGCTTAGAGGCATTAATAATGGATGGGTGGATGGACAGATCAATGGATAGATGGATGGATGAATGGATGGATGGATGGATGGATGGATGGATGGGGTGGCAAAAGATACGTTCTGACACATGGGGTGAAAATATCTTAGATTATCCAGATTTGGCTCCAGATTTTCCTGGTTTAGAGAAAAAACTAAATCCCCAGGCCTAAAATCTAGGAACTAACTTCCTCGAGTGTTTTAGTTTCTGTATAAGATTGACCTGCCTCTGATCACACTCTCAATTGACTCAATTGACAAGTCTTTATTGACTTGCAAATAGCTGAAAATAGAGATCCTTGTCTAAATTATGGAGTGTGGTATTAGGAATATATTGGTATTAGGAATATAACTTAACAAATCATATATAATGTAACTCGGAATGTAATTTAAGTGGTCATGATGGGCCAGAATATGACAGAGGAGAACACAGGACTCTGGTCAGATGACTAAACTTACAGCAAGTTTTGAAAAAGGGGGTGTTGCATTTTACCTCAAATGTTGCATTCCCTTTCTTGGGAGGCGTTTCATTCATGCTGGCTGATCATTAGTTTTCCTGTCCTCCCTTGGGCAAATCTGTGGTTCTCATCTCTTGACTATTTACTTGTAGGTTTAGCAGTGCCTCTCTGCCAAAAAAAACCCAAAAAAACCTCTTCTCCATTTCCATACTCATTTTTTTCCCTTTACATAGACATAGATGCAACTTTTCTCACTTAACTTCTTTCTATTGTTTCTTTATTAGCAAGTATTAAACTATAGAGAAGTTTGTAGTGAAGTCCATATGGCACATATGATAAAGTTGTTTCAAGTGGCACTGTGGACTAATCACTTCCCAACTGTTCTCCACTCACAAAAAGCAAAAGCGGCTCTGCCTGTATTCTTAGCAAATCTTCCCTTGCTTTTATTGGCAATGCTTCTGTTTTGGCAGCAACCTGTCAAGTTTAGAGCTGGCAACCACAGTTTTTTCGCATTCTCAGATGGAACGTAGGCAACATGTTTTCTATGAAAACACCCTTTCTTCTCCTCATTAGTGCTTCCAACATTATTGTTCTTGGTACAGAAAGCAAACATTGGTAGTTTCCCTCTCCCAACACTGTAACTTGAATGGAACAGGGCTGAACTGACATGAGAAAAAAAATGTTCAGTGAAGAAACCAAATCAAAGTCCTGCTTTTAGCAAGGCCAGAATGGCTGAGTCTGTTATGCAAGTGCATATCAAGTCTAAGAGTTGTAAGCTGCTTTGAATGAACTGCCAGGTCCACACTGTGCCATTCAGAGATACTCGATTCAGACTACTGGAAATGTTACGGTGTGTTAGCTTCACTGCACCATGTTCCATTCATCTCCCATGCATCTCTTTCAGCTCCACAAACTCTTAGAAACACATTTCACAGGAAGCAAAGTCCAAAAAGTCGGGTTTCTTTTTCCACTTGGTATAAAAAACATGGCACACATCTGAAGCATCAACAGGATCAGGATACTCTTTGATTGAGAAATGAGCTTGTCCCTGCAATCTTTGTTTAAAACCTATTTGGGTCCCTGTGAATTTCACAAATTATTTAAAATCCAAATCCCTCTAGGGACTTTGCTTTATTTTCCTAGATCTCTGTTGTCCTAATGTGTCTACCCTTACTGTGAGTTTTCTACCTTTGGTCCCCTCCTTGCAGGAGGGTTTCCAGTCCAGTCTTTGCAAAAAGACCTGGGATAGTGGCAGTCCACTTCACAGATGTACCTGGAAAAAGATCTTATAATATCTTCCCGCACTGCTGCTGGCTCCCTGTGCATCTCACAGAGCTTACAAAAATAAGCTTTGCTCATGGCCTCCATTTCCCTAAGACTCCTAAAACTGACTTTTGAATTCTTGCTCCACTCTGGCCCCTAGGACATCTGGTAATTTTGGGTGGGATTCAGCTCCCCATACTCCTATGTGAGCATTTAAAAAATAAACTGGGAGGCTGTGAGGAAGTTAATCTCTGCTGAGAAGCTTGGAGCCCTTTCTCTTGCCCACCCTGGGGTTAGAATGGATATCTCAGCCCCAGTAAGAGTAACGCAGCTGTTCACACTTGTGCATCCTTTATCCCTCCAAGTGGAGCCTTTGCCCCCTCGACACAACGCACTTCAGTGACTGCAATCATTAAAGGCGTTGGAAATAGGTCTGAGACTTAAGCAAACTCCTGCCTCAGGTGTCATAACCAATGAACCGATCAAAAATGCCAGCTTCTCTTAGAATGCCGTCCCTGAATTCACACCCCATGGCAGATCTGTCACACAGTAGCCAAACATGTTAATACAGCTGAAGCCTTTAGGTACACTTGTACCCTCAAAACTCAGTGGAGTTACTGTCATTCTCCAACTGTTCAGTGGCCTAGATTAAATTAGTTAGAAATCTAAATGCAGCTGCTAATAAAGACACTGTATTTCCACCTCAGAAAAAGCACCAGCTCCCTTTGCTACCAGATGTCCTCCTTGGCAGTTTGAGTCAATGAGGAGCTAAGTGATGGAGAATGAACCCAATCTCCAAGAGGACTCCTCTGGCCCTGAATGCCAATTGTGGAAACTGAAGAAGGGAAGTTCTCTATTGCTGCTCCCTACTGGGGCTTGAAGTTGATGTCAGTTCCTACTGATGTTGTTTATCACCAGAATCTAATATAGTTACTGGTGTGAAGTGTCCCCTGCTAAGAAAAATTCTTTCCTTGGCTCCACACAGGTCTCCTGGAGATCAGTCTGGGGGTGGATCTGCAGAGCAATCCCATCAAGAATTGCAGAGTCTGAGGCCAACTGACAAGTACAGCTTGTGGATAACCAGATTTTGGGGAAAAGAAATGCGTATCCTACCTTCTCTGCCTGCTTGTTACTACCAGAAAGAATTAGACTGGGAGACCAAACTCAGCTGGATGGATGGTTCTCACAGTCCAGAGATCCCATAGGAGGAGGAAATCAAGCAGGAACATTGCCTGAAACCTTTTCTGAGAAGTCTGTAGATACGAAGGCTCTGCATAGCTTGAATTCAGCACCACCGCCACCTTTGGCAGCAAAAGTGCTCTCCAGCTTTTACTTCATTTATATCAGCAATCCTAAATCAAATTGCTCCAAATGGCCACCTCTGGACTGAAAAAAGTGCTTTGGGAGTTGGTTACAGAAAATCACATATCTGAGAACCTTTTATGCACTTTCTCCATGCATTTCCAGCTGAGGAGCTTTCCCAGCTAGTTCTTTCTCTGTGCACTGTCCCAAAAGAATACCAGATGTAACAAAGTAGACAGTCTCAGAGAGTTGAGGCTGTTCAGCCTGGAGAGGAAAATGCTTTGGGGAGAACTTAGAACACTTCTCAGTACCTGAAGAAGGGGGCCTAAAAGAGAGCTGGAGAGGGACTTTTCACAAGGGTATGTAGTGAAAAGCCAAGGGAGAATGGCTTTAGACTGAAAGAAGATAGATTTAGGTTGGATATCAGGAAGAAATTCTTTACTCTCAGGGTGGTGAGGCACAGGAACAGCTTACCCAGAGAAGTTGTGGTTGCCCCATCCCTGGAAATTTTCATGGTCAGGTTGGCAGAAGCTCTGAGCAGCCTGGTCTAGTGGAAGACCATGATGGGGGGGATTGGAACTAAGTAATCTCTAAGGTCCTTTCCAACACAAATGATTCTATGATTCTGTGAAAGTTTACAGAACTACAAAAGGCATGGAAGATGCAAAGTCTCTTCCAATTTCACCAAATGAAGAACAAGGCATTGGCAGGTGGCAGGAAAACAACAGGAGGTCCTCATTCAAACAACATGCAGTTACACGGTGGAAATCCTTGCTACAAGACACAGAGAACAAAAGAGTGGGTAGGACTTCCAAATGGGACTGGACAATGGAAGAGAACCTATCCAGACCTGCTAGGCATGAAGGCATCAGCTGTGGCTGAACCAGCCACGTATTGCAAGAAGACTGGGAAAGGGGCCTGGGAAATCTTCGGGTATACTTTCTGCCTTCCCTATAGTCTTCCCTTGATATCTGCAACTCATTAGTGGTAGAGACAGGGCTGATCTTTGTTGAGACACACTACAGCTACTTCTATATGAAGTGCATACTAATGATACTGGCAAGGGTCAATCGGACTTAGGTCTTAGAACAAGCTCATTTCAAAGTCATACAGCCCACTCCAGCCAGCATAGATAGAGTGGGCTTTTCCAGTGGCCATAAGACACTTAAAGGAACTCAAAAGCATACATTCATGGCCTTTGACATTGGAGTGAGGAAGACTTCCAAACCCACCACCACAGAGCTGCGTAACAATTTTTATTGAAATTTACCCAGGACAGCAACATGACATTTTGGAGAGGCATCCACATTTCCAACAGACCTACAGAGTACAGAAACTGTCCTGGAATGAACGCAGCAGAGTCACCAAGTTTGTTCAGGGAATCACAATTTTCCAGGACAGAAATACTAGTGGAAATAAGATCTCCCTTTCCTTTATCATACAAATACAGAAAGACCAGAAATATGGTTACCTGTCGCTGAATGCATTTTGAATTCCTCTACAGTATGTTGATTCACAAGATCATGTATTTTTAATGTGGAGAAATGCTTCTCTACTTGGTGGATAAGGATGACTCTCAGATTTTAGCATCATCCAGATTTTCTAAAAAGTCTTTGAGTTTGCTGCATAAAACATGGATTCTACCACTTCAGTTTTCTAAAAAGATTTCTCCCATTCAGCCTACACAAACTCAAGACAAATTTCCTTCTGTGCAGTAGCCCAGAGACTTAAAAATGTATAAAACTAACACACGCATTTACCTCCAGAAATTCAACTATGTGACTTTGTTGCAGTGTGTTTCTTGTTAATGGTATGTTCTGTTATTGCCCAAGTTAATGGTGTAGTCCAAAATTATACCCTCTCACCCACCTTGTCAATCTATCCTGAATTACCTGTCAATCCTGCTTTGTGGCAACCCCCTGCTTGGAATTCTCCTTTGGAAATCCCCTAAAACTCGACCTCTCATTAGTCCATGTGACCCAGTTTCCCCCCTACTTCCCTCACTGGACAATGCCTCTGTGAACCCCACCCCTTTACCCCTCCTCAGAATTTCTCCAATTTGCTAATAAGTTGTACCTTCCCTTTAAACCTCCATATTTAAATTGTCGCACCTTTGCCATTTTTGTCTTTTGCCCCCTGGATTCCTAAGAGTAATAAATCCTTTTTATCCTATGCAAAAGACCTCCTCCTTCTTGCCTCCTTCGAACACAATCTGACAGCCAAAAAGGCCATGGAGCCATAGCTCTAGCCACATCTAAGGCCTCCTGTTCCTGGGGTGGAACTCACTCTAGGCATGGGACTGTAGTGGCAAAGTGAGTGCAGCTCTCTGGCCGCTGCATCATGACTTGGACTTGGGAAGGGTCTCATTCTGCCCTTCTCCTAGGTTTTGCCAACATAAACAAATTTTGCAGCTACTCTGTACCTGTCATGGCAATTTAAAACACCCCAGCAGTCTGGAAAATGTGACCGTCATGGCCAAGTGGTAAGACTGGTACTTACCACTGCCATTTTGAGGAAGTTAACCCTTTGTAGAGCAGCTGCTGCTCTCACCTCTAGTAGAAAAATGTTCTTTGGCTTTTGTTGTGTATTACAGCTCCATGCTGGTAAAGTGTGATGTAGTGATGGGCACAGCGACTAATAGTCATAGCAATTAAGAACGAGAACTTTACAAGTCTGAATGGCAAATTTGCAAATCTTTTGCCAAAAACATCCAACGAGACTGCTTTCATATTCTGACAAAGATTAATCCAGGCTACAGCATCCAACCCCAGATTTCAGCCGTGTCTTATTTAAATACCACATTTAAGCAGCAAGATGTGCAAGTTGCTGTCATACCCTATGCTTCAGGAGACACGCCAAGAGGGCTGACGCTCCAGTGCCGTCCTGCATAAGCGGCTTGCACGGAACTAATTAGCAGCGATCCAAAGCCCTGCTCTCGCCCGGCGGCCGCTCCGCGCCCCTCCGCGGCCTTGCACCGCGCCGCAGCGCTCGGCCGCCCCCTGCGGGCCCCCGCCGGCGCCGCGGCCGCTCTTTGTTCCCGGCGCGCAGGGAACCTCCGCCAGCTGTTCATCTATTGATGGGTTTTGTCCCGTCCTGAAAAGAGATTTAGACATCTTCCTCGGCTCCTGCCTTCTGTTGGGTGGAAAGGTTCCACCCAACAAACGGGGGATTCCGCCCGTTTGTTTCACCACACGTCGGGCCAGAGCTGAGGGCCGGGAGGGAGCCTCTGACCACAGAGGGGCTTGCTTTTGCCTTCTTCCCACCTTGCTCTTTTTCCCTAAGTGCCAGTTGCTGAGGGTGCCGAGCAGAAACATGAGAAATGTGGCACCAGGGTAGGTTTAGATTGGATAGTAGGAGAAATTTCTTCACTGAAAGGCTGGTCAGGTATTGGAACAGAGACTTGGAAGAGTTCAAAACCATCTAGAAGCAGCACTTGGCCTTGTGGTGAAGAATGTGGTGCTGGGCTAATGGTTGGACTCAATGATCTTAGAGGTCTTTTCCAACCCTAACAATTCTATGATGCTATGAAACTGTGCCCTATGTGTCTGTTTTTTTTACCCACCACAAATGAACTGTGATGTCGGAACACAAGTATGATTTGAAACCTCCTTTTTCCTTAGGTAATGGGAAGCACCTGGGATTCTCTTTTTCCACTGCCTAGCTGCATAAGTTTCAAACGTGTTTTTTGCTGTGAAACCCAGATTGTGTTACTGTTCCTTCCTGGTACTATTGAGTGAGGGTCCTCCCTTGCAGACATCTTTTGTAGATGCTCTACAAGATAACTTTGAGAACTACAGTTTTTTGGAGAAACAAAGTCCACAAGACCTTTGTGTCTGGAATTCTCCCAAGGTTTAAATCTGTTTGCTGAAGAATTGCCCTACTACCACCTATAAAAAACCTCTTTGTGGAATTCTGGTTATTCACATAATGAGTATCCTCCACCTCCCATGTCTAGAGCTAAATATACAGAATCCTATCATCCATGGATGCTTCCTCTGTTTTGTGGATAACTCTAAGGTACATTTACATGGTTCCTTAGATCATAGTTTGGATAGCCCTGAGCTGGTGCCAGCCAAAGCCTGGCAGTCCATATAGCACAGTCTGTGCCTACCCATCAGGTCCAATAAGCAGGCCCTCATCAGACTTTCCATGGTGCTGCCACCAGTGCTCCTAGGTCTCCAAACTTGTGATAATATTGACTATGAGTTTTTATCTTATACTTAGCAGCACTTGCCTGGTGTTTGGCTGTCTTTACACTTTCCGTTTTGAGGGACATTCCTAAATTACCACACTTCTTTTGCAAAAGCAGGACAGGAACAAAAGCCTTATTTTGGAGTTGCTGTTGAAAGGTAAGTTACTCCTGTGATAACCTGCAGCAGTGGTGATTAAGAAATTTAATGGAGTGTCAAACATACTGAGCAGAATACCAGTACTGCACTACATGGCACACCTGGGATAGAAATAGCTACTGAAATCCATGAGGTTATCCTTACTTTTTGCATTTTGAGGGAATTGTGAAAAAGCTATCACTTGCCGAATGCCCTCTCTACCTCCAAATCCAGAGTGCTCTTGCCTTGGCCAGACAAACCACCTGTAAGTGCTTCTGCTTACTTCTATAGGATCTTCATCAGTCTCCAGAGAAAGAGACATGGTCCAAACAAGTCTTTTGCATGCTGGTGATATGGCAGATAATGAATGGTGTAAATGTCAAGATTATGAGCAGTACTGCAGCCAAATGATGACTGCTTGGAAAGAAAAGAGCCTACAGAGAACACATGGCTTCTCTCAAGGGCAGTGTGCCTCAACTGTTCAAAAGAGCCATTTGGAAGTACAAGCACTCACCTTTATGTTCAACATTGTTATCTCCGTCCCAGTGACTGCTGGGAGGCCACAGAGGCCAATCCTAATTCTTAAGACTACCGTGTTTTTTTCTTTTTCATTAATGTCTAAGATTTTAGTATGTTTAAGCACAGAGCTGTGCTTCATAAACTCCTTTGCTCAACCTGAAAGCCCTCAC
Organism: Muscicapa striata striata; assembly: GCA_030060385.1. NCBI lineage: Eukaryota > Metazoa > Chordata > Aves > Passeriformes > Muscicapidae > Muscicapa > Muscicapa striata. The sequence continues at coordinate 2,022,669 of JAREIS010000173.1, forward strand.
AGTGTTTGTGATGAAAGCAGAGCTCCCATCTCAGGATGGACACTGCAGGCAATGTCTAAATGATGGGAAACTGAGCAGGATTGAGAGTTACAGAGACTGCTGGCCAAGAAGGTGTTGGACACAGATGTGCACTTCAGGGCATGACCAGGGGAGACATCCTGAGAGCAACTATCCACTGCCAGAGATACATGATATGTGAGTAAGCTCAGATTTCTCAGGAACCTGAACTGGATCTGTTTTGCAACAGACAACTGTCCCTCTAGGAAGGGATAGGGAATCAGCTTTTAACATCATTCACAGTTTAGATAGAAATTCAGTATCCCCAAGCCTCATCTAAAATTGAAAAGTGCCTCCAAAGGAATTGTTTGTTGCTTTGTTTGCAAAAAGTGCAAACAACACATCAGAGAAGCAAAAATGCCTTGGTGGATTGCTTGGCTGCATATTTAGGGTATATTGTAATGAGCCATATGCTAGCTTTGCATAGTATTATGGGGTAAGCCAGCTGCAATGAGCAGCTGATTAGTCTGGCTGGAAAAAATCTTCGTTTTCTGTAACAGGGGCCAGCAAAGGCAAGCATTCTGTCAGATGCTGTCAACCCTCTGACTGCTCCTGTCATCATACTGTGGACCAGATAAAGTTAAGAGATAAAGAGAACTTCTGCTTTATTTTCATCCTAAAGGAGGGGCCCATTCTTATTCTGGGCTTGTTTAATAGTAACAGATTTTAGGAACCACAACCCTTTTGTATTCTTGTGGAAGACATTTCCATCACTCTTCCCACAGCTGCCATTCTCACTGCCACAGTCAGACCTCAGTCTTTTGCCATTCAGTGTTCAGCATTCAGTTCAGCTGATGTGGTGGAAATCTCCTGTGAGGTAAGGGGATGGAGGCTACGAGGGAATGGGAACCTAATAAAGTGCAAGATCACAAAAGTGGCAACAGGACTGCAAATGTCCTTTCTGGCCCAAATGCCATCTCTTGCTGCGGCCAAAATGCCTACATAGGAGTATCACAAGAGAGGGTAAATATTTCCTTCGGATATCAGCTTTGAACAATTTGTCTCCTGTGGACTTTTCAGAGTCAGAAGTCTTTCCTTTTTTAGATAAACCTCAGAGGAATTTTGTGCTTGTTAGTACTTGTTGATCCTTCACTTGAACCCACTTATCTTCTGTCATCTACAGCAGCCTGGCTACAGTTTAATATCTAACTCACAATATCCACTCATGGATGACCTGAAACTTCCTCCATCGGGAACAGAACTTCTTAAGATCTCATCTGCGCCAACTGCTGAATCAACAATTTGTGTGGATACCTTTGAATGGGTAAGAAATGCTGAGCCAGAACGTAGGAACATCAAAAGGTCTTTTTGGTCTTTTAAGGTCTTTTTTAAAACTACCATTGCTTGTATTTCCAAGGAGAAATTACAAGCCATTATCAGAATCTACTAGAAATGAATATAGCAAATCTCAAAATGCAACAACGACGCAGAATGAGTTAGATTAATTTTTAGTTCTAAAGCTCTAAGATATCAAATCTTTCTTTCTTTCTTTCTTTCTTTCTTTCTTTCTTTCTTTCTTTCTTTCTTTCTTTCTTTCTTTCTTTCTTTCTTTCTTTCTTTCTTTCTTTCTTTCTTTTTAACACAACTTAGAGTTATCCCTTTGCATTTACATATATCTAGCACTTTGAATGCTCTAGGTCATCATTACATACAGACAGAAAGGGCAGAATGTATCTGGAACTATTATTTCAGAAAGGCTGAGTTAGAAGCCTGATTTGCTCTCATTAAAAGATAAATTCCCCACAGACATTATTATTAAGAGTATTCTTATTTGACATGGTTATTGATGAGGAGGAGGAGGGAGAAAATTGTACATTAATGAATTTCACAGACAATAATTCTCTGGGAAGATCTGAGGGCTCCAGCAAGGTCAGATCATTGGCTAAGTGGAGTGCAGTGCTGTTGTTGGCTGAAACCTCTAAACATTGCATCCAATCCTCTCCAAAACCACTAGCCTCATGGGACATTGGCCTTTCATTGCCAGTGAGTTTTTTTTACCTTGTTCCCATTGCCTCTTGTCCTGTTGGAAGGCAGCACTGAGAAGAGCCTGAGCTTTTCCTCTTCATTCCCTTCCATCAGGTTATTTAAACACATTGTGAAGTTCTTCCTTGAGCTTGCTCAGCTTTAGGCCAGACAGTTCCATCTCTTAGCCTTTCCTCACAGGACAGATGCTCCAGTCCCTTAATCACCTTCATGGTTCTCTGCTGGACTCAGTTTGGGAAGCAGCAGCATAAGAGGGGACAGCTCCCTGACACCTGTTTTCCCCAGGCAAAGGGCATTGTTGCACCGTGTTGATACGTGTAATGCCAATGCTGTAACTTCACTATGGTCGGGACTGGATGCTGTGGGAGTCAGAGGTGTTATCTCAGCAGAGGCATAGTAGGAGCAGGGCGGAAGTATCATCTGGAAGGCAGCACCCTGTGGAGGTGAGTATAGAAAGCTAACAGTTCTTCATTGCTGCCCATATAGCAGGCAGAGCCCGGAGTAAGCAAGCAGGGACTATAGGGAGGAAAACCCTCAGGGAAGAGTGCTGGAGGTCCCAAGTGAGACAGAGATGAGAAGTGCTTGGGGAATGCAGGGTGCACACAGCAATTCAGGAGGCAGTACAATCCTGACAGGGAGCCATGTACCACTTCCTTTCCTAGGGTCTGTTCACCTTTGCTCAAGGGTCAAGGAGTAGCTGGGTGTTAACAGTAAAGCTCCCTGTTGCTGGACAAGCTGGAATAAAGCTGTGGCTGCCACAGGGTGTGGCTGAACTGGCACAAGTGAGAGGGATGCAGGGGAGATGAGTGCAGAGCTCCCAAATGCAAGGACATGTCCTCCACATCTTAGCTGAGCAATAAAATGAGACAAGTGCAGTTGGGTGAACAGCAGAAAGGTCCTGACATTTCGGATATCCTTTGCTGTTTTCCCTTTAATCAATCTGTACTGAGCCTCAAATATGAAAAGAAGTGCTTAGGGCAAAGGTGAATTTCATTTACGAGTAAATTGCTTTGATGATTGTCGATTCGCCAGGATTTTTTCAGCACAGAAATGGTATTATTTCCCAAGCTCCTGGCATGGTTCTAAAGGTCACTGCTCATGACAACTCTCTTCCTTTCTATTGTTCAGACAATAAAAGCTAGAAGCATAAATATGTTCCTGCTGCTTGTGGGTACCACTAGATAAAAGAAGTCTCAACAGTCTAAGCTGTTTCATGTTTCTGGAGCTTTATTGTAAAGGTGTCATGAAAATGGACCATAAAAAGCTCATTGCCATTTTGCAGGATGACTATTTTACTTGTATTTATCTCCCTTCCCTTCTCTGTGCAGTAGAGTTCATGCTCCTTCCCAAACCAGTCCCATCACTTTTAAGTGAGAACTTCTACCTCATGTTCACAATGAAGGCTCTCAAAATTCTTTTCATAAAATACACTACAACTACAGTTTTGTGAAGACTGGTGTAATGGAGAGAGGCATGTCCTCACCAGGCACTAAGTCAAGAACAGTAAGATTTGTGTGGGTCCAGAACTGACCTCTAGCGGCACCTACACAACAGGCTTTTTTTTTTTTTTTTTTTTTTTCTTTTTCCCAACCATCGGCACATCTGAGGTGCGTCAGCATTTTGGGGTCCACTGTGAGCTAACAGAACTTAAGCAGCGTGCACTATGTGGGTGCTTCCCAGGCATAGGGCTAGCCCTATTCAGTACGGTGCAAACCCGCTGAGCGCAGTGACTCCACTGTGCTTTGCTGAATGAAACTGGGCGACGAGAGCCCGGCTGGTCCGTGGACAGTGCCATAAAGCCCGGAACACTTCGCCAGCATGGATCCAGTGCAGCCTTCTCGCCCAGCCCGCAGGGCCAGCGCGCTGCCCTGCCCTAACCGAGGGTCCAGAGGCAACACCTCGGTGGCCTTTCCCCTTCCTGAGAGCTGTGCCCAGGTGTGGCCTCAGGAGGCACATCGCCCCTGCACCTCGCACCCAGCCCCCCAGTGCCAAGCCAGCTCCCAGCCCGAGGCACCTCGGCGCTGCCTCCCTGACAGCATTCTCACTCAGCCCCTCAGACCGCAACTCGCCCGCCCCAATCCACGGAATCCCGGCCATGCGCCTGCGCTGAGGCCGCGCGCGTTTCCGGTTCCCCGGCGGCCGCCCGGGAAGAAGGGCGGCGGCGGCGTCATCATCGTCATCATCCCGGGTGCTGTCACCGGAGCCTGCGCCACATCACGCTTCCCGCCCTTCTCCTTCTCCTTCTCCTTCTCCTTCTCCTTCTCCTTCTCCTTCTCCTTCTCCTTCTCCTTCTCCTTCTCCTTCTCCTTCTCCTTCTCCTTCTCCTTCAGCTTCGCGAGGGCCCGGCCGCCGCTGCGCGCCCCGGGGATGCGCTGCTCGGCGGCCGCTCGTGGGAGCTGCGCGGCAGCCGGGGAGCGGGATGGAGGTGGAGGAGGCGTTCCCGCTGGTGGGGCAGATGGGCCCTTACCAGGTGTACCTATGCGTCCTGCTGGCTGTGCTCCTCCAGGTGAGAGGCCGCCCTTCCCGCCCGCTCTTGTCCCGAGGGGAAAGCAGTGCCGGGAGGGGAGTGCTCTGGGTGCTGCTCTGGGTGGACGGCTGTTCCCAAAGTTTTGGGTGCATGTCCCTTCGGTGGGTGCTGCCCGGTGCGAAGGCTGGTGTTGGAGGGCTTCTGCTGGGGGCTGCTGGTGGCACTAGCAAATCTTCCCCTCTGGGTCTGTCCAGTGTGCTGCGGTCCTGGGACACAGGTTACCTCTGCCCAAAGGCAGCGCTCAGTTCTGCAGAGGGAATATGGGGCAAGCAGCTGATGCTCTCTGTGCCGTATTGCCTGAGCAGTTACCCCTTGTGTCACTGGTGGAAAACATTAGGAGCTGGTCAGGTGAAGGGCTGGCTGAGGTTAAACTGAGGTTTCTGTGGCCTGGACTGGAAGATGTGGACTTCTGTAAGAGGCTGTGCTAGGAATCCTGCACAACCTAGAATTAATGAGCTAGACTGGGAATTTCTAGATTGCATGTGACTTGATTGTCACTAATAAAGTGACAGGTGGCCACTGATACCTCAGTGTGCAGAAGCTCTCATGTAACCAGCTGAACGGCGATGATTGCTTATGGTGCTTTGATCTGCCTTGACTTAACTCTTAGAATACAGGGGCAGTGTCTCTCCATTACGTATTTGGATGAGGCCCTACATTTTGGGTTGTCAGGTTTGTGAGATACAAAGCTGGAACTCTCTTAAATTTTGTGTTAAAAGTGAAGTCCAAAATAACAGTAGGGTGCTAGAAGAGAACACCCTTCTAGTGCTCTGGAAGAGACAGACTCTCTCTGGAGAGAGAGTTTCAGAGACTGCATGAGCAAGTGATGTGCTCTGCAGCCATGTTTTTGGCTTTCAATGTTGCTTCATCTTTGTGCATATTCCTGTGAAGACGGGGAAGGAAGGCAAGAATAATATGTGTTCTGCCACAGTCAGGCGTGGGACTGAAGTATGGTTTGAATCTGACAGAAGTCTGGTTTACCCCATGTTAGGGTCAAAAACTTCATTGTCATGAATTCAGCTAGGGTGATAAGTGCTGGGTTACTTCCACTGTGGAAATTTTATAGTTGCAGGAAGAAAGAGAGGAACTTAAATGTCCTCCCTCCTCTGCAGACCCATATTTTGTACTAAAAAACTTCCAGTCATGAACTGGGAGACTGAAGATGTCTTTTCCTGGCAACCCCTGCTTCCCCTAGACTGGCTGAAATATTAAGAAACTTTATGAGATGACCCAAGAAAAGTCAGATGCTCCTGGATGGGAGCACTACACTTGGTTGCAAAGTTATGATGATGAATAACAAAAGCTTCATAGGTTTCTATTTCCTTGTACATTTTTTTTCTTTTTTTTTTTTTTAAATACTGATGTAGCTGATTAATTCCTTAGAATTAGACGTTGCTTGTTCTGCTGGCCAGCTGGCTAAAAAATGTATATGTTCACTGAAGATTAAGAATTAAGGAAGCAATAGTTATTTCTTCTTCCAGTGCTGGTCATGTTCTGGAATGAACTGCAAAGTATGGCAGGTGCTCTATGTTTCCAGAGTTTTTAGTATGGGTCATCTGTTCTGTAACATTTGTATTCATTTGTTTTATTTTTGATGGATTGACTTGCATTTCTCATGGGAGAAGTAAACAGAGGGGTCTTTGCAAATCCTGGAACTAATTCAGAATAATTAAAGAAGAAACGACAGCAGGTTTGCAGGTCTACTTTTTTTCTTCTCGTGTTATCTTTAATTCTTGAACTTTACCAATGAGTATCATCCTCTAACCAGTAGGTTTTCTTTATTTCAGATCACACAGGCACAGGAGTCTGTAAGGAGTTTAGATGTGAACCTTGTTGTCTTTCAGTTCATGAGTAGATGTGGACTTATCCAACTGATTCCTAATTGGGTGGCAGATTGCTTTTTGTGTTCTTTTATTGGTGCCAAGTTACATAATGTGTCGGTGGGATGTATGAGAGCAAGACTGAAGGCAGGTTCCACAACTGGTGTTAGCCTTTTGTCTGGTTTATCATCAACCTTTGGAGGATGGACCCAAAGGTATGTGTGATGTAGATCTAGGTAATCATGGGCTTCTGTAGTGGATTAGATGCAGCATATGGCAGCAGAATGAGAGCTCCTGGTGGTCTGTATCACTGGCTGTACCATGATTATTTCATTTTGTTGCTAGTTTCCCTGTCCCTTTCCATGTGCTCCCTCAGTTGGCCTGTATTTTTATGTTGGACTGTTGGTGTAAAAAATATTTCTATATTCTTAAAGGTAAGAATACCCAATGTGTGAAAAATATTTTTCTGCTGTGACAAGTCCCTTCATCTTTGTTGCCAGTATCCAGAACTTAGACTCTGTGCTTTCCCTTCCTCATAAGATTCCCAGCATGTGTGCTTGCTTTCCTTGTAGGCTTTTATGCTTTTTCATCACTGCATGTTACTAATCTATTTGAGTTTCATACTTTATAAGTACTTTCCTGCATTTTAATGTTTTTTTTGAAGCATAAATTTCTACAGTAAGCTACTTCCACCATGTAGCCTTAGTGATACACCAATGTATCTGGTCTCTGAATTCTAATTACAGACACAGAACTCACAGAACTTCTTTGAGTCAAGCTCTATCAAACACTTCTGTCTGTAGGGGTGAGACTTTCCACATGAGTCTATTTTCAGGTGGGCTTGAGTGAACTGATACTTGATATCTGGAATGAGCTTACTGACATTTCTGGCAAAAACCTCCAGGTTGCTTGTAATTAGAAAAATGTTTTTCTATATTATCAGTGTAAAACTAGATTAAATATAAGTCTTGTGGGCTCCTTTCACCTTCCCTGATTTCTGTTATTCCTCTGCTGCCTGCTGCTGTTATTCATTAACCTGCTCAGCTGTTACTGTATGAAGGCATGCCTGGCTTATTCATTACCAAGTTAATAGGAATTTGGGAGATTTTTAGGCCTATCCTGTAGCAATGGTTACTAACTTCATAATGGACTAAAATCAGCTAAGATAGAGAAATGTTTTTTCCGAATGTCATGGAATTACAGAAAGACCAGATTTACCTCAAAAATGTGAAGATTGACTAGTGATGTGAAATTAAGACTGGATTAGCTTTGCATTTCTAGTATATCTTTAAGCAAATGAGGAAGAAACAAAGGGAGCTGATAACTCTTAAAATACTTAGAACTTTATTTTGAGCTGAAAATAAGTACTTGATACCTGTTGATTACTGGAAATGTTGTTGCAACCTTTTGAAGAAATTATACTGAAGTATTATTAAATAATAGTCTTCTGATGTTTGTTTAGTGTGTGTAGCAACATGAGACAAAATCCCACACCTTTATCAGATGCTTGAGAGCATACAAGCATACTTAATAATTGAAAATTTCTTTTTTTTTTTGTGGTTCAACATATGTGGTTGAACGCGTCTGGCCTGTGCCAGTGACTCTGAGCTGCAGAATTGCCCAAGCCCAAACTGGGAATGGAAATGTGCTCTTACTCTATCTCTACTGAAAGGCTTTAAAAAACATGTTAAAATTTAAAAGGGAGTTCTTGTTTGGACAGATGAAAAGGGCTTTGCCTTAAGTTGAATAATGTGCATTGCACGGTTATGTGGACAACTACCAAGAGTGGTTGTTCCCATCCATCTTAGGAGCTCTTTACTAACTGAGAGGAGGATTTAAAAATGGTTAAGGTAGTTACATCAAGTTGCTTGAGTTATACCTTTGCCTTAAACCATTACAGTGCAGCTGTAATGAGTAGTGTTGCAAACATCACTTTACTATTGACAACAATATCATGTATGACTTCCGTCATTACAATATCCCAGTGCAGAAAGATGGTCTTTAATCATCTCATCTGCAGAAGTGTTTTGAGGGAAACCACATTCTGAGGCATGTGACTTAAGTAATGCAGGCTCATTCCAAATCTCTAGATATAATTCAGAAAAAATAGTGTCTGCATTCAGTCAGGATGCAGATGTGATCCCCTATGTAGCCTTGCTTAACTGTTTTCTTGACATTTCTTATCAACAATTTAAAATTAAGAAAGGAGAGGGATATTTCACAAATTGCATTAAAACTCTGGTGTAGTGTGCTGCAGTTTTTCCAGGGGCATGATGACAGGTATGGAGTTTACCCAAAATTACTTGCACTGTAACTTAGACACAGTTCAAGTACAATTGTCTGTAAGGTAAGTGAGCAAGGCAGCAGATATAAAAAGGATTTTCAGAATTTCTGTGTAATCTTTTTGGAGTTTAATTACCTCAATGTTTGGGTTTTTTTTTTTCCTGTATATGGGAGAAATATGAGCTTTAAGTTTCCCTGATTCTCAGTAAAGCAGTTGCAGAATGTGTGTCAGACATATGCAGCCACTTCCATGGAGGAGAGTTTTCAAATGTGGCATGAATACAAGCATAAGAAGTGAGGACCCAAATGTTTTTCTTGAGGAAAGCTTTCTATTCACACATCTTTTTGTACATTGTATCTTACTCAGAACATGTTTATGCTGAAGGATGGTGTTGCTTTCCATGTAAATATGATGAAGACTTTTAGAGTACTTGCATCACTGAACATAAATTCTTGTTCTGGTCCTCCTGTTTGGGAGGACAAATAAATGAGGTGGGTATGAGTGTGTAAGCTATTGATGCATAAGAATACACTGCTACTCATTTAGCCAAGAATATTTCTGTCTGAAAGTTGATGAAACTTCTAAGTGAAGACAAATCCTACCATTCACTCCAGTTGGGTGGGGGAAAAAAGGTGGTTCTTTGTTCACACGTGACATTTGATTTCAGTGGTGCTAAACAACAATCCTTGGTCTCTTCTTTCTTCTTTTAGATCCATAACTGTGGGAGTCCAGGGTGTTCCCCTGGCTTCCCTGGATGCCTCAAGACCCCCCTGGTCTCAAAGACCCTGGAATGGTACCCAGGAGTCTTGGGGGCTGGACTTAACCCCCTGGAAAAATCTACCAACATTGAGGGAAGAAATACAAGCCACAAGAATAAGTAGAGTATAAATTAGACTGTTAGAATGTAGAAAAGGTGAATTTCTAGGAATGTTTATGTTAAAAGGTTTTTAGCTAACATGGAGGATTTGGAGCGTGGTATGCCTCTTCCTCCTTCTTCTTCATGCCATCCATGTTGGGATGGCATGGGATCCTCAGATTGGATGGGAACAAAGCTGGACAGTGTAATAAGATTGTAGTGTATTGGAAAATAATTGTGAATATTAAGTACGTAGTTTAGAGTGTAAAAGATAAGTCCTGCCCCAAGGGCAGGCATTCCACCCTGGATGTCAAGCTGAACAGATTACTGTTAGGTAGACAAAGAGTTTCTGAGATAAGAAATAATAAACAACTTTGAAACCTCAGAGAACAGCCTCCTCCAGTGTCTCTTCAGCAGCCATCAGGAAAACCCTGAATTCCAGACCACCATCATGTCCTCCTGAGGTGATCTCAAGTCTAAAGAGACACCCCAGGTTGTGACAATAACTAACTTCCTTAAGAGAGACAATCACCTGCCTTTAATGATACTACATTTATAACCTTAAAAGCATGAGTGCAGCTGATGCAGACATTGTGGTATTTTCTACAGAAAACTTGAAATAACAATGCTGGGCTGTGACGTGCCTTATTAGCAGTGGGATCCTTAACTCTCAGATATAGTGCAGAAGTCTGGATGCTAACAGTCGCTTCCTTACTGATTAATTTTAAAAAGCTAACTTGCTTCTGTTTGTTTTTTTCAAAAAGAATCCCTTGTGGAGGGAAGTTAGGAATAGGTAATCAGTTGCCTGCATCTTTGTCTTCCCTTGAAGTTACGTTGTATCTTAATCGAGCCAGTGCATCATTCACATACATTTTTCTGCTTTTCATTTATCTGCAAGAGTATGGTCAGAACAAGCTTGAGGTAGAGAAGAAATGGGAGCTTTAACTTCAAGACCTTCCCTTCTTTAGCTGTATCTAAATTGCAAACCACATGCAACTGAGGTCGTATTTCCGTGTTTTTAAGTGCCATTTACAATTGCTGGATATTCTTGCTCTTATAATGATCACAACATTCACTTTGACACTAAACCACATATTATGTATGTGCATGTCTATCTGTATAAACACCTCTACTCAGCTTCTGCAATTTAACTTACAGTGCTGCCTTCAGCTTCTGTGCAATTCAGTCCAAGAAGATGCCTGTTTAATGTGCTATTGTAAAGACCTTAACAGAACTATTGCTGATACTGCTGATAGCAAGAAGCAGGAGTTTTGGGAGAGGCACAGAGCAGACATTCTGAAGGCTTACCAACAGAGGGAAGGTAGCAGAGTATTCTGCTTGTTAAAAAACAAATAGGCAACCCTAAAAGCAAACTAAAACCCAACTTTTTAAAAAAAAGAGCAGAAAGGTGGCTACATGGTATGCAGAGTGAAATTGTCAGAAGGAACTTGCTCTGGGGCTCTTTACTGGAGATGTGGCTCAATACCTTGATTTTTCCAAAGTCTTTTTAATACTAGGGAATGGAAGGTGCCTGCAGGCACTGTTAATAGTGATTAATTGTCATCTTTGTATGGGCTGTGGGTAAAACATACGGGGAGATGTTTTCAGATTATTAATAATAAAGTAGTTATTACACAGAATATTTGGTGCAATGGGGACCACCAATATTTGGGCTCAGTGGAAGCTGAAGCAATCCCATCTTCTGCTATTTGCCTTTCAGCTTGGTAAACTGCAGTCCATCTAGCCAATCTGTGCTCTGAGCACGCTTGGAAGAGCAGCCTGGGAGTTAACAGGCATAATTCTACTGGGTTGCAAACACTGTGGGTTAAAAATATTTGTATTATGACACATTATCTCCCCTTCCTTCTTTCCTGCCCCTGTGTACACACAGTCTCTAACTTACCATGTTTTAGAGGTAGTAAATTACCTGTGTTTTTCCACTAGCAATATCAAGGCACTCCTCACCAACATATCTCCATTTTAGAGACTCTAAATTCCTTTTCTCTTAGGTGAGAGAATTAGTAGGTAGGTAATTGAACTCAGAATAGTTGTTTCCACTTGCATGAGATAGTTGCTCTTTATTTCTGACATAGATAAAGTTTTGTGTTCTCAAATGTCTTTGTTATTTTAACTGGAGTGGTTAATATAAGTACTTCTTTAAGACAGTGATTCTTATGTATTGTTTGCATTAAGCAAAACCTGTTTGCTTTTTCCAAGTGTAAGCCCAGTCTGGAGCAGTGACATTTGTTTTCTAGGTCTTGTCTGTTTAGAATATGATCTCTGACTATGTTTGCAGTTTACCCTGGCTAAACATTGTGTTCACCTGGTCATTTTCCTAGCTGTGGTGGGCTCAGGGTGTAAGGGTGTTAAGAATTTGCCTTGGAAGGCTCGATTAAATTTTTGAGATCCTAGTATAAGGAAAGATGGAGAGACTTGTGTGTGTAGCTTATAAAACTTTGTAGTGTGATGTTTAGTTATTGATGTCTTAAAAACATATAAATACCAGAGTTCTTTAATATCTTTCAATTCTTAGACCCCTGGCACACTTCCTCCTGAAGAGGTTATGCCCTTTTACAGTAAATTTAAGAGTGCTAAAACAGTTTTGTAATTCTTAATTATTTTTTGTGCACTTTTAAGAAATAATTCAGGGAATTCTGAGGCCTGTAGGCTGTAAGTTGAAAATCAGTGGTTTAGCAAGTTCCACAATGAAACTGGAAAACCAGATTTTTTCAGTTCTGTAGCATCATGTTACTCTGAAGTAGTAGTAGACAGAAGAGATTTTTCAGTTTAAAAAACCCCATAAACAAAACACAAGTGAATCTAATTGCTTACCCTCAGGTCCTTAAAATGAATAAATAATGAAAGTAGCTTATACAAATGTCGGCATTGTCTTTTAGTCTGGATGCTTAAGCAAAAACTTTTTAAGTAATCAGTAAAATTACCAGGTTAAATGCTTTAGTCAATAATATGCTTTTTTATAGTCTTAGCAGAACTGCCTCTCTGAGACCAAGATGCTCACCCAGTATTCTTTGGCAGTGTCCCAAAATGTCATGCAAAGATGAGGACTTTAATCTCTTAAAATACTGCCTGTGACTCAGATAAGTTTATAGCAACACAGGCTGGAAAGTATGGAGAGAAAGAGAGGCAAACATGAAATGCAGACAAAAGAATAATCATGCTTGTGGAAGCAGGAGACTAAACCCTGCCTGATACTTGTCAGCCCACAGTTTCTGGTTTTTTTTTTGTCAGCAGTTGCTGACTTTTTTTCATGTTACCCTGTAATACCATTGGGATGGTCCACTCCTGGGCTGCTTTGCATTATATTCATGAACTGGAATAGGAACTTACAGCACTTATTTGCTTTTTTGCTTTTCTAAGTCCTTTTCCTCAGAAGAGGAGTGGAGTTGCACTTTGGATATGATATGGGCGGAATTATGTAGCTGAGGAGTTGTGGCACTTGATTGCACATTAATGTAGTTTGACTTCCTTGAATATTCCTGTTGAAGCAGAGGTAGTATTAATAGTGCTTTTTGTAATTTTAGTTAATGTGTCTTGCCTTGGTCTTTAACTAATCAGTCCGCGAGCTTTCTTTTTACCTTGTGTTTTTAAAGGCAGAAAAAAACCACTTCATTTTTCATGTTCAGAGACCTGTCAACCTGTGCTGTGAGTGAGGGTGCTGTGTTCTCATGGCCCTCTCAGACAAAGGTGTGTACACAGGAGTCACTTGGACAGCTGTTGCAGAAAGCTTGTACAGTGAAGGTATTTGTTCTTCAGACTCCAGTGCTTACCCGTGGAAAGTAAAGCAGCCCTTGTCTATGAATGGCAGCAGTCACCTGACCCATGGGCACCCAGGCTGAGCAGGGCAGCAAAGCCCTGCTGCTGCCACTGCCCATAAAATAACACTGAGCTTGAAACAGAGGTGAGAGGTGTGTGTTTGGATATTTGGACCCAGGAGGGGGAAGCTAGAGGGGCATCTTCCACAAACCTGTACATGGCAAGGCTCTAAGAGTTGTGGACCGCTGTGCAGTGTTTGTCTTCATTGTAGATGTTTAAAGATTTTCTAGAATGAAGTTATGTAAGGTTTTGGACAGATTTTGGACTTTTTTCTGTGGATTCTGGAGGCCAGCAGATTCAGGCTTAAAAACTCTAAACTGTGTAGGTTTTCTCTGTTTCTCTGCAGAAACCCTAAGTTTTTTCAAAATGTGTGTCCACTCTGTTGTTGAAAAGTTCCAGGTAATAACTAACAATGGTTACATTTTGCATGGGAAGTATTTCCTGTCAGAGTGGGTCTGGGCTTGATAAGTAACTGAGATGTCATGTTCTTCTGCACATGGTGATTCTTGGCTTTAACTGCAACAGCTTTCCTTCTGACTTATGGTGTTCTCCCTCCTACCCTGCCACCAGGAAGGGAAGGATACTTTCATAGAGGAATATGTTGTCAGCAGTAAATAATTTTGCAGCAAAAAGATGTTGTAGGGCTTTTCTACATGGGAGTTATTGAGGAAAAAAAATAATGTGAATTTAAAGCCAAATCACCCTTTGGAGATGACTTGGAGCAGATGAGATCATCAGATTTTCAAAAATTAGGTTGCCCTCCAGCTTTTCAACTGCTTGTCATGGGTTCAGAGGAAATTACTCTAATCCTGAACTGTAACCATCTCTTTATCAAAACCTTCTACCACAGCAAAATCATTCATTGTTCTTCCTTAATTTCTGTCTTTCCTCAGGGAACAGTTTTAATGTTTCTGTATTCAAAAGATCAGAAGTTACTGTCTTGCTCATTATTTTGTTCTGCAATGAATGCTTCAGCTGATACTTGTCTAGAATGACCAGGCTAGTTGGGAATTGCTGATGAGATGACTAAAAAAGATTGGGAGCTCCTCTTCCTAGAATTGAAGTCTTGCTTTTGTTTTTTCATTTGTGTTTCATAATGGGTAAACTATGAGGTCTGAAAGAGTTTCTTAAATTATTTTTGTGTTTATTTTCACTATACACAAATGAAATTTTAAATTCATCCTCCCCCTTCCTTGCTAGTCTTACTGGAGATTCTACATCTTTCTTGGATGTAATTTATTATGAAAACAAACATCTGGAAAGGTGGTCAAGACATGGCAGGCACTTCTATTGATATTAATTTTAAGTTAATTTCAAAATCTGTTAGTTAAACAGCTTTAACTGGCTAACTAAAGTCTCTTCTATTTAGCAGGGAGTGTGAAAGTTTACAGGTTTTTAAGGCATTTCCTTACACCACAGGCTTCTAATTTAGACAGACTGTAAAATTTTAACCTAAAGAGAACCTTAACAAACAGGAGAAACCTCAACTAACAGACCTCTAAGCATCTCATATTAATGACTGTGAGCTGGTTCCTTGTCCCCCTGTGCTTGGTATTCATTAATGCAGATCAGTGCAGGGGATATGGTAGGGAACTGTTAACATCCATATAGAGCCAATTAAAATATTTTAGGAACAGGAACTATACACTAAATGACATATATTTGACTTGGGTTATAGAGCAAATGAAAAATGAAGGGCTTTGTTTGCAACAGTGCATATAATGTAGCCATTTTATATAGTTGTTTTATTACATTTCTATTTGATATGTTACTGTTTTATGTTGTTCACCAGTCTGCACAACTGTGTTACTGTTAAGAGCAAGCATTTCAAATTCTTAAGGGAGGAATCTTCAGGTTCATTGATACAACTCTTACTTAAATGAAAACTTTATTTTGTAATTAGGTCTAGAGCTTCCTTCATCAAGTTTTTAAAATCACTTCTAGAAAATGTGTCTGACCTTCAGAATTGTCAGTGAATTTTAGGGGATGTTTTGTGGGCTTTTTGTTTCCACAATGAAATTAATGGCATTTACTGTACTTCTTACCCAAAATACAAGGCAGGTGCTCACTAGGAAGGAGAGTTTTGTGTCAGCAGTGACTCAGTGAACTTGAGTATAGAACAATACTGTTTGGTAATATCAAAACACATCTCCACCTTCATATGATTTGCTGATTGCACAAATAAATTGAAAGTGTTTCTGTCTTTGTGATATCTTTGGTTGCTGCACCCACTAGGATGCTGAAGGCTGATTGTTGGGGGTTTTTTATTGAAAAAACCCCATAGTGTTTCTCCATATGCCTGCAATTGCTTATTTTTCTACCCAGTTTTCTGTAGCTGATTTCACCTAGTACAAAAATGAAAAGCGTTATGTTTTCCTTCTTGAAACCAAATGCCTTGAGGATTTTGTTTTTTATCTACTTCAAAAATATGTCTGTTATTTCACAAGGCAGAAGCAAAGATGTTATCACTTAGTCCTGACACATAATTGTCTGAGTGAGTCAGAGTAGAGGGATGCACCACACATCATAATTCACCTGTAATTCTCATTTCTTAGTAATTTCAAGTTCACAGGAGTATTGTATCTACATATCCCTAGCAACATGGCCACTCAGCTTTTAAAAACCTTTTTTCCCATGTGATCTTAGTCCTTGCCTTCTTTCCCATATGAGTTCTTTTACTTTTCTTTGTTGTTGATCTAGAAGTTCTTTAACTTAAATAATAACAGTTAACTGTATTTTTCCAAATTTCTTCTGATATTTGATAATTTTAATGGAAAATAGAAGGAGAAGTATTTTTAAAAAGTATTTACTGCCTGCCACTAAAATCGTAGTTTATCATGTAGAATACAAAGAGGAGCTGATGGGAAAAATTGCTTTCAGGTAATAACTTGGGGGTCTGTTTTAGTTTAGTAATAATTCTTATTTAGATCTGGGTATAACTCCAGCTGCTCAGCTGTTGTACAGAACAGAGAAGTATTATCTGGTGTTGCTTGCATCAGAATTCAGAGGTCCTCAGGCTGCTTTTTTTTGTATCTATGGTTCTCCCAGTTTTGTGAATTACTTGTGAAGTGGCCTTCCGAGAGAACGCGCTTCCTGTGGGTACATTCTTCCCAAGAACATGGGGAGGAGATGCTGGGAGCAGAGCAGGGGCTGTTCAGGAGATGCCTAAGTAGGGTCTGAAGAATGGAGAGGCATGAACGAGGATTTTTTATGGATGAAGGGGTTTCTTTGTTTTTTCAGGAACCACTGTGCTGAGTTACAGTTCCTCAGTGAGGGCTTTTGATGAAGCTGTTTTATTTGGAGAGTGTGTAGGGTTGTAACTAGCAATGCCTTTTGTCTCTCTGAAGACTTTATGATCCATCTTCTCTTGCAGGATTTGTGCCACTTCTATGTTCAAACAGGTCTCAAACCATGGGGTTTTAAGCTGTAGTTGTAATGTGACCAAGCAGCAGCAATCCAGCTCTAGACCAGGCTTAAAATGTCTGGGTTTCCAAGAGTTTTATTTCTTCTTTCCTAAATAAAAGCAACTGTTGATCACTGTTCAGACCTTGTGCCTATTTGTAAATATGTAGGTATATTAAAAAATCCATGTTTGTGTTCACATGGTTGTCTGTGTCTCTAAGAGTAAAACAGGTCCAACAGAAGGTAGAAAGCCAGCAAAGAATTAATTTTGTCAAAACTGGGAAAGATTAGATATGAAACTATGAGGAGGAGGTCTAGTCCAAATACCAGATTAGAGGAGTTAACAACACGGGTGGAAGGAGAGGATATAAGAGTAGTATATTTACATTAAAGAATAGGGGTTTTCTCCTCCTTAGTACGTCTAATAACTCCTCCTCCATTCGTCATCTGTGCCTGCTATGGGTGTGAGTTTGGGGCCGTCTGACTGAGGGAAAGGTGTTAAGAGGGGAACTTCTTTTCTCTCAAATATCCACTGCATAAAAAGTGCAAGAACCCGTTTGTTAAAGCTGTGGTTCTTCACTGTGTGCTATTTGGTAGACAGGGGCTATCAAATGATAGTAGACATGTAGTGTAGACATCATATAGACGTGACATTTCATAGTGGTAGAAGGCAAATATTAAAATAGGGATATTTTTAATACTGATTTGATCTGGCTGTGGAGGAGACATTGCTTGGCTTCAAGCTGAGCATCTCTGATGTTTTTTGTCTTTCATGCCAGCTCTATGTGGCCACTGAAGCCATCCTCATTGCATTGGTGGGTGCAACTCCTCCCTACCACTGGGATCTCCAAGGGCTCTCAGCTAATCAGAGCCATGGCAACCATTCTGTGAGCGAGCAGAGAGCTTTTGGGGAATGGCTTCTGACTGCCAATGGCAGCGAGGTGCATAAGCACATACACTTTGGCAGCAGCTTCACATCCATAGTCTCTGAGGTAAGTCTGAAATGTATTCTGCAGCCTCATGTAAGTAGTAAATCTTACTGAGATGGTTTTGGGAGTCTCCTTGTACTGCTTTTTTTTTTGTATACTAGTGCATGTTTCGATTAGTAAATGAAATGTGCTGCCTCCAGTTGCAGCACAGGTAATGTGCTTGTGTCTTTACTGAGCTAGCTTTATATTTCTGTGCAGATCTTGACCAGTGTTCTGCTCCACCCACCATTTCCGTGGGGGGGTTACATATTGCATCCTGCAGCCTGGTTCCACATTTGAGCTGGAATCATGACATTCATTTTACTAATTTGCTCAAAATCCTTTATGGACTCTGAGCTCTTTCTGGCCATCCCGTTGCTGAGCTTCAGTGCATGTAGCGCATCCATCATGCAATTAGCAAGCACTGGAGGAAGTGGCTCCTGCAGTCTTTGCAACTCCAGATACAAGAGTATGGACAGTGGGGGGGTCAGGTGGACAAAGCAGCTCCCTCACATTCTATTCCAAAACAAGCTTTGGCTTCGTTGGCATGGCTCTGTGTTTTTAAAGTGATTTCTTTTTGTGGTCTAGCCACAGTCCCTATAGGAATGATTCCAGACTCTGCATTGATGTGTGCAGCACCTGCCCTTCCTGGGCCTGTCAGTATCTGTTAATGTCAAATTGTTTTTTACAAGAGCCCTGAGTGCACTGATTGGTTACAAGGCCTGAATGTAGTGCTGAACTGTGGAGTCAAGTGTTGTGGCACTTGATAGTTCATGGCTATTGTCCAGAGGTATTAATGCTATCTAAATTACTCCTGTAAAGCCGTTTATTGGTTAGGAGCATATTAATAAAAATGGCCAGCTTTGGAGTAGTACCAAGCCATTGTGTACAAAAGGCATTGCTTCTTATTCTGGTAATAAAGATATAAGTACTTCTGATAGAATTTAAATTAAAAATCTAATTGATAGTGGATTTCTTAAGCATTATTTAAAACTCAATAAGGTTTCTGAATCTTCTTTGGGGTTTTTATTGTTCTGGTTGGTTTTTTGTTAACTTGCCCAAGAATCTTTTACTCTCTTAAACTTGACAAGTCAGACATTCTTGTAGAGCTTAGCATATGACATAGATTTTATACAGATCTTTATACATTTTGGTTTCATAAATAAGTAGTGCAGGTAAAAAACAAAACCTGCTTGAGTGATAAAAACCATAAAAACACTCGCCAACTAAAACAAACAAAAAACCCAACCCCAAGGCAACTTGTGTAGATTCTGCATTCTAATTCTTTAGCGTATGTTTTTGTAGAGCCCTATTTGAATAAAATCTTTTTACTTCTTCTGCTTCCTTCTATTAAAATACAGTTTTTATTAATTTGTTAGCTGAATATTTGGTATATTTGGAGGTTATGTGCTAAGCACAAACATTTTGAGAGAGAACATACATATCTGGAGAATATTTCACCACTAATTCATTATTAATCTAATTTCTTGATTGATGATAAAGATATTTTTTCCTACATTTAAAGAGGCTGTGTCAGTGCTTAACCTTGTGGCATCACTGATAACATGACCATTACAAATTTACACTGAAAAATATTCTGATGTAAAAAGCTTGATTTGTGAATAAGCATATATGTAGCATGTTTTTATGTGGAAGATAAAAGCCTTGAGCTCTCCTAAAGGGCTTAGACATTGAGATAAATTTTGAGAACAAATTTTGCTCTGCAGCCAAATTATCCCTTGATCACTGGATGATTCAGAAAGTATCTCAGTCAACAATTTTCATGTTGGCAGCTTTTAAAATTTTTATACCAAAAGTTAGGGCATGATTCTTGTAGCTATTACAAAACAAACTGACCATGTTATTTCAGGATAAAATTAATCTCATATTCAATTATTTTACAAATGTATTTTTCTGGGAATTATTTTTAAAGTCTGCAAAAGCTTCAAAGCTGATTTATGATCATGTAGTTAGTTTGAGTTTTGTCAGTCTTCGCACTTTATGGCTGCACATCCTACTTTTATCGGTAACCATCTCCCTGTTAAAGTAACAATTCAAAATGAAGCAGATACAGAAAGTAAGCACGTTATTTTCTTGGAGTTTATGAATGATATTTTGTTAGCATCCTAATCTTTGTGAGGTTTAATTGCACGACTATTCTCATGCTGAGGTAGTTTATAACTGAGCTTTGAAATAATACAAGCTTTGCTAGAAAGGATATTTAATGAGATTTTGGTAGAGGAAGAGGAGATTATGAATAGAAGATTAGAGAGTTATTGCAGGGATAATGACATAATCACTACTTTACCAGCACAGGAAGAAAAGTTGGTTGGCACTAAAAGGAATCATTATCTCAAGGTGCAAGAGGAATAGAAAAAGAAAAGAACAGAAGGTGTGAAACATTTAGAATACAAAAGGAAGTAACTTTTGAAGATTGAGAGTGTGGCATATTTTCATTCTTCTGCACTTCTGTGGGGCAAAGAATTTTGTCATGTTCAACTTGAGACATTAAGACTGTAAGAATCAAACATTTCAAGATCAGCTTTGTAGAACTGGAAATGATGAAGTCCACTAAAAAAGATGTTTGTGTGCAGAAAACCTTACTAACCTGTCTAATGCTACCAAAGTATTGCTCAGGGACAAGACAGTTTATAAAGAGAAGTATGTGCAGGAGTATCTCCAGACATAAACCACAACTGTTTTTTCACTATGTGCGTTCTACACACTGCAGTGGCACAAGTCAGTAAGTAGAACTAAGTCTATTTGGGTTAACAGCTTTATGTGAAAGAAGGCAGAAAAAGGGAAAGTGGGAGAAAGCTGCAAAAATTAGAGTATTGTGGGGAAATCTGTTTTTCATTTCAAAATCAAAGACTGTGTTTGATTTGGGAGAGCTGCAGTTGTTAGTATTCCACAGTGAGTTTGGGAGACAGCAGTGGGGACTGATGGTTTACTGAATATGATGCTTTGGAGATTTATGAAGAGTTTGATCTTCTTTAAAATATGTAACAACCCATCCAGCTATTAGTGTTGACGAACTGTTTGGATTCTGATTAATTTGCCTTTTTCCTGGTTTGTTGTTTCTGTTTTTGTCTTCCCCCTCCATCCAGTGGTTTTTAATTGGCAATGCATCATACAAAGTCAGTGCTGCCAGTTCTTTCTACTTCAGTGGTGTGTTTGTTGGAGCCATCTCCTTTGGCCAGCTGTCCGATCGCTTTGGGAGGAAGAAGGTCTATCTCACAGGTAACCCCTCGACAAAATGAATGACATGAAGATCAGTGGCAACGGTCCAGTTTCTGCTGAGAGCTTGATACCCAGCTGTAAATCATGTGCTGTGCTTTTGTTTGTTTTGGCATTCCAATATACCTGTACCATAGAAGTTGAGACAAGAAATTAGTATTTCACTGTTCAGTCACCATTTGAATTTCTGCAAGGTGTTCTGGGTTTGTGAATCATGCCATAAAGACTTTCACTTGTGCAATGTTGTGTTCATGGGATCTCTGCAAATTGCAATTAGTACTTTTAGTAGTTTTGTAACAGCATTCTTACCTGTATAACCTATTAGGAATTTGTGGCACCTTTTATCCCATGTCTACATGATTTAATTTTTATGTATTTGTCATCCTCATACTGTTTTGAAGCTCGTAAGCTTTCTAACTGTCCCTGGATCAAAAAACATTTGAAACTGCATGTTTTGTGTATATATAAAATTGTGTGTCAATGGATGAACATGTAGAGTTTAAAGAAATGTTTTATGCTTTTTGTTTTTCTTTTAAGGAACAGCACTTGTTGAAAACACATAAAGGGGATCTGCATGCAGACCCACCATATACTGTCCCCAGCGATGTTTCTCTTCTCTGGTTTCTATACACTGCTCTCTAAAAATGAGGAGAGAGATTTGGTCATGTATTTAACTTGTGGCTTCTGTATCAGGGATAAATGTAAAGCCATCTTTAACAGGAGTCAGACAATGATTCTGTATTTAAAAAAAAAAAGTCTGCTATGAACTGAATTTAAAGGTTCAAACTACAAACTAAGTATCAACAAAACACTCCTTCTGTGTTCCCTCCTTTTTGATACTGGCTCTAGGTATTTAAATTTCTTTACAAATTTTTGGTGGTGGTGTTGACTGTGATGGCTTAGGACAGATGCCAGTGGGCATCAAGTAAAGATACCAGTAAATGCTTCTTTTTCTTTAGGTACCCTTCTAAAATGAAACTTTTTGCCTCATTTTCCAGGTTTTGCACTTGACATCTTGTTTGCTGTTGCAAATGGATTCTCACCCTCGTATGAATTCTTTGCCGTTTCCCGATTCTTGGTAGGGATGATGAATGGTGGGATGTCCCTGGTAGCCTTTGTTCTACTGAATGAGTGTGTGGGTACAGCCTACTGGGCATTAGCAGGTAAACTGACTTTATTGTCAGAATTAATAGATTTTAATCTCACACACCACTTGAGGCACACAAAGCAGTTGCAAATTTAACTCCACTTGAGCATATCTGTGATCACAGTGTTGGAACTAGGCTTGTTTAATATGGGCCTTAGAAAAGCAGGGTAAGATTACTTAGGGGCATCACTCAAGTTGACAAAGATCCAGCTGAGACATCTCCCATGAATGTTACCTGCTAAGTACTCATCCAAGGTTTGTCACAACTTATTAATCAGAGTGCTGGACTCTGCTAAACAGAGCCAAGTGTTCATACGCTAAATAGAAATTCTTTTCTTCCTGGAAAGAAGGAAACTTCCTGGCAGTTCTTAAAAAGAAATCAAAAGTGTTTTTATATCATAGGAGGATGACAAAACTGCTGCTTATAAGTTATTTAAAAAGTTGTCCCATGTAGTAATTATCTTTAGAATTTAGAAGATACAGACACCCTTAACTGTTCTGATTGCTAATGTTGGATCTGTCCTTCACAAGTGTGTGTAAACTGTACTGCTACAGATCCAGGGTCTGATTTACAAAGCCCAAGAAGTGCTATACTGAGAATATTTTAAAATAGGGTGTCTCACAAATCAATACATACAAATGAATACTACATACTCCTAAAACCAGTTTTTCAATGTTTTGTAGTATTTTTTTTGCACATAGAAAGGTGCATACTTATGCTGCATATATACACGTATTTGGAATTAGATGACTTCATTGTTCACAAGGCTTTGTTGGGTGTGGAGGATGTAAAAGAGCGCTTTTGGGGCTTTTATTGATCTTTGCAATTAGATGTAATACTTCTGCTCTGCATGAATGAAGGACACGGTGTTCTTTGGTCGAAGAGCTGTGATTCTGCCTGAATTGCTGAATGAATTTTTGCTTATGAAAAGTTAGTTCTTGTCTGGATCCCATTTGTTGAGATTTACTAATGTTTCTTACAGAAGTGATAATGTTTTGTTATGTTTTTAATTGTATGTTAGGTTCTGTTGGTGGCTTGTTCTTTGCTGTGGGAATTGCCCAGTTTGCTTTATTAGGGTATTTCATTCATTCCTGGAGGACTCTGGCTGTTGTGGTTAATCTGGAAGGAGCAGTCGTCTTTCTCCTCTCTCTGTAAGTTGTTTTTCACACCAAGTTCCATAAAGAAAGATGTCAAAAAAAAAACCAAACAAACCAAGTACCCAAACTACTAAGTCAAGTTGCCTTTTTAGGATGGCATGAAATGGTGTAAGTAAGGTATTTCTCTCAACTTGTACACCCCCTTCCCCCCTTGATCTGTGGTTTCTTCAAATGGGAGTGCTGCAATATTTGGGCCTGTAAGTAATACTGTACTGTGTGTGCAGTATTACTGTAGATGGGAACATCTACAGAGGTCTCTAGGGTGGTAGAGAAGCATATCCTGTTCTTTAGGTGTATGTAGATGATCTAAACCGGTGTGCTACGAGGCACTATAAATACATGTTAAAAGATACAGGAATGGTTTTGTATTTATGTGGTATCATGATGCTTCTCTTAGGTTTACGCAGAAGGAACAGCATCAAAATTGCTTGCCTGTCCGAAGTGACATGCAAAAGAAAAAATGAGCAGCTCCCTTGATTTTTTCAAATGTGATCTTTTTGGAGATAATAGGGTCTTTCTGAATTTCAGCACTGAAAGTTCTGTGATGCAGTGTGGTCTTCTTTTCTTACATGTTTTCTGATATCTAGATGTCAGTAGCTAAAAGAGCAAAGTTACTTTAGCTGCTGTTTAAATTAGATGTCTTTTCCTTTCCAACCTCTATTTCACTTCAGTAACTCTATGAATAAAGCTTTTGCTCCTCAAAAAATCCACACACCCTTTTAAAGGAAGAATCAGAACTCAGGGAGGAGTTTTTGAGGCTCTTCATGAGGTGAAAGGCAGAGATGACAACTTTGGGTATTTCAAAACCTTGTGGTGGTAGGGACCCTTGGGAAAAAAAAAGTAAAGTTTAGATAAAACTTTTTAAAGTGAGTTATGCTTGTGACTTCAGAGCTGTGCTCAGAAGCCTATCTTTCTTGTAAGAAAAGGGGTTTTTTTAAATTCTAAATTTAACACTGCCTCCCTGCCACATTGCTTAAAAATTACTCAATGTAGAAAATACTATCACATTTTTATCCTGGGGAAGAAAATATGTTCCTTTCAAAGCTCTTTTTTGGTGAAAACAGAATCACATTCTTTTAAACTTGGAGGGAAAATATAAATTTTAATCTGAGGCAAAAATCTTATAAAGCTTCTAGAAAAAAACTAAATTTAAAATTAGTTCTGGAAGCCTGAAAATAATAGAGGATTTGTGTAGTAGAAAATGTTGGCATTACAGACCTGTCAAGTGAATAGTGCACGTGAGGTGCATGACCTTTGCACAGTTTCTGCCTTCTTGTCTACAGGAGAGAATTTGGCAAAAAGCTGAAAAATGGGAAGTGGGAGTTGGTCTTGTGGAAAATGAGAAATGGAACTAGTGGGCCATACAAAAGCATCCTGTGTTACTTGTGTGCCTCCTTAATTCTCACTTCTCCAAAGATGGGATCCTAATCATACTGTAACTTGTAATGTTGTTCTTTCTGTATGTGTATTTATGTATACACTCGGTGTAATTTCTTGTGTAATCTAAATTATGTATGGCTTATATTTCCTTTCAACATGCTTTGTTTCTGTCCCAGTAAGTGAATTTTCTCCTGAAGGGTTGTTTGAAAACTCCTTATTATACTGAAGTGCATTTCAGCCTTATTCCTTTAGAAAAGTCCAGCCTCATAGAGAAGAAAATCCCTAAAGGGGTGTGTGTGTGTGTGTGTTTGTATGTTTCAGATTCATTCCCGAGTCTCCCCGCTGGCTCTATTCCCAGGGCCGTCTGAACGAGGCAAAAGATGCCCTCTACGTCATTGCAAAGAGGAACCGCAAGCAGAAATGCACTTTTTCATTAAAACTCCCAGCAGAAAGGAGCACCAGAGAGGCTGGCAGCTTTCTGGACCTGTTCCGGTACAGGATTCTCCTGGGACGCACCTTGATTATGATGTTCACCTGGTACTGGAAATACTTTGTAGGCCCAGCTCTGCTACTGTGGCCTCTTTAAGTCTTTCAGAGAATATGGTGCTGAGAATTGCCTCATCCTACAGATTGTTAGGGACACTGTACCTAAAAAGGATCCTTTATGGTATTTAAGTATCTATTACAGTATTTTCTTAGTGCCTTTCTAGCACAAAGCCATTTTTGCAGTCCAGTTCTGAAGTGTTTAATCTCTGCATGTCTGTCTTGTGTTTTGAGTCTCAAAACAGTTGAGAACTAGCCCTTCAGTTCTGACCCACAAGGCTGCTGAGATTAGTCACAGTGTCCTCCTCTTAGGCCCAGAGCTGTCAGTATCTCTTCACATGGATTATTCCTTGATTTGTGTGTACGGAGCCCATTACCAGGTGGATGGCCTACCTTGTCTAATCAGTAGGCATCGTAGGCAACAGCTCTCAAGAGGAAGTTCTGGCTGTTGCTGTAGTGAGGAGCAGGAGCCTGTGATGCTCCGCTAGCAGAAGTTTAACTCCAAAAGTGCCTGGTTTTTTTCCAGATACCTCGCTATCCCTGAGGTCTTTTTGCTGCTACTTAAAAAAACCTTATGTGTCACATGGTATGCAGGTCCTTGGTCATTACTGCTCATATAGTTGCTTTTATAATGTGCATATTTGGGAAAGATGTATTAGTTAAGAATAAAACAAATCTTTTTGTCAGCATACAGCACTGAGCTGTTTTTGTGTCGCTTTTCCAAGTGCTTACTGCAGAGTGAATAGTTGTTTGTTCTGTTCCTTAAATGAGAATTACTGATTTGCTGCAGAATGAATTAGTGACCAGTTTCTTTCCTCTCTGTAAAGATAATTCCCGTTGCAGGGGTTAACATAAGGTTACAAAAGAAAAATTGAACAGAGTTGGAGAATGAATGAATAAAACTGGACCAGGGTGTAGAAATTAAAAGAAGGTTGAAGTATTGTTTGAACTGCTTGAGAAATTTTGTTTGTACACAATTGGAAAAACTGTGGATGAAAGTGTAACCTGATAAAAACAAAAGGGACAAAGTCATTTCTGAAATTAAATAATATAGTCATGATGGTATTTTAACTTTATACTTAACTTTATGCACACTGTTTGTAAGCGTAGTCTTAAGTTTTACTCAGTAGTAAGTCAGGAAGTGGGTCTTTGCTGAGACAAAATAATTTATTTACCTAGAAGGCATCATTTGCTTACAGAGAAACATTTTACACCTATCTGCTGAAATTCTAAGTATAGTTTATAGTGTATTGTGCCAGACCAGTGCTTCAATTTGGCAGGCAAAATGTCAGCTCTGATTTTGCTTTTTTTCCCCTCCTGTCTTTTGCAGGTTTGTGTGCAGCTTGGTTTACTACGGTCTTACCCTTAATGTGGGTGACTTAGGCGGAAGTATTTATGCCAATTTAGCCCTGTCAGGCTTGATAGAAATCCCAGCATACCCAATCTGTATTTACTTGATTAACCAAAAATGGTAAGTATGGAATTTATTAACCCATTCAGGATTTCCTTATAACTTTTCTCAAATATAGGTTTTATGTCCATCACATCTCCTAGCTTATATCTGTTGTGTGGGGCTTCCTACTTCAGTGTGAAAGTGTCATTGATTTATCTCTATTTCAAATAGCAGTTTAGCTTGTTTTCAGTCGCTCACCTAGTGGTGAGCCATCTCTCTGGCTTAGGTGGAGTGGATGTAGCTCGGAGGAACCTGCGCTGCCTCCAGGCTAACACTAGATAGCGTCCTTCCCACTGCTGCCCCATGATCCCATCCTCACTGCTGGGACAGAGCTAGCCCAGATCCACTCTGCTGGAGCTGTCATGTGGTCTCCTGCAATAGCAGTTACAGTGTGAGCAGAGCAGACATTCAGCCTTTGCCTGAACCATGATACTCCGGACAGAGTCTCTCAGTTCTTGTAGAATTTCCTCCCAGTCTCTCCTCTGTGTCTCCTGAGGAAGTTTACAAATGTCACACTCAACGGGAAGCAACCCCAAATCCTGGAAATTGTCAGCCACTGTATAAAGTTGGCACTCATTTTGTTAGGTGTGCAGCAGAAGCTTGTTTAAAAACGGTGTGAGAGGAAGTGTTGGTGTAAGATGGTATTCAGAATTCCCAACTGCAAATAAAGAGTGCGAATTCAGAGGATTCATTGCTTTGCAACCCACCAACCTAATGCAGAATATAAACCTTTGTTATCTTTGCATATCAGGTTTGGTCGGAAGCGAACATTGAGTGCATTTCTGTTCCTGGGAGGATTGGCTTGTCTTACTGTCCTGTTTCTGCCTAAGAAGAGAGGTAAGTATTCTTTTGTTTTTGGAGTATGTGTTAAGAATTGGTAAAAGCAACATCTTACAGCATAACATTTTGATGGCTGATGGAAGATTAGGCTCATACCATGTATGAGTCTCAATTTTTGAAGCCAGAGAAACCAACTCAATAAAAGAATAAGCAGTAACCTCCCTAAGACCTTAGAGAAAACTTGTTAGTAAGGTTTGGATTTGAATTTTTGCCTTTGGGTTCTGCCCTTTACTTCTGTTCACATCCTTTACTCCTTTCCAGTGTTTTCGACATAATCCCAATGAATGATGTTTCTTGTGATATCTCCAATACCTAGATCATAGGTTACTGTAAGTAGCACCCATGCAATTTGGATGTATCTCTCCAAGCAGAAGATCAATGTCAGAATGTAGCTGCCAGGGCCAGGGTGGTTCTAGCCCCCAGCTGCTAAGGGGGAGACCGGATAGCTCCGAGAGCTCCCGAGGAAGAGTGCCAGCTACAAGCTAGCAAGAGACAGAGACTTTGGACTTGCCATAGAGGTTCTGAAGGTAGTTTATTTCTCTGAAGGGGTTCCACTAGCAAATCCGGTTACATAGCATAGCAAGGGGTCTTTATAGGTTTCAAAGGGATTGAAAATCTAACCAGTAAAATTATGAGTTGAGAAGCTGTCCAATTACTTTAAGATTCTAGGTAAGAAAAAGACCAATCATCTAGTAAAGTTAAAAACCAGTAGAAATCCTAAATGATAATAGGGGTTTTGGCAGGGAGGGGGGGCCATTCCTCATGAAAGGTTCCATTGTCTCAGGGCACAAAATCACAAGGGCCTTTTTCAGGCACTGTTGTATCATCCACATCAGAAGATCTGAAGAACTGAAGTGATGAAGCAAATTTCCATCTTTCCCATACTACTTTGTAATGTTCAAGAGTAGTGTGGTTGTGTTAATAGTAATGTGGCCACATTACTTACAGCTCAGAGAGCATTCTGATAAACTTCTGAGCTAGAGGGTCTTTAAGAAATGTGAAATTAAACATCTTTTGTGTAAAGATGCACTAATGTTAATTTTCAGATCACATAGCAATTTTTCTTTTTAAAACCAGATAGATAAATTCACCTTGCTAGTAAGATCTATGGATGTATATTACCTTTCATAAAGTGAGAGAATATTTCAAACGCTTGAAGAGTGATTCAAGAAATTAAACGTCTATGACACAGTACAGAATGTGCTGTAGATGGCAATGGGTCTAATAGATAAAGCGTTTTTTAAAGGGGTGCAACTCAAGCTTTCAGAATTATTCCAGGTGCTAGGGCATGGACACTTGGAAATATTCTGGTTTGGTTGGTACCAGTCATCAAGTATTTTTTGCATATCATTCCAAATGTAAGATGTAAAAAGAGAGGACAGAACTGTGAGACCCCAGGAAATCACCTATGTACTGAACTGCCCAAGTCAGGCAAGGGTGAAGTGCCTTGAGAAGTGAAAGGTCTCACTGGCCAGAAGGAAGCACCTCTCTTCACTGCACATGACCTCTGATTTGCCTGTTGTAAGCAAATAAGCACTGGCTGTTCTGACAAACTAAGCTGGATGGGAAATTTGGTATGATTCTTTACAACGTGTTCCTTTCAAAGTAATAATGTTGGAAGAGTACTATCATACTATAGGAATGACAATGAATAGGACTCTTGTTTAAAAAAAAAAAGTGCTCACTTTTGGAAAATGTATCTGTTATACTCTTCTTCAACTTTCTGATAGAACTAATTTAGTATTCAGTTATTGGTTGACCGAAAATACTGAGTTGTAGCTTCAGCTTTTAGATTCCTTACTAGATTCCTTTTCACACCATACTGTTGTGTGATTGAAATCATCAGAGGTGTATTGGAGTGCTCAAAAGCCTTACAAGGGTCACATTTTCTCTCTCAGATACTGGAGTATTTGCAGTGGTGAATAGTCGCTCTCTGTCTTTGCTGGGAAAACTGGCAATCAGTGCTGCTTTTAATATTGTCTACATATACACATCAGAACTTTATCCCACAGTCATAAGGTAACACAAGTTAATTTTAAGTCTTCATTTTTCTGTTTCTTTTACATGATCATCTTTTATTTCTCTTAATTTTTTTTCTATTCACTGTAGTTTTTAATTTGAATTTTTCAGGTACATATGATGCTTAGATGTAGTTTTACATCTGAAATTTCTTCCCTTATCATCTTCGCACTCCCTCTTCCATCAAATTTGCAGTGTTCTCTTCAGACTAACCATATTTTTATATAACAGTAAAATAGACCTTTAGCTGCTTGGCCTGCTTACAGCTCTCCTTCTACTAATGAGGATAACTATAGTACTGCTGCTATTTCTTTTAATGAGTGCTTTATAAAACCAGACAGCTCTATCATCATACATGCTTAACCAGGAACATTGAAGATGACTGATCAATAAGCTTTGTAAAAGTAACTTGATGCTTCACAGTGTGAGCAACTGTAAGGTTTCACTCACTAGGGGCAAAAATACCCCCTGCTTGTGCTGACAGAGCATAAGGAAGCTTCTGCCATGTGGGTACATATGATGGTCAGCCACTAGTGAAACTATACTGTGGGCTTTTTCATAAGTGGGTAAATCTGATGATAAGTAGGATTTGAATTAATGAATTTGGCCAGAGTTGCAGACAGAGGCAAGATGCATGAACTGGAAACACACTTGTTTTGCCTATGTGTGTATGTAAAAATTCTGAATGTAAAGGGGGATTTTTGCTTCATTTTAATCACAAAAACATATTTCATTCCTGTCTTGGGATGCTTTCTGTTACATTTGACTTTTCTTTGCCAGTTAATGTACTCAGGGTCATGGCTGATGAGTCTTTTTCCTTGCTCAATAACACTTTTCAAAAGAATTAATGATTTTTGGTTTTTTTTCATAGGAATGTTGGAATGGGTGCCTGCTCCATGTTTTCTCGTGTTGGTGGAATCATTGCGCCTTTTGTCCCTTCATTGGTTTGTCTGAACTTCTGTTACATATATTTTTGGTTTGTGGCTGTGGTGTATCAGAGGCTTACAGAGATGGGAGTGTTTGGTATAAATTTAATATATAAATTAAGATACATAAATTGCCTATCTTAACAGTATCATGGTAGGCCAAAGGCATTGCAGTATCATCTGTGTGATTGGACAAAACCTCAGCATTATTTAATTTAGAAGGTATTTTAGCTCTGTAGGAATTTTGGGACCTAGCTAGTGGACCTTAAAATACAATAATTTCAAATCACCAAGATGGTGATACCGAATTTTAAACCATGCACAAGCAATAGCAAAAGATCCACGTGTTTAAGAGAACTACTGCACAAAATTAAGCATATGGGCTCAATAACTCATATTTTTGAGAAAAAGTTCGTTTTGCTGTCAGTGCACTTCATTAAGTATCTATAGGTTATAAATATCAGCAAAGCAGTTCATCTTTCAGTAAATGAAGGTGATGTGGAGATCTGATACACCAGCAAGGCAAGGAAGGATTCTGAAGAACAAAACATAGGGATGATACTGTTACTTTCCTGTGCTTAGAGTGTTACCTGTGTGCAGGTGAAAAGTGTGCCAGTTTTTCCCAGCTGTTTGCTGAGGCCCCGTGTCAATTCCTTTAATGTGACAGATTTCATCTCAGGTGATTTTCCTCTCTGCCATTTGCCATTTACATGTGAGTCAGAAGATTAGCAAAAGGGCAGGTGAGCACAGGGAGCATTTTAATCTGCAGAACGAAGTGCTGGGCAGGTGAAAGTGTGAGCACCTCTAGGAAAAACTGGCAAAGCCAAGACTGCTGCCAGTCAACCAGATGGATTTAATAGGCAGCTTTTATGTGGCTGTTGGGGCATCCATTGTATTGTATCTGCCAGACATTTGATACTGCATAAGACACAAATCTTAGATCGTAATGTTTGAAGCAGTTCCATGGAAATGAAAGTAGTTCTCATTAAATAACAAATGAAACCCGATTTGAGAAAACAATTTTTTTTAAAATTTCATAATTTATGCCAGTAATTTAATGCATTTTCAGTGTCTCTTGTCTGGAGATCTCATAATAGTAAAAATAGGAGAAGTTAACTGCTGAGATAAGTGATGAAATGTTGGTCTTTTATTTGATCACAGCCTGTTATTTTCCTCAGTTTAGAATTGCTCTCTAAATGTGAGTTTTTGAAACAAACAGCTAAACTCTTTCCTATTTTTAAAATAAGCCTTCTTTACTGTGAAAACAGGGACAGGTATCAGAGGAGTATAAACATTGCTGTCACGGGTGATGCCAGGAATGTCAAAGCTCAGTTGAAGTTAAAACTAGCAAGGAGCATAAATAGAGATTGTCAGCTAGAGGAAATTCGGTGAAAAAACCTGTTGATGAATGGGACAGGCATCCCATTGGTGGGTGACATAGAATAAGCTGAAATACTTGTGCTTCAGTCTCAAGAGACAAAGCTTGACTCCAATACTCTGCCTATCAGCACAGCTGATGAAGCGGAAGGCCAGCAAACAGTAGGAGGAGCAGTAGGTTCAAGAACACTTAGAGCTGAAAGCTTTCCATTCCGTGGGGTAAGAGTCCATAAGAATGGTTGTGATAGTGAAGCAAGTGTTCATCATCTATCATGAACTGCTGTTGTAGTGAAGGATCACTGGTAGCTGAGGGAGGAAAAAGCCTAATCCTGTGTGTGTCTTCTGTATCAGAAAGTAGACCTGGATATTACAGGCTGAGCACCTCTGACTTGGTCTGTGGGAGGATTGAGACATGACTTCCCAGTCTGTTTATAAGCATGTGAAAGCAAGAAGGGTAATTGGGATTAGTGAGCATGGATTTATTAAGGACAATTCCTTCTCAGCCAATTTGATTTGATAGTCACTCATAGATCGCAGAAGGCAATATGGATGAGGAAAGGGAGGAGAGCAGGGAAGGCTTCTGTAAGGCTTTTGACACTATCCCACATTGTTAGCATATTTTTATCACAAGTTTTGGCTTGGGGGTTAGAAAATTTAGAAAACAATGTTTTTGAGAGGCGTAATGCAGCCTGGAACAGTCTCCTTGGAGGGGATATCACCATCCTTTGGTATTTGATTATATGAAGCAGTGATTGATCTGATCTAATTGAGGCTGTAATTATGCTTAGAGTAGGTGGTTGGCCTAGATGATCTCGAGATCTTCAAACAGCACGTCTGTGTTTCTGAGTTATCTTTTACTTACTACAAAGGGATGTTGCATTTGTTAAAAAGTACGCATGTTAGCGGCAAGAATTGAATTCAAATTCAGCAAATGTTTCTTTTAATGTTCATGACAAAATCTGTAGGGTTCTAATAGTATTGACAAGATACAGTTGACCATACTGGTAGAAAACCCAACTAACCAAACAAAAAAACCCACAGCAGAAGGGTTGGTGACTTTTGTACTAAATAGGAACACAAACACTGCCAGAGGGAATGGTTGTACAGGCTAGGTCCTTTAATAAGTAACATGAACTACAAGGAACCAATTTCAACCTAACTCTGTTATCTTTTCCAGAAATCTGTACAGTGGTCTCTGCCTTACATTGTGTTTGGAGCAACTGGTCTGTTGTCTGGGCTCTTAAGCTTATTGTTGCCAGAGACCTTAAACAGCCCTTTGCTTGAAACTATTTCAGACCTGCAGGTGTGCTCCTACTGGAGGCTGGGTGATGAAGCTATGTCACTGCAAGCCCTAGATGGCTCACAGGTATACTGGTTTTTTTTTTTCCTATTACTTTTCTGTTGTTTTTATTTCAACTGTCAGCTTGAATCTGCCACTCTAAATAGATCAGGATAGTGATTCTTGGCCTGTGGAGGATAGACCCCAAGGAGAAGATAATGTAGCAACCCTACCATCATGTCTGAAATGTTTTCTGGAAATGCAGGCTGAAATATAGCTGGATTAAGTCATCCCTTCAAGTCCACAAGCTTACAACATTTCACTTTGGGATGAAGTGATGTCTCTGCATCTCTAATCTCCAAGACTGACTGCTGCAGTGTGCTTCAGCCAAAGCTGGACACTGAAGCTCGAGAAGCCTTAGATGTTAACAAAACCAGAAGCCTGTTTGTGAAGGGATGCTCTCAAAGGCAGCACACTACTTCTGACCTGCCCCAGCTGTTCTGCAGTGCCAGTCTGTCCTAGACAGGCTCTGAATGGGTTAATACCAGACTAAACTCTTGAGATCTCTCCCACTGTTGACTCTGGGAAATGAGATTCATTGAAAACATTGGAACTGCAAAACTCCCAGGTGTAAGCATAAATAAATGTGGCAGCAGGATGTTTTTCAATGAGGTTTCCTTGAATTGTGTTTTTCACATCACTTTATTTTGTTAAACTCCTGGACACCTCTCTAGGTGTCTGTATCTTCCAGTCATTTGGAGGTTTTGTCACGGTGTGACTGGGGTTTGCCAATTTTAATACATTTGATTTTGTTTATAGATAGGATTTAGGAGCAGAGCACAAGGCAGACTTAAAACTTGAAAAGGTGTAAGAGGAAATTTATTAATAACACAAAACAATTCAGAGTAAGATTTCTAGATTATTCCCTCCTGCCCCTTTCTTCATACCAGCAACATACAGAAAAACACTTTAGTCAGTTATCTACTTTAATAATCATTTCAGTTCACTCTAGAGAGAAAAGTCCTTTTTTACTTTTGTTTAGGCTTAGGGAATGTTTCCACTCTCAAAATTTGCATCTGACTGGACCTACAAATTATGATTTTTTTTTCCTCCCATTCTCACAGTCCTTCCAGAGCTGTGTTATGGGTTGCTGCACACATGGGGTACCATTTTTAAAGGCAGGCTGCTGAAAACACAAAAGTCTCTTTACCTCATTCTTCATCGAATGTCTCTGTTCAATATTCGAGTCCCAAAACAGAGAGAGCTTCATTTCCCCGAGGCAAAAAAGTCTTCATCTCAAGCACCTAACCTCCCCAAGTATATTCCACAGTTTGAAGGACTTTCAGTGAAGTCACAGTCCTCTAGAACCCACCAAAAAAAAATGTTTTCAGCTACTTATCAGTGGCGTCTTTTCATCTCTCCATCAGGAACCTTGTCTTCATTCCGCTGACTTCTGTAATTCTTCTTGCTTTATTCCTTTCGTTCTGGGGAGCTCGGGAAAAATCTAGAGACTCATCCAGGCACTGAGAGTTAAACTTGTATCCAGAAAGTAAGGAGCCAGGCTGAAGCCACACTGGGAAAAACGTGGCCACAAAAGAGACCATGTGGAGACGGCTGGACCTCCTTCTGCCGCGTGCTCGGCTGGAGCCTCTCTTCTCAGAACAGGGGGAAAGGAGAGCCTCGGTAGCTCTCCCATCCCCCGCTCGGCCATGCTGCATGGAGAAGGAAAAACTGGGCCGAGCAGGAATCGGGGAGCCGAGCCGTGGCCCCGCCGAGCCAGGGCCGGGGGTGCTGGGCCGGGCCACCCGTGCGGGACTTCCCCCGCCAGGGCCAGGCCAGACCGGGCCAAGCCGGGGCCACCCAGGACCAGGGCTCGGGCTGCACGGGGCCTCCCCGGGGCCAGGGCCGCACGGGGGGAAGGCCGGGCCCGAGTCCCATGCCGTGGGTCCGGAGCCCTGCAGCAGGCTGCTGCTCACTTCCCCGACCGGAAGGCAAAAGAGCGACTTAACCTTTTCCCCTGTGATTTCTGAAAACTAAATAACTTTCTAATTGGTTTCTTGGGCTGTCAATCACTAACTCAGGTCTCTGATTGGTCCCCACAGCCTCAGGGGAGGCTCCCAGAGAGGGGACTGCTCTCCTGTTTCAGGCCCTCGTGCTCTTCAAGAGGCTCCCCTGGGGGCTGCGCTCCCCTCCACCTCCCTATTCCACGTGTCACCAGCACAGGTTTTTTTGACATGGTTACTTCTCTGTGAATGAAGTGGGATTAGAAAGAAGTAGCTAGAGAGCTGGAAATGGATGTTTGATTTTGGATAAGTTTTAAAGTTTAAATCCTGGTCCCAAAACTTTAAATATCGAGAGACTTACAAAAATAGAATAAGTGTAGACTTGAAGGGAAACACGTAACAAAAAATGTTCGTTGCCCCATTAGGCTGAGAGATGAGACAGGATCCTTTTAACACCTTTACTTTCATTTGAATAGTAGTTGGTGAGCACTCTGAGAATCACAGGTAGTCATACCTGTTTTCGCAGAAATCATGTACTTCTAGAATAGGGACATTTGCTTTCTAACAGAAGCTTCAATATCAAGTTTACCTGTAATAGTTTTTGATAGGACAGCACTGTTTAGTGACAAAAGCACCCTTGAAGAAAGGCTGAAAAAGGCAGCCCTGTAATTGTTAATTTTATAGTTAAGCTAGTTTACATACTTATTTTATAAACATTTTCAACCATACTGGATAATGTGTTATGGCATCACATTCTTGCTGGCTACACAAATTCATCATATCATCCATCACAGCTGTTTACATCAGCTGTTATTTTGGTAATTACATGATTATTACATCTTAATTGTTCAGATGGTTTAACAACGAAAGCAATTTTTACAAGCAGTGCAGGTGTTACGGCTTAGATGTGGGAAGTCACATTTTAATTTTCTTCTTCAACCAACTACAGTCAGTATTACTCTTTGAGGTGACAAGTATGGTCTGTTAGTATTCCCACAAATTGGTTCGCTTAAGTTAGTCCGTCCTCTCAGGTTTAAATCTTCTTTGTTTGTTCTTCTGTAGGCTCCTTAAAAATCCCAACCTGAACAGGAGCCACGAAAGGGAATGTTCCAAATATTCTTCAGGAATGTTTTGCCCAGATGGATTAAAATTACGGAATCCGAATGAAAAAGTCATTGGTTCAGGCCTTAACAAGGCCATGAGAGATCTTATGAAGCTGATGTAAAAAAGATTTAGAATTTATTTGGCATACCCTGAATTCCTCCTGTGGAATCCATTGTCCTTTTGTACCCTTTTCAAGATAACGTGTTCTGATTGCCCAGAATGGAGGTTTTGTTCCTGTTAACGTAGATGAATGTGATGTTCAAGTTGGACAGCATGCAATGATAGCCTGACTTTCCTCAAATAGTTTTAGAAGTCTGGGAAGAAAAAAAGCCTAACATGATTCCCTTTACGTCTTCTGACAGGTCGTTGTGCTCAAACTGCTTGAAATTCCTTTGTACTTAAGGCGCATTGCTGTAGCAAAGCTCCTCTGGAAAGAGATCTAAAGCTACAGATTTTGCTTGCATGGTGCTGTCAGTCAGGAGCACTATTTCCATTTCTCTATTTTTCATCATCTGTCTCACTCTTCTTAGCATATGACTAAGCAAGCATAAGTCTTAGGATGAATGTAAGCATACTGGGGAAAAATCCTAAATAATGAAACTAGATGGAATTTATACTAGCAGGAGAATCTTTTTAACTGGAATAATTTGTGTCAGTTCCATGGAAAAATGCTACACTGGCCAAATAAAAATCAGTTAGTTGTGACAGCTGACTTTATTTTGGGTATGTGGTATAAATTATGTTGTGAAAAGGACTCTGACTGGAATAGGTGTGCTATAATAGGGATTTTGCCTTCTGAACATACAGCATGGCAGTAGTTTTTCCCTTTGCCGTAACACTTTGATTTAGTATTGCAGGGGTAGTGTTTTAATTCAACTTGCACAGTAAAATGTCTGTGCTACCCAAGGAAAAGTATTAATTCTGGATGGAGAAGCTTTACCTAAACAACTAATATGTATGTTCTGAGCTGTGGTGAACTGCAGTGTTTTCAGTAATTCTCCACAGAGCAGGCACCTTAGACTAAATTTAAGAAAGTGTAGTAGATTATCTAGCCAGTCTCTCCTGCATATATTCTCTAGTGTACTGGTGGAGCAGAAAAAGTCCATCCACTACAACTCCATGTCTCTTAAGGATACTTTGAAGAGCCAAGGATTTAAATCTGAATTCACATCATGTCTTTTACAAAATTTAATGCAGTGGTTTCACCTGTATTTTCTTACTTTTTCTGTACCAGCATTCTATAGAAGCGTAATGATTCATGCTCATGTACGTTGACATTGATTTAATGGCTTCAGTCTAACTTCCTTTTTCCTTCTAGTCTGGAGACAAAGACAGCTCTACAGGGAGTGGAAGTGAAGATGAGGAGTTCTATGATGCTGATGAAGAGACTCATATGATCAAGTGATGAAGAGAAGAAACACTGACCTATTTCTTCTTGCCTCTTCTTGCCCAATCAGTCCAGCTGTATGACAAGTACAGGGAAATTTACTTGCCAGGCAATGTAATTGGGCAAGTGCCTGTGTTTTTTCCTTACTAGGAGAGGGATTTGAGTACTGTTCAGGCTGAATGACGTCACTGATTCTCTCCATATGAGGCAGCCATTTCAATTCTTGTGGTTGAGAGCGACAGTGCATGGACTGCGTTTGAAGCCAGGTGAGACAGCAAGAGTGGGATGATATATTTCAGAAGCCCAGGAAATAACCTAGGCTTAGACAGATTTGGACAGATCATCAGTGCACATGTGTTAGTATTTTATTTTCAAGGTGGTGGATTTTGTTTCAGTACAAATTGGTAAACTTGGAAGCAACCACTGTATTTTTCCATAAGGGTGAAAGTGGTCAGAGAATGTGTTGTGTGCTACTCCAGTGGGAACAAATTGCTGAAATTGTATATTAAAATGGCTTTTGCATATTTGGTAGAGGAGAGGCAGCTGTGAACAAAAGGTTTCTCTGTGTGCAGACCTGTGCAGAGTTACAGGTGCAACTGGTTAGTCATGAGCTGGGCTTTAACTTAGTGATAATGGAAGGCTGGGAGGAAGGACTACACAAAAGAGCAGCCACAAAGCCTGTGAACGTATGGAACATTACTGACTTTTTTTGTTCTTTTCATACACAAAGCTTTGTCTTGGTCTGTCTTGTGCATATGTTTGCCACATGTTCCCCACATCTCAGCATGGCTGTTTATAGCTTTGCCTCCTTTCACCTTGTCCTCACTTTGCCATAGCTATAACTTCTCTGTGGAGTGAATTCTGTGCTGGATATAATCTCCTGGGTGTGACAAAGGTGTGGTATTTATCATGTACTCTGTGTGTGTGGTGTGTTAGAATGTATAGCTCACTTTTCTGGGTCTTTATTTCTGGAAAGGCTTAACTCTGAGTGGTAAGAGGAACTGTGGGTGTTGTGGTCAGAAAGCTGCTAGTGTTTATTTTAAAATCTTCTATCTAGCTATGGTTTTCCTTTAAAAAGAAAGCAAATCTCTTTGGATCTTTTTGGTCACTTGATGTTTTTTAACCAGTGCTTGCTTAAACACTTGGTTACTTGACCTTGTTAAGGAAAACAGCTTCACTTTCTTGTTTTCACTGAACTTTCTGTAAGTGCTTCATTAGAGGGATATGGAATCCTGAAATATGAAACATGAACATGTGAAATGTTCAAACTACAAAAATGAGGCCTTACAAAGATTCAGTTTTCTTGATTACATTGTCATCTTCATCCTCTAACCTGTGGCTTTCTCTTTGTTAAGATTGGTTTCCATAGAATGTTAGTCTTCCTACTTTCTGCAGATCTTAGAATTAAAAAAGGTGGGTCTAAAAATATCAAAAAGCTGTCTGCTGAATATTTCCTGGTTAAACTGAGAAGTTCTTTTACTCTGCAAGGAAGTGAAAGAAAACAGTATCTGAAGTTTGCAGCTAGCTGCTTGAACTTTGCTCACTGGCAAGTGTAATGCTGAGCAAGGTGCAGCTGCCCTGGTTGGTGCAGAGGGCAGCCCAGAGTCTGCAGTTTCACATATGCAGCAATCCAGTTGGATCTGGACTTGGTCCAGGTGTTGACTGTGAGCAAAGTTGGGAACTTCAGTCCTTATGGACAGTCTATCAGCATTGTTGTGTTTTTTCCCTGTATTATGAATGTCACTGGAAGAATTCTCACTCATAGTCTTTGCCTTTTCCCCCCCTCCCCCCAGACTGATGAGTGATTGTTGTAGATGTGGCACTTTTTAACCCAACTCGGTAGTCTTTCTGCCTTATTTGCCACTTTTGTGTATAAGAAAATTTCACCAAATAGAGTACTCAGAAATAGTAGGAAAAGTTGAATCTATTTAAATATTTTTAGATTTTTTACTCACGCTTTAATTTATGGACAGCTGGGAAAATGACTTTATTGCTAATGGCAAACAGCAGTAAGCCTGGAAGTATTAACATGTTGCCAAGAGCTAACAGTTGTTTTTAGGTGTTTGTTGCCGCTCTCCTTCTTTGGGTGTTAGGTGGAATATGTCAGGAACTGTCATTATCTTCACAGGGTGGCTACCCTGTGTAATGCCACAAGCCCCTCAATAGAATTTTCATTAACAGTAGAATGCTGCAATGGTTCAGGTGGACAAGTTTACTGTTTACAGGACCTGAGTTAGATTTTGTTAGTCTTCAACTAAAAATTAAATTTACCTCTTCCCTCATGCACCTTTATATCATTAGTATACCTATGTAAAATTGCAAAAACAAGAGTAAAGACATTATTAGCAAATTCATGGCATAGTAATTGCTGCTCTTTTTTTTAACCTTAAATCTGTCCTGTGTTTTCACCTCTGGAATTTTGAAGGGAGTATTTTAAAAGGAATTTTAAATCTTCCATTGTTACTTTTCCATATCAGTTAATTCAGAAAGTTTAGAGCAGAGAATCCCTGCAGGAGGAGCTTAGAAATGTAGCCCAGCTTTGTGTTCTGAAGTTCAAATCCATTAGGTGCATAAAGTTTCATTTCTGAGGCTGTTTATTTATAGTATGAGCTGGCCTTCTGGTACAGAAATGTGTAGGATCAATTTTCTTCTTACCCATGATATGTAATGCTTTACAATATTGCGATAGTTGTATCTCAGTGTCTGGGTACTAAGTTTGCCGTGAGGAGCTATTAGAAAGCAGAGGATGATGCAGCTGCATAGTCAGTTTAGTGCATGTTGTAGTGCTAGGAGTCTGAGACGAAGGTTCTTGCTATAGTTTAGTGCAGTATAATAATCTTCTGCCATGTTTTTACTAGAGTAGCCAGTACTGTCAGCTATTTTCATGTTGTTCAGGTGCTAAGATACCACTTTTCCCAAGATAGAATTTCTTCTCTGGGTTCCTTTGGCTATAGTTTTTTGGTTTTTTTGTTTGTTTGAGTTTTTTTTGTTTGTTTTTTGGGTTTTTTTGGGTTTTTTGTTTTTTTTTTTTTTCCCAGGTAGCTCACTAAGTGGGATTATGCTAGAGAGAAGAGAGCTTTTCCCATGGTTCTTATTTGTCAGGTCTCAGCAGAATCCCAAACATACCTCACCTGCCTGGGGAGCTCACAAGTGATAAGTGAATACAGCTAAGAGTGAAGGAGAGTGACAGGTCATGTGAGGCAGCACAGAGGAGAATGAGCTGGAAGAAGTTAAAAAAAAAAAAATTAAAAATGGAGGATTCAACTGAAACACTTGAGGGCTAGGGTAAATAAAGCACAAAATAGCAGCTATTGGGTAGAAATACCCTTCTTACTCCTTGTCTTGAGTTGAAGCTTTTGCTTTCAGAGCTAGCATTGGTTCCAGGATGTTGTATTTGGGATATCAGTTTCATAATTTTCTTTTTAATGTCCGCTGTGTCCAGCAGTGCCTCTTCAGTGCCTCTTCTTTTTGATTTATTTGGATCAAAATAAAAGGTGGCCTGCCTCTTTTCTTTTGGACTCAGCTTCTTTATGAAATGGCATTGCACCAAAATAATTAAAATTGGAAAGCCCTGTTTTGGAGAATTTTGTATAACTGCTCATTATGGCTTAATTTGCCGGCTTTCCTTTAGGATAGGAATGTTAGAATTATTTGTTGTGTTTGTCATACAACCTCTTGTGAAATTATGCTTCGGCCTTCTAAAAGGATTTTAATACCTGGCTTCTTTTGGTAGGCTGAAGAGAATACAGAAGTGATTAGACAAGTTTATTTTTTTTTTAATTTCTTCTGACAACAAAGCTAGTGCTCTCTGTTTAGGAGCTGGGAAAGAGCTGTTCAGAGACCCCTGACATATCAGGAATTTAGAAGCCTGTGTTAAAGGAGAGCCAAGGATGACTCTGTGTTGAGGTCAGGATGCTGAGTGAAGAACCTCTCCAGAGACACCTAACTAACATGGATCAGGTTGTAACTTGTTTCCAGCATAATTACAGTCAAGGCTTTAAGGATGGGAGCCACATGCTCATCAGCTCAAAGTGTGCAATCAATGCCAGTGTTTCCAAACTCTGTGGATGTTCTGGGGTTAGTAGGATATCATTTACAAAACCATGGGGAATGCAGTTGAGCCATACATTTTACAGTGTATTTCAGCTAAGCATATAAAAGCAGTTTGCAAGAGAATGTTTTTCTTGCACTGAGGAAAAGGGAAAAGTAAGGAATTTTTTCATGGAGTGTGTTAAAGGGAACATTTGAGCCAAAACTCTTGTTCCTGAGTCTTCTGAATGCAGATAATAATCACTGAATGCACGTTGGGTTAGTAGTATTTTGTTTTAGCTGAAGGTTGGTGTGCTATTTATCGCTTTTCCCACCCTTTGAGAGCTTCTCTGGTCATGCTCTTTGACACAGCTGAATCTGTGACAGCAA
Source organism: Muscicapa striata striata (assembly GCA_030060385.1). Taxonomy (NCBI): domain Eukaryota; kingdom Metazoa; phylum Chordata; class Aves; order Passeriformes; family Muscicapidae; genus Muscicapa; species Muscicapa striata. The sequence goes on from JAREIS010000173.1 coordinate 2,064,672, forward strand.
ACCGTGAGCCTTGCAGTAAAGATGTCAGAAAAGCCCAAGAGCGGTGCTGTCATTTGATGGTGGAAGTTAGTCTGGACTGACACAATGCATGTTTCAGAAATGTCTATATTCAGCTGTTTACCAAACAGGAGACTTAGGGTATAGCTGTATTTGAGTCTCATTCATTGTATCTTACTGCAAGATGGGTAAAAAGACACCTATGTAAGAAAACCTCTCTGGCAGATCTAAATGTAGAATTGGAGGGTGGATAAATATATACATGATTTTTCATGCTGTGTACTTTATTGTATTTTAATTTTGTCTAGTCTGTTGTAGCCTTCAGATTTTCCAGGTGCTACTGTTATTTAAGGCTAGCAGAGCTGGGTAAAACTTTTACCCAGATAGTCTGAATTTACTGAACCTTCTTGTTTTAATTTTGGTACTATTCTCTGTTTCTGTCATTCTGAAAAATGCTCCTGTATTGCCTAATAAGGAACAGATTTTTTTGTTCTAATTTGAAGTGCCTGTTTTATAAAAGTAGTCTTTAATTTCCTCAATCAGTTTTGTATGGGACTATGTGTAAAGCAGCATCATAGAATTGGATTATGTAAGTGCCAAAGACAATTTTTGCTGGAAAGCAATACTCCAAAACTAGTTCTAGCTGCCTACATTTAGAATTTATCCATGCAGCCTGCCAGAACTGGTATTTTCAAGCATCCCTGAGACTACAGGGACAGAGAGTTACCTTTGTTTGCTTGTCTTTCATTGATCAGTTCACTTAAGTAGCCTTTGTTTCTGAGTAACCAAAGAAATTAAATGAAGGATTAAAGTGTTTGTTTTGTAGAACATTCAGAATTTGTACCATGTAGCCGTTACAGAGAAATCTGCAGAACTTGTTTGATTCTGAGTTGCAAATGTCAAAGTTTACTCTAAGACTGATAAAACCTGGGTAAAAAGTGCACACTGTAATTTGTTAGTTCATTCATCAGTCTTAGAAATTAACATTGCTAGTGAACAGTTTGCCTGGATAAAATGCACACTCTGTTTAAAGTACTGCTTAATAATACTGTATGGATTTTAAATCCCTATTTCAACTAATATTCACTGCAAATCAGCCTTGTCATGGCTGCATGTTTATCAGCAAAAAAGTAGGTGGGCAAAACTTTGTGCAGCAAGGGCTGATTAGGCCCAGAAGAAAGATTATTTCTTTCAAGCCATTCTCCGCTGTGCATACAGAATAAAGGGGGAGTACAGGGTGTATACAGCAAGACTGTAGCATAGAGTATATTAAAATTCTTGCCTACCCTCATTCACTAAAGGTTTCTAGAGGAAATCTGTCTTTATCATGCATGTTACTGCTTCTCACCAACACACCTGAGGTGCTCATATTATACCTACTTTGTCAAGAGCCAGGCAAAAAGTACAGCAGTAAGAAAACCTTTGCCAGTATTGAAAGTTGTATTTACTTCCTGGGAGAGGTATCTGGTACATCTGTTTTCAAATAAAATATTTTTAAATTATGGAAGCCTGATTGGGAGACATGCATTTCTGATGTTAGTCTGTAGGAAAAATCAGTTTTGCAGATGCTGATGGAAATTGTTACAGAGCAAACAACTGCTAGGTGATTTCTGATGAGAGTGGTGTATGCTTTGATTTCAAGTATGCCTCTAAAATACTGGTTTCTAGTACTTGATCCCTTTCACTTCTCAAAATCCAACCCAAATTTTATTTTGTTCTTGTTAAAATTTGGATAATGTGGAAATGGGAAGTATATTTTTCATATGGATAGTTTTATTGCACTGCCTTTGCTTCCTGAATCAAATAGTATTTTGATTTTGTAAGCTAGTTCTTTATGTTGAGCTTTTTTTTGTTACTTTTGTATTTAATTGATTTTGGGGAAACTACAAAATAATTCCTTTTTCTATTTGTGTGGGAATCCATGACTGAAAGTACTCAAGTCATCCTTCTCTTTTAAAGGTTTTTCAAAGGCCTCTTAAATTTAGTTAAAAGACTTAAAACTTCCAAGAAGTAACATAATTGCACACTTAGAACATGGTTTTTCTGTATATATTATTTGCCTATGAAAGGGACAGAAAGCCCTTAATTTTATACTAATGTCAGCTGAAGACATGACTTTTTGGGGCAGTAAGTTTTGAGTCAGGAAGCTTTAATCAATGTAATTTATTGCCAGTTATAAGTTTTTTATTACTGCTTTGGTATTGGAATTAAAAATAATGAAAACACTTAGGGAAAATAATGCTGCTTTTCTCAAGACACCGGTCTTCCTTCTCTTTCCCCATGCCATACTCCAGTTCCCTGGCAGCTTGTCATGCTCAGTCCCTTCAGCAAGGCAACAGGCAGTGCAGGAGACTGAGATCAGTCTGTTCTGCTTCTGTTTATTAATTTCTCTTTGTTTCTTGTTTCACTGCTCTCTCCTGGGTTTCATCACCAGTCTCAGTCCCTTTAGAGTTGTAGCTCCTTTTGAGTCTACTCTCAGCCTCTGCTCGGGCTGATTGTTCTTTGATGTTTTTCCAGCTCAGCTGTGTCTCAGTTTCTTTTGTGCTGGCATGGGCTTACCCTTTTTCCTCGTCCTGTTGTAGCACTGTAATCTCTTCTTCTTGGGATTTACAGCCCTTTCTTAAACATGCTTTTGTCCATGTGCCAGCAGCTCCTGTGGCGCTGTTGGACTGCAGTGGGTCGGTGCTCACTGGACCTGAGAGGCAATGGACTCAACCTGAAACACAGAAGGATCCATCTGAACATAGGGAAGCACCTTTTTAATGTCAGGGAGATGGAGCACTGGCACAGGTCTCCATATGTGCAGATAGTCAGGAGTCATGGAGACATGGTCCTAGGCAGTCTGCTTTAGTAGTTGGCTCTGCTTGAGCAGGGAGGTTGGGCCAGGTGAGCTCCAGAGGTGCCTTCCATCCTTAGCCATTTTGCGATTCCTGTACTGGCTGCTGCTGAGCTGTCTGGGACCAGCACTGGCAGTCCCTGGCATTTTCCCTCGCAAGACCCCCTGCAGCCCCCTCACTGCTGAAGCCCTGACAGCCATGCTCATACACCACTCTACAGGGTTTTCTTGCAGATTAAGTCCTGGGCTTGGGCTGACAGGTGGTTGGTATTGTGTTGCCTTTCTGTGTTGCTGTTGTCTTAGGTCAAGTGACTGAAACTCCTAAGGACATAAACAGACATTTATAGCCAAGCTCTGTGTCTGTGTCCATTTACATTCTTGCTGACTTCAGAAGACAGAACTTAGACCTCCTCTTGACCAGAGGACCAGCCAAAGGGGTAAACTACCTTTTTTGCTGCTCCACATTTCATCATCATGAAAACAAATCTTTGTCTAGTCTCTATATCCTGTAGACTTTTGCATTGTTTTCTCGTTCCTGTTTAATTTGAACTAACAGTCAAAAGTCCTTGCCAATTGAGAGCTGAGTAACAGGAGATTGGCATGGGGGCAGTTTAAAAATGAAGTTATATAGAGTTGATGTGTGTGCTGTTAAATATTTAGTTTGGATTTAAGGAATGCTGAGTGTTATGAGCCTTCCCATGTTAAAATGAGGACTGATATATTTTCAGAAGTATTTTCTCTTCTTTAACTGTGTTAGCGTGGTGGTGTTAACTCAGAGCTGTACTGTTGGAAAGTCTGTTTGTAGAATACTTCCTCTGAGAAGTCACAACTGAGACAGCATAAGCTTTTCCACAGTAGACCTTTTACAGTGATCTATTCATATGTTCTGTGAATCTGTTGGATCCATCTTTTTAAGATACTCTTTGCCATACATGAGGGACCATAACAAATGTTGAAATATTCAGAATAATTGCACTTATCTATTCTGTTTTCTTAATGTATTTCCTATGCATACTGCCTTACCTGTATGTATTGTACTTCACTGGAGGTATGAAAAGTAAATATCAAGTTCTTAATTTACAATGTGTTAATGAGTTTTTTAAATAATTCTGTAATGCTAAATATTTTCCATATTCAATTATACTAAATATTATTCTCTGTCTACTAAGAGAGAGTCATAATGGATAAGCCCAGGTGAATTTAGTCAAAAGTTAATATTGGTGGTAAAGACTTTTAATTTCAATATTTCAATATTTCAATAATTTTAAATACATCTTTTAAGAATTTTTGTAGAGGCTAACCTATGTTTTCAGGTGATTTGTAACATCTCTGCTACTGCCTCTGACTTGTGTAGTTCATCCAATGTCTGTAACTTGCTTTGTGCCTTTTCTTCCCATGACACAAAATGTCTCAATAAAAATAAGTTCTTTTGCAGCACCACAAACCTATTTTATTGTACTGTTTTTTTTTTTACTTGCCTGACCCTTTTGTTTTGTTTTCTGGGGGGACATGAAGCTTTTAGAGTAGAATAGATATTTCTAATGGACTCTGCAGAAGAAAATTGACAAGGTGGAAAGCAGGTCATTTTGGAAAGGCAGTGCTACAGAGCGCCTGGGAAACTGGGACTGTCAGTACTAATCAATATATTCCACCATATCTATCACAAATAATTTCTAACAAAACCTGGCACCAGTGGAATGTGAGAATCAATTTACTACTGGCTTCAGTTGTGCTGATTGATATTGAAAGACTGAAAGCACTTTGGGGGTTTTAGCATAGTGAAATGTCTGTGGTGGTGTTACTAATGTGTACTGGGGCAGTTCCCATGAGCTGTAGTTGTCTCTTACACACCCTGTCTAAAGTGGGATGCAAATGCTCAAGAACATAATCCCTGTCCTCAGTGCTCCTGCCAAGGCATCTTGTCAGGGAATGGCAGAATTTGAACATTTATCTTCATTACCTGGCAATGAGGTGATAAATAGCTTGACTGCATTTCCTGTTCTCTGTTCAGTGGCAAAGAAAATACTGTCAGAATCTGGAAAAAGTGACTGTGGGGAATAGGGATCAGTGCTGTCTTCTAAACTGCCATCTGATTGTTTTCTCTCCCACCCTTTGCTTTGTTAGAGGGCAGTTCATGAAGTCCCTGGTAGCATAAACTGAATAAATAACGTGTGCTCCTGTGAATGTTGTTCTTCCCTCCTGATCCAAGCTCCCTCTCCCACCAGATGACTGGTAGCATTATTCACCTCATTTTCAATTTGAAGCACATCTGCCCTTTTCCCTCCTTCCATGAAAACTCAAAGGAACAGAGAGATGGCTTGCTTCTTTGTGCACTAGCCTGGCCAAGCAACTTCCTTTGCATATTCCCAGTGTTTTTATTTCACTATTGTTTCTCCTCGCCACTCCTGTTTTCAGTGCCCTTAATCTGCATTTAACTAGTTCTAGCCCTGAATATCTGTCCTGTGGCCTGACACTGCCTGGAGCAGATGCAGCACAAACTATTGACCCTCTCCCTTTGGCAGTTTGGCTTTGACTGCACAAAACAGCCAATAAAGTGGAAAGGGCTGGGCAGCTGATTATGGGAATTAGCTTGACGCTGTATAGTTTTATGGGTCTGAAATGAAGGAGGAAGTGTTTGCTTAAGAATGAAATTCTTAAAATTAAGCTTAAAAAAGCTTGATTGCTTTCTCTTGCTGCCTGCTCTTGAGGATGGCAAAATTTCAGAAGTTATAGACTAAAAGAATGGCATAAGTATTAGCCAGACATAGTTTGAACTGGAGGCTGTTAGCTCATCTTCAGTGACTGAAGCGTGTAGCTGTGGAGGTCATTATCTAATCTGTCCAGAAGTTCTCTGAAAATACTTGACTGAAGTCTCTATAGAGATTTGGACAAGGGTTATTCTCACTAGTTTGCTGATTATCTTGGTCTGCATTGTGGTACGTACATCATACTTCTAATAACAAGCAAATAATTTCTCACCTCTGCTGGTGCTCTCATTGTACAGTAATTGTTCCCTCATGGTAATTGTTTCCCTCTGGGCCCATGCATTGCAGAGTCCCAGTGACTCTCCTCCCCTGCTTTCTTCCTACACAAAGTGTGTAGTTGTCTGGGCCTTCCCCTGTGCTTTTCTTGAGACACTTCTACAGGTATATTGGCAATATCTTCCTTTAATCCTAGTTGCCTCTTCAGCTTCTCCTTTCCATCCTCTCCACAGTGCCATGCTAGCCCTGGGACACAACACAATGTCCAAGTTGACATATCCCAAGGATCACCTGGGAAGTTTGGTGTATTTGACCTTTGTGTATAGGGTGGCAATCTTAGGAGTTTGATCAGACAGCTTTTATAGCAGATTGGCAATACTGCTAACCAAGATCATACAAATACACATCTTCTTTTTGTGCAGTTCAGACAGAATGTGGTTGTCAGATGTCTTCACACTTTTGGGGGCTTTTTGTTTGTTTTATGTGGGACGGGATTTTTTGCTTCTTTTTTTTTTTTTGTTGTTGTGGGTTTTTTTGTTGTTTTCTTTTTTGGTTTAGTTTTTTTTAAATCTCATTCTCCTCCTATACAACTATTTCTTCCAGCGCTCTAAAATAGCTCCCAGGGACCAGGCTTTCTGGGCCTGGGAACCCTTCTCAGTTTCCTTGCTCAGGCTGACCTGTTTGTTCTACAGTAATTGTGTTTTGATCAAGAGAATGCAATAGATCTTACAGGTATGTAACTCTTCTTGGCCTGTGATATATGAGACCTAGTTTCTAGCTCCAGCTCCAGTGAACTCTTCTACATTTTTTATTAGTCAGTGACTGGGTGAAGCACATAAACAGGGATGCCAGTTTGAGTCTTCTCTTTCCCTAGTGAGTTTGTGCTGGAGTGACTATTCTCACTTAGCACTGGTAATTTTTACTCAATTTGCTTCAAACTGGTGTGGACTCAAGCAATAAGTTCTGAATCAGGTCAATTTGGACACAACAGCAAAGTGTAAAAATAATAGAAGCTAACATTGTGCTCTGAGAGCAGTCATGAAAGAAGAATACCAGCTCCTGGAAATGCAGTAATCCAATCTCATTCAGCCCCTCTTGTTGACAGACCATCTTTGAAAGCATGCTTCTTGGTTTGGCTCTTTTAAATCTTGAGTTTGGTCTGTCTGTCTGAAGTTAGATTTAAAAGATTTAAAATCCTTTTCTTGACACCTGAAAATAACCAGCAAACCTATGCTGAGACCAAAAGTGAGGCCGCTTTTTCTCACCTGAAAGGACTTCCAGTGCTAAAAGTTTTCCCAGTTGCATTGTGCTCTGCCAAACATGTTTTTTCCAGATGCTGTTTTGCTAACTGTGTTTAAATCAGTGGTATCAAGTATTTCCTTTATGGCATGCCAACTTTTTACCTAGGCATATAGATGAAAGTGCTGCAGAATGTTGGCTGCAGGTAGGTTTTCCAGATGGTGGGACATCCTGATTGAAACAGTAGAACAGTAGCTGTAGTTTAGGGATGGATAAAACATAGAGGAAAAATATCCTTAGAAATGCTTGGAAATGGTCTAGTGGAATATTTTATGTTTAAATTTTGATGCACGGAACTTACACTATTTCAGTGAACTTTCAGTACATGGATTCAGACCCTGAGCACATCACCACACTGGGTCCCAGTGATGTTGGCAATACTAGAAGCACTGCTGTATGACTTGTGTTTGCTGTGGCTAGTGGCTTGATACTTAATAGCAGCTGCAAAATGGACTGGATTTTGATGAATTTTCTGGTTGAGGCTGGTCGGTGGTGGGTAGCTTCATTATAATTTCAGAATTTTTCAGAATTTCTCACATCCTTAGCCAGTGATCCTGGAGTGATCACTTTCTTTAGAAATACTACACTGCAGCCTGAAAAGATTCAGGTTGTAAATAATTTTGGGTCTCAAATCTCTTCCCTGGTTAAGAGAACTCATTTCTAGCAAAAGCTATCTTTTTACCAGCCTTTTTCTGAACTGTCTGGTAGGACCACAAATGGAAAAAAAGATATCAGGTTTTATAAACCACCAGACCTGATCCAGTGCTGTGCTTATTTTGGAAAGGATATAAACCTTTAACTTGCATGACATGAAGCACAAGCCCAAGGCTAATGTGAGAACGTGTGGCAGTGAGAACAAACAGAATAGGCATTCGGAGCATTTTTGAGCCTGCCAAGTATTGATTGGTAACGGAAGGGAATGAGTGGAGAAGCATTTCAGTTTGGCACCCATATGTGATTCTGGTGCTGTCACAGGGAATTAGCAGGACTTTCGTTTCCCTGTAGTCAGTCCCAGGCTGTTGTCATTGAAGTACTCCTTTGCTCATATCAACTCGTTAAAAGACAAAGTGGAGAAAAACCCAAATAAATTCCCAGAACTTTTGCCCCCCAAAAGCCTGATTATGTTATGCTGCTCTGAATGGAGGCTGAACGGTACTTAACAACTGTCGCAGCATAAAAGTTGCAGGGGATTCAAGCTACAGTTACTCATTTTGCACAGTCACTTAATCCACTAATGGGGAGAGATGGGACAACAGTTTAAGAAGGCAAGAGAACTGTCAGAGATTATTAAATCTGTTTGGATCATTTGGTTTAGTAGTCTGTCTTGACCCAAGTACATGCTTCAGCTAATTCAACAGACTTAATGCTTCTGGTAATTAGAGCAAGAAGAGATGGGTCATCATTAGCAACTAGAAATTCAGAGTTATGTTTCATCTGGAAGGCAGCATCTTCAACAGGGCTTATTTGTTGCCACTGCAGGATCATCTGTGAGTTACAAGCGGTACATTGGACTGACTCATTTGTGTGATTTAGCAGAGGCTTTTTAATACATGCTCACTGTTCCGTATGAATAGTTTTTCTAAATAGTTGCCTAACTGAAAAAGGCACAATATTGAACAACCTTGTGCAGTTAATACTACTGCTCTTATTTACAAGATGTTGGTAATTTCTTTATTGTTGTGCAGTTCACAGTTCAGATTACTTTTGATTGTAGATTTGAAATATCTTTGTCATATCTGTGAAAGTGAAGAAAGCCAAGCAAGCATGGAAAGCATCAGTAATTGGCATCTTCAGAAGATACAAGAGCCAGTCTAATACTATTCAAGGCATATATTTACAGAATACTTTTACAAGGGTTTCACAGATCCAAAATCATGTTCAGTCCTTCATATTGCCAATAACATGAATGAAAATGATACGCCACAGATTCAGTGTTTTTGAAAATACTAGGAAAATTCTAAATCCTCTTCAAAGAGTACTGATAAGTAAATGAAGATGCAGTTACAAAGGAAATTAGCCACAATCTGAACTCCCATTGCAAGGTACTATGAAGTGGGAACTGAAATAATATAAATGAAGTGATGCAATATAGGTGAGTCATTTAATATGATCTTATGAAGATCAGCAGGCTGGGAACTGTGACTTGAGAAGACCAAAGTATTCGAATTGTGGCTTGAAAATGCTTGAAAGAAACTGTATAAATCAATGGATGCTCATCAAGCAGAATTTGGGTGCCTGTGGTTGGCTAGTTAGGTATGTGATGCTGAAAATCTCCTCTTCCCCAAAGAGGGAAGGAAGGTTGCAGTGCTTCAGCAAGAAGTGTCTGGAGAAACTGTCTCTCAGAAATATGCCCAGACCCCAGCAGGGGCTTAAGGCACTTCTAACAATCACTAGAAAAGAAAGAGATTCAGAGGTGTCAAAAAAATAGCCATTCTCAGTGTGGATGGGAATCTCCTTAAATAAGTATACTTGGGAGTTTAATTTGCCAAATTAATCAAGTTCAAAAGCTCTCAACAGTGCTCATGTCCATGATATCTGATGGATTGTGAGCTAACTAGAACTGAAAAGACCTTTTGTGGTTTTGTCTTCACATGGTTGCCTGGCTTCAGCGGAGTGCTTTTTATCTCCATGAAGCTGTTGTGCGCTTTTTGCAAAAAGCACAAGCAGGGTCTTCCCAGAGCACATAGCACACGATTGCATACACACAGTTGTGGAATATTTCCAGTGAGGGAGACTCCACAACCTCTCTGGGTAACCTGTTCCAGTGCTCAGTCAGCCCCACATTTAAGAAGTTCTTTCTCATATTCAGGTGGAACTTCCTGTGCATCCATTTCTGCCCATTGCCTCTTGTCCTGATGCTTGAAAACACTGAGAGGAGCCAGGCTTGATCCTCTTGAAGCTCTCCTTCTGTGCTTCTTATAGAGTAAGGAAAAAGAAGTAGCCATTCTTCACTCACTCTTGCTGGTGTGCCTGGGCGATTAAGTTGTTGTAGGCTCAGAAGAAATATTTTCTCAGGAGATTGTGTTTATCAGCCTTTGGAGCTTGGATCCATCTCAGATCTTACTTCAACTTAGTCTTACTTTATACAAGCACTGTCATGGTAGAAAGTTCCTGAGAAGGACCAATCTGATGGAGGTTTCTCTGCAGTAACACTACATCAGCTCAGTAGACCTCACTGGAGAACCCTGGATTCTTCCCACTTTGTGTCTACATCCTCTTTTATCTATGCAGATGTTCCAATTTCTGCACTGTCCTTTCTCTTTACTCCTTCCTTCTGATGCAGATTCTTCCCACAGTTACATTCTCTCTTCACACGTGGCCGTCTGCCTCTACTTTTCTGCTGTGTTCTGTGCTGTCTGGTCCTCATGTGTCAAACACAAGTTCTTGTCAGGTCAAGACTGTCTGCTGCCTCCCATACCACTCTAATCTGTATTTTGCTGGTGGTGTAAAGGCCTTTATTAGTTGTAGTATTTACTGTCAGCCAAATAGCACTCTTCCCATCCTATAAGTAGCCTACATTATGCTACTTATAGGATGGAAATAGTGGATGGATTATAATAATAAAGATTATGAATATAAAGTATGTTATTATATAAAATTAAAATGACCAAAACCACTTCATCTCTCTGCCAGCACCATATCTCTGGACAGCTATCATGAGTAGAGGTGTTATAGGTGCAAGAAAGAGAGACCCTTAAATCTCTCCTTGCTACATAATACATGTCTGAGGTTCTGAGTATTGAAGTAACATGTGGTGGTGTCAAGAGTGTTAAAGAAGTTGTCTGCTGTATGTGCAGATGACAGTCTGAAGGGGTAAAAGGGACTTAATGTTTTAGGGGCATGCTTTTAATGGAATCTGACTATTTAAAAGGCTAAATCTCCTCTCCTCTACACTTTGCTTGGATACAATCCTATCCAACCTACTCCTACAAGTTCTGTTCCAACCTATTGTTCCACTTGCCATCTTTCAGACCCTGCCATTTTTCTGGCTTCCCTAACAGAGCTCACATAAACTTCTGGCCTCTCAGGGGAAAGTAAGTCTTGAAGTGAGCAAGAATATGGTATTTGCCCCTGAACACTGGGGAGCCAAGAAAATATTTTTAGTGCCCAACTCTAGTGGAAGCTGGTTTGGAAAGTAAATGCCTACACTGTCTTTGGAAGGAGTCCTCAAGTTCTTCAGCAAAAAGACAAAGGTATCTGTCTGGCAGAGAAAGGTTTGCTTTGTAGCTGCTGGAGAAGCAGATGTCCTGCAGGTATTTGGGCTCCAGTTAATTACTTAAATTAATATACTTTGTATTTGACTTAATGAAGGACATAATGAAGGACAACTAGCAACAACAGTGCCTGTCCTGAGGTAGCATCCAGTGCCCACAGAAGTACTGCCTTTTGCCAGCTGCTGCAGAGGCAGTAAATCAGTAAAGGGATGGCAAAGTTAATTTTCCAGGGGGAAATAGTGATTTTACTCAAAAGCTGAGTGTGCCTTCCTTAATAAGGAATGCTTAGCAGCATGGGATCTTATCTCTATACTCTGTCACTCCCTTCCATATGCTGATGTACCCTTCTTTCTAAAAGCCACCAAGCTTCACTGGATCAATGAGGCCTGATCAATTGTTTTTGCCTCTGAATCATCCATATAGGGTTGTTAGCTGAGCTGCTGGCAGGAAACGAGAGGCAGCTTTCTGTCTGTTTACTGTAAAGAAAGCGAAGCAAGCTACAGGAAGGGACAGGCTGCACAATATTTACTGTCAATACAGCTAGAGAGAGAGAGGCGATAAGAGGAGAGGGGAGCAGGGGCTGCAGGCTGTAACCCCAGTGAATGACCTCAGTGTAAAAATACCCATGCATTTTCAGATGGAAAAAGAGTGGATTAGTCAGCAAGGAATAACTGAGAGCATTTAAGAAAGTGTGTAGTGAAGGTCTGGCAAGGCAAAGATGTACTAGTGGTGTGCAGAGAATAATGCTGTGTATGAATGTACTGAAGCTGCATTGCAATCTGAAAAGCGCTTCCAGATCTGCCCTGAGACAAAGCGGTTACTGGGATGTTTTTGTGTATGCCTGCATGCAAGATCCACCATTTAAAAGTAGTAAGATGAATAACAACAATTGAACTTAGAGAATAATATTTGGAGCTAGTTTTCCGAGTGAGCTGGATGTCACCATTGTACCTCAGACCAGAAGAAGAAAATGATGAGAAATAGGCATACTTCCTTGCTTCTCTCTCCTCTTATTCATCCACAGAGGTATTAGGTGACCTGAGCTTCACAGGGCAAGAAGGCTCTGAACAGCTCTCTCTGAGTGTTCCTCTACTTCCCGAGGCAGGTGAACAAGTGAAGAGTGAATTCACACTTTAAAGAGCAGCAAAGACCATCTTGCCATGAAACCATTCACAGATGAAGATGTAGAAATCTACATCCAGAGCAAGGTAAGACTTTATGTGACCAGATTTTCTGTCTCCCACACTATATGTTGATTCTGAAGGGTGCCAAATTTGACAGTTAGTTGCTCGCCTGCTGTCGTCATTTCTGAGACAAGATTGGGTGAAACTTCTTGAGAACTGTATTTCTAATGAGATTTCTAGGTTTCTGTTGCAGAACCTTATCTGCTGGTAGCCTAATTTTTCAAGGTGCCGGTCCTCTTCTTCTAGGTATCCTGAATTTTTGTTCCTGATCTGGAATCCCAAATGTGAGACTAGATGTAATTGCCAGCATTTAAATCTAAGGAAAGGTCCTTGCCACTCTCCCTGTTTGGTGGTCTTGGCTTGACCGAAACAAGACCGACACCAGGTGTTACCTCTTATGAAAGATTCATGTAGGAACTGCCAAGACAGACCGATACTGTTAGAATTCAGTCATCAGTCTGTCACCTCAGCTTAGGATACTTCTCTATATACCATGATTAAAATAACATGTCTCATTAGCACATGCAGACTGGAATCTCATTTTCTATTTTATAAGATATTCCAGCACTCAATTTTTCCCACATTATGAAATGAAATAAAACAGAATAAAATCCTCTATTAAACAATACTGTTTAATAAAAGCTCTAAGTGAGCCATAATATTTTTTAAAGCATGTTTCATGGTGGTACTTAGCTAGATCTTGTTTTATAGTCTGCTTTCCCCAACAAAAAGCAAGATACCAAAGTGACAAGTAATTTCAAAGTCAGAAAGTGTAAGGCTTTATTTTCTGTAAAGGATCACGTATTCTAGTACAATGAAGGGGCTGGTAAGAAAAGTTTGTTTTCTCTATGGAAATGTTTGGGTGGCAAGTATGAAAGTTCTCACAGAAATATACTTTCTTCAGGCATGCAGTGTTGTGCACAGGAAAATGACTCCATGAGAATCTGTTCAGCGAGCTATAACAGCGAATGCTTCTCTGAAGATTTAAAAAGCAGAGTTACAAAGGAGGGAACAGAGGGAAGCCATGCGCAGGAAGATGCTCATATGACAGCCATAGGTACAAGGAACAGAAGCAGACTGTAGTTAAGTGAGGCTCATAGTTGCCAATATTTTTGATTATACTGAAAGTCTGTTTTCTAGCAGCCCTACAGCTCTGGTGGATTCTCAGTTTCTGCCTGCTCCAGAGTCTCTAGTCCAGGTGATGCTGCCTAACCTTCAGGCAGTTCAGCTTGTCAAATGCTGCCTGTTTTTGGAAATAGGTCAACCACCTGGTGTAATGAATCTCAATAATACCAGAGATTTCATCCTTAAGCCTCTCATCAAAGGAAAAATTAGAATCCATATGGAGTGGATGTAGCTGGGTAAATAAAAGAAAACCCAAATGTTCTTAACAGTTCCTAATAAATCTCAATCCCGCTTCCTTCCCCCTTAATAAAACCTTAATTGATGTTGTTATTCAGGTTTTGTTCATTTGTTTTGGCACAGTTCCCCAAGTTAGGACCTGGTAAAGGAAATGCCAGACAGAAGTGACTGTTGAGCAAAACCTTGCAATGTCTCTTCTCCCATTGTGTCTATGCTGGTACTAGAAGTATCTGGTGCCTTGGCTCTTCAGACTCATGTTCTGTTTTCTGATTTTTTTCCCTCTCTTCTGTAGGAAGGTTATATTTTCCAGTGATTAGGGAGCTAATTATGGTTAGCTAATTATAGTGAGCACTCTCTCTCAGTCACATGTCCATTATTCTTTTATTCCTGCTCCAGTGATGGGGAGTACACACTGAAAGAGGTGTTTAGTCGTACTTCCTGAACTGTTTTTTGAGTGTGTACTCTTATAAAGAATTCATGACAACTGCTGTAGCCGAGCCAGTAGGTGATGAAGGCAGAATTAAACGAGGCCAGGCTGGGTTGAATTATTCTCCCTGGATACTGGAGGTGGCAAAAAATGTTTCCAGGAGGTGCCCCTTAGAGAGAGCAGAGCATGAGTAATGCATACAGAGGGCACTCTAGATCTCTGTTTGAGCTGACCCATTGTGAGATTTTTATACTTTTCAATTTTAAAAAGTCTATTTTTTTTTTGTCTAAAAGCTCTTAGAGATGGACAACTTTCTTTGCCACTCACTGTTCGCTTGCTGGAGAAACTATTAGGTATCTTGTTGAGCAAGACAAGCTTATTGGACTAAAGAGTTCTAAAGGGTTGTTCTGGATAAACAAAAATAAGGTGGAGAAAATAGATACAGTATAGTACAGCTAAAATCTTTCAGTGTTTTTCTGTTTTTTTTAAAGTATGTAAAGTATGTAAGTAGATAAAACTGCTCTTAGAGAAAAGGATGAATTGGAATGAGGAGGATGGTGAATTACTAGGGAAATTAAAGGGCATTATATAGACATAAAGGACTAGGTGGTGTTAAGATAGCAAAGAAACAAGATGTCAAGGGTGGATGAGAGCCCACTGAAGGTAATATGATGCTGCTATCTGATGTATTTCCCACTTCCAAAAGCTATTCAGGCTTAGTAAAAATACTGTTAACTTTGTTGTCTGAGGGAGGAAGGTATTCAAACTCTGCTCATCTTCAGTTCAGTACTAGTCAATTGCTGTTCACTGGTCAATGGATGTGAGGCAAGCACTTTGAATGGTTCCATTGAATGGTTCCTTGTTGTGAAGAAGCGAATCTATTTGACCCCTTCCAGGGCCTGGGGATACATTTCAACACACTTGAGTGTTTTTGGTTGATAGTTCATTTCACATAAAGGTATCCAAAAAGACTTTTAAAGAAGTACTTGTCAATTATATTTTTTAAAAGAGAAAAGAGCATTGTTTAGATGCTGAAGAAGATGCAGAGTAAACAGGACACAGGAATTTTAGAAAGCCATAGGCTGGTTTGGGGTGAAACACACCTTTAAAGATCATATAGTGCAATTTCCGTGCCATGGACTGTGACACCTTCCACAAGACTAGGGCTCAAAGCCCTGTCCTGCCTGGCCTTGAACACTTGCAGGAATGGGGCATCCACAGCTTCTCTGGGCAACCTGTGGTAGGGCCTCACCACCCTCACAGTACAGAATTTTTGACTTGCTGTTGCTTCCTTTTGGTGTTTGATAATAACAAATGACTGCAGCAATTATGTTTGACTGTGGTGATTGTGCTTTATCATTCACTTTAGCCAAGTGATTAACTCTGTTTCTAGTTGATTTTTTTCTTGCCTGCAAACAAAAAGATTTAGTAGAATACAGTGAGGAAAAGGAAGAATCAAGAAGAAAGCAAAAGCTGCAACCAAATGAGATGAAGCATAGGGTCCAGAAAAGAACAGTAGACAGTCTTAATATTTCACTCTGCACAAGTAATTCTGGTTGTATAAGTAATGACAAATATGTTCATGAACTTCATTAACAGTAGCTGACTCTCCTCACTTCGGTAAATGTGTAAGGATATTTGGGAAATATTAAATGTCCTTTACATGGTTCCTTCATGTCCCTCCTGTTGAATCTCGTTGTTCAGATTATAACAGTCTCCTTATGCTCCATTTTTAGTCATAAGTGAATGTTCAGGTTCATCTTATATTTTTCTGAGTTGTCTACCCTGCACCTCAGTCTTTCCAAGACTCAGACATTTCACTGAAATAATTTTCAATAATTCATTATGCTACTACTTCTTGAATTGAAGAACAACCCTTTAGTCTAGTTCCCAATGGGACCAGATTTGGAAAGATGCTTTCTCACTATCTAGGAGTAGAGTCTCATCTGTACTTCTGCCATAAATAGAGTGTAGATACATTCAGTGTATAAGGTAGGCACCTAAATGATGCCACATACATCTATCACCTGACTAATGGACAGATCTGTAACTCTTGGTATCCTGTCTGTTCTTGGAATGAAACATATCCTGGCTTCGAGAATGGCTACCATGTGCATGGCTACTGGTATTCTACATCAAATGGATAAAGAATTGAGACTAGCTGTAGTTGATAACAAATTTATCTGTGTAGTGAATTCCTTTCCTTCTGTCCAAAGGTGTTGGCATGGAAATATCAATTAATGCTCAGTAGTCTTGAATATTGACCCTTTGGTGTTCACAGCTCTGTCTCATGGTAAATTGGTTGCAATACGCAGGGGACAATTTTTATTCCCAGTGCAGCACAGACTGCAAACAAATGTTTCAGGATGCTTTAAGATGATTTGTCTGCTTCCCCCATGTTACAGTTACCTGTAACATGAAGTATCTTTCCTGGAACTGACAGGTGGAACGGCGGCATTACCTAGTTTCCAAAGCAGTGGAGGAGGTGCAGAAAATTATCCAGCAGCTGACTGCAGAAATCAGCTACAAGGCTGTGCGATTCCAGGCTATCTCCAACTCTGGCATTCACAATGAGAACATTAAGGTATGAACAAGAGCCCTAATGCACTCTCTGGCAGCCTGTAGGCAACTAGAAAGTGATTTCTCCATTATGCAGGTGTTTGTATGGGGGTGCCTCACTCAAAACACCACAGAGATGTGCTGACACTTCACTGTGGAGTTCTAGTGACTGGGTCATTGGCACTCACTCACAGACATCTCACAGTCAGTGGAGCATCAAAGAGAGATGGGTAAATCAGGCAGAGCCTCTTCTTACAGCTGCTGTGTTTACAAAGAGCATCTATTGCCAGAGCTGTCAATCCACAAGCAGAAGGCAAAGCTCTTTGGGAGACAGAAAGAAAAACTTACGCAGCAGTAACGTAAGAAAGAATGCTCATGCCTTCATGAGCTATGACTCATATTTTTCACAGGTGGAAAAAACTGTCAACTCACTAAAGAGATAGAAAAATTAGAAGTCCTTCTTCTGCTATGAACATTAGAAAGCTCCTTCTGAAAAAGCTTTTCTTTTTTTTTTTTTCTTTGTCATGGATCGGAATTTCTTTTTTATTGGGGAAAAAAATGCTTATTAGTGGGACAAGTGAAATACCTCCCAGTTTAAGACCTTCAGATGTGAAAATAATAATGCCCTGTCCCAGCTGTGACAGAAGAAGACTGATTATTTCTTGTGACTCCATTAAACAAAAGTAACTAGTAAAGACACAAGAAACAATCACATCAATGACAACTTCAGATGAAAACAATCTTTTTCCTCTGAGATAGTTGAAATGCTAATGTCAACCATTATACTAAACCACAGCCATTTACAGATCAAAGCACAGCAAATATGTAAAAAGAATGAGGCAACTTTTGCAGCTCTCTGGGACTGAAAGGGAAGAAGTCTTTGTATGAAGCTGCTGGAACGGCATGGAGGTGGAAGCGAAATATAATCACCTAGTCTGAAATGTGACTATTGCCCTGGGGACAAAGACATTCAGATTCATAGCTTTTCTGGAATTTTGTATATCCTGGAGCATGTGGTCTTGTCAGTAAGTATGGCCACAGTGACGTAAAGCAGTGCCACATCCTGGTCCCCAAGTTCCTTAGTGCCAGAGTCTGCCAGCCACCTCTTGTGCTGGAACAAACCTGCTTGGCTAATGACGTCTGACAGGACCAGAGTCAGGGTAAAATTGTTGCTCTGGAAAGCAAAGCAGAACAAAACCACCAAGGCAATTTATTATGAGCAGGAACTTGGTGTTATAGTATGTAGATCTGAGCAAATTCTGCTTGAAAGAAATCCTCAAAATCTATTTCCTTAAAAGTGGCAGATCTGTTGTTCGTGCTTAACTGAACCCAGGGTTACAAATCTGTGGACGTAACAATAGGAGGACCTGGGACAGCAAAGAATGGGTTGATGAGAAATTGTTTTGGTTTGGGCTGTCTACTTCTAAAGATTGGAAACTTTAATACCGTTGCTGACATGCTTCAATGTAAAGGAGACTTGTGTCCAAGGAAAGTCAATGTATTCATTATTCTGTGTTTAATTTTGCAACATCTTTTTTTCTATTAAATCTACAGTGATTTTTCAGAACTTTCAGCTTCTGGCTAAAAGGAATCCATTTAACATGGTGAGAGATGTAGATTTGTTGAGAAGCCTCAAGCTCCCTTCTAAATATGAAGGGCTGAGTGGAAAATAGTTAAGAAAAGTCTTTAGATATTCAGTGTTTTCCTGTGACCTGCAACAAAAAGTCATGCTTTAGTGAAAAACCTGAATTAAAATTCAGATTAACAAAACGGTTTATTTAATTTTTAGAAGTTCTAAGTGTGGTTTTTTTTGTTGTGGCCCACCATTTTTGGAGCTGTCAACAGTGCAGGGATGATGCAAAAGCTGTGGAGGCTTCAGTAAAGTTATGAAGAGGTCTAGACTAATCACTGGAACTGCACTGTCTAATGGCATTGCCAAGTGTTTAATCAAGGTGGGGGCAATGGGGGGATTTTCCTTTAACCAAGTCCAAGCATCCAAAGAAGCTTGCAGCTTTACTCTATGAATGAATGACCTAGCACATGCTTTCTCTCTGTTCTGTGTACTTCTTATTTTCCTTTCTGCTTCTCTCAGGATCAACCAGCTTTACTGGCCAAGTGGTCAGCTATGCTTAGGAGGAAGCATCCATTCCACCCATCCATCCAGGTACAAAGTCTTCCTGGTGCCTGAGAATCCCTACGCTTGCTTCCTCCTCACATACCCTCTTCTCCAGACCACTTCACCCGCCAGACTGATCCTTCCATGACTGTTTTGTTCTCTGCACAAGAGAACCTACTATTTTTTTCTCTCAAAGCATAATTATTTTCTTTCTAATCTAATGTTGCTGCCTCCCTGGGACATCCTGGCCAGGTTCACAAGAACGAGGTTGTATTTAATTTGCCCAGCATACTCTAGACAGGATTTTAATACAGCAGAACTGGCCACAAGTTTGACACCCCGGAATTGGAGACTCTTGCTCAAACCCGTGACTCTCTGGTGCCCATGGCCTGCACATAGTGTGTGAGACCATTGTGTGACAGAGCATAGGTGTGGGACTGGGTTTTGTTTAGGCCAAGAAGACATCAACTGCCCAGCTTTACAGTGTTATTCCCAGCCTTGTGTATTCTGTTGTTTTCTGGTAAGCCCCAGGTGGAGGACCCTTGTGACTTGCATTTGCAGGCACTCACGCAACTTGTGCAGCTCTTTCGTTTGCAATCTATCAGATGCCAGTGCGCACAATTTTGCTATTGTGGGGGGGAATGGTTGTTTACCTGAAAATGTGGCTGAGACAGTGAGAGGAGCAGTAACTGCATGACAGCCATTGTATTTTTTCCTTATGGAGCCTCTGTTTCTGAACTGCCTACAAGATTTCTCAGCCCCACCAAGCTGATGTGTGCAGGTCAGCTTGATCTGCAATGTCGTCCTTTCAGCATCCTCCTGCCTTTATGGTTTATATTTGACGAAAGAGCAACTTCCTGGTGTTTTCTTTGCTATTTCTGTGCTTCTGACTGGCCATCTTTTGTTTTCCAAATCAGAGAAAACCAGCTGCTCCCTGTGAGAGAGAGAGAGATTGAGACAGGAGGTAAGCGTAGCAAGGCAGCCCCTGTCCTATGGTCCCTGAGTGAGATAAGACACAAGGAGGGCAGCTGGTCAGCCAAGAGTCTGGATCCTCAGGAAAGTCTGCTGCTAAGCCAGGTCTGAGGTCAAGGCACTCCCCAGCTCCCTGGAGCCCAGGGCTAACCTGAAATGGGTGTCCCAGACCCAAGGGCAGAAGGTGTGGGTAGAAGTCTCAGAAAGGCTGCTTAAGGACGATAAAGCGTGTTAGTGCCCTCAGGGCCTTGCCACCTCTGTGGTAATATTTTAAATCAGCCGAGCTGAGCTGAAGAAGGCTACCAGAGTGTTTTGGATTATTACAGGAGAGTGACAAGTGTGTTTCGTTCACTGTGGGTGTAACCACCTCACAGCAGCGGCTGTCACTTCACATCCTGCTCGCGCAGCAGCTTCACCTCACTTATGGCAGTGTAGGTTAGGCTTGGTAGCAAGTGGACTTGAAAAGCTCCTAAGCCAACATGGTAAATATCTGAAGGAATTTGAACACCCCTTCTGGAGCCACAACTGCCAGATGCTTCCAAAGTAGCACTTTGACATGTCTGACTATTCCCAGGGTCAAACAGATAATGTTTGGTAGTATTTGAGTCAGCTTATTCTTTCTTTGCAAATACTGTCTCAGAACTGATTTTTATTGGATAATGGTTGTTCCACAAGTGAGACAAATTAACTGGCTTGCAAACAAGCCTGTTTAAGGCTTCCTTGTCCATTGATTGCTGCCTCCATCCTTACACTGTTTCTGTCATGCTTATCAGGTGATGCAGTTCCATGCATTACAGCTGGTCAAGACCTGGATTTATTTCTGAGAGTGACACTACCTCTGTAGGCTCAGGCACGTCACTTGCTTTATGTCTCTGTCACTTTAAAGGCCAGTCAAGTAGAGTGAAACAGTTGTGAAATTAATGGGCCGTAGCTTTATTTTGCTAATTTGACTAAGTGGACTTTGAAAGAGATCAGGAAGGTGCACTTTTTGCCATAGTTATTGCTAGTATTGGACTCTGGGCTTATCTCAAGTAACAATTCTGGGATAACAACTAGCACTATTTGGGTTTCCCTTGGCTGCATTTCAAAACATATTCTTTCATGCCTTCCTGTTCCTTGGAAGCTGCTGGTTATTACATCTCATACAATTGCAGATTGGAAATAACAAGAAAAGGGGGAAAACATGACAGGTGTGGTGGCAAATCAGCCAGTGAGCTCTTATCTTCTAAGAGCTTCACATCAGACATCTAAGACAATTTCCTTGTAGTCTGCATGCCTCCAAGATAACCCTTAGGTCCTGGCTGTGTTCAGTTACTCCCATCATACCATGGTTTTTCCTTCTTTTCAAAGCCCCCAGTTTTACCTAGTACTTCCTCAACCCTGTTTTCCTTACTTTAGCTCATGGATCTGCCCTTGTCTCCTCTCTCAATCTCTGTGAACTCTCCTAGGTCTTAGCACCCAGCCAATTCCTCATCACAGTTCCTCTGCGTGGCCTGACCGGTTACAGGGAATCCCAGGTACGGCACTGGCGCTATTACACCGTGAATGGAGCTAAGCTCCTTTCCTCCGTGCGGGACCCTGAGGAATTGCATCAGTGGCTGGAGGTGGAGCAGTTCTCAAAAAGCCTTCAGCAGTGGCATGAAGAGGATGTGAATATCGAAGGTGATCTGGTTCCAGCCAAAGTCCTTATTGTCTTCCGGGAGCTGGTGGAGAAGTCGATCATCTCCTGTAACCTTTCCAGTGAGTTTGGTGGGGACAGGGGTAAGGGAAACCATCACACACACAGTGTTCGGCTTGCATGGTCAGCAGCTGAGCAAAACCCTCCAAAACCAGGAAGCCTTCAAGTGACTGCAATGATGTACACAGACCTGCATTGAAGATAGAATTCAGTAGCTCTTTGGCTCTTTGTATTCAAGATGTTACTCTTTTCTTAGGAATTTGGGTAGGGTCTCCAGCAACATCACCCTCACAGTTCAACTAAGAGGCAGCCCAGATTTTTAGAACATTTAGGAGTTTGTTTGGGAAAAAAAAGTCTTTCTCTACTACAGCACCTGCAATGTGCTTAGATTATCAAGGAAGGTAGTATAGGAAAATTGGATACTGGAAAGACGCGTAAGTCTGAGGAGAATATGTTTGAAGATATTTATAAGGCAGATAATGCTCTGGGGAAAGCTTAGCTGCCCACAGCTTTCCAGCATGGGATGGTGGGAACTAAGTAGAAGAACTTCCACTGAAGCAAAGTATGTTGGGAAGTGCTCTTTCCCAAGTGTCCAGGCTACTCCTGTGGTGCCTCTTCCCATAGCATGTTTCCAGGATTACTTTATTCATCAATAGCCTAATGAGTCTTCTGTATTTCTGAGCAATAGGAGCTATTTCCACTCAACTGATAGCAAAGTCAAGCTCTGCTAGATAATGGCATTTTTTTCAGGAAATACTTGTTATCATAGGAATGGAAAGGTGGATAGGAATGAAATTTCAGCATTGAGGCTCACAAGAAGGACCAGCGGAAACGGGCTTGCTTCTGAGGCTTTACTTATGTGAAAGTTACTGTGTTGGACAGCAGTCACATCAAGTTATTGAATGAAAGTTGAGTGTTGCAGGAAAGGTACTTGTAAGGATGCCAGAGAGTGATGTTTGTGTTGATGATTCTGATGCCCTTTTTGTAAGGTCCACTGGAAGGAGATGAGCTAAGATGAAGTCAGGAGAAGCAATTGCCATTTTTGTTTGTTTCTGTGAAGAATGGACTTCCTTCATCTCACAGTATGGCTAAAGTTACAGAAGAACTTCACTGATTTCTTTGCTTCCCTGTTCTTTTAATTCTTTCAGCACCAGCAAAATCAGTTTTTGAGGTGTCTCACTTTTCATTAGTGGTAAAATAGGTATAAGCATTGTAAGGCTTTTGGAAATGCCATGAACGTATTTACATGCTGACACAGTGGTTGCTCTAATATTTTTCAACTGCTAGGGATCCTTGTAGGGCGCTTGGAAACAGAACAGTTTTTGTTTTGATGCCAGGCTTGGCTCAGCAGGAAGATAGCACATAGGTTTTCTGAGGTTTATGAAGTTTTTCTTGAGATGGACTCTACTCTTTGCAAGACAATTCACCCCATGAATTGCTGCTTAGCCCATGCCAATCAAAATGAGGTGGAATAACACACTGCTCTTTCAACTGCTTGTGTTCATCTGCTCAGGCTTTCACTTCAGTCGGTTAGAGGATGAACACACAATTGGTTCAGATGTCAGAGCTGAAGGGACAGTGATCCTGCCAGAGCGACTGGGACAGAAACTTCTTCCATGAACTCAACTGGACCAACAGGAAATATCCCACAAAGTCCATTAGTTGCAGCTTTCTCTTCTTTCTTTACTCTTAAATTGTGTTGTTCCTGGAGATGTGCCACTCTTTCATACTGAGGAAACTTCTTTCCTCCAAATCATCTTGGAACTAACACGCAGCACTTGGCAGCGATGTAGTAATTAGCCTTTTCTGTGTGACTACTCTGCACAACAGGCCATAAATTCTGGTATCGTCTACTGTGCAAGTCCAGAAACAAACCTTACAGATACCCCACAAAAACATTCTGAATGACTGGCAATGGTAAGTGTGATCTGGCAAGGGTCTGATCTCAGGTTCTCTGAAGGAGAAAGAATATCTTTGGATGGGAAGTGTTCATCTGATCTTCTCCAATCTGCAGTGATCTCCTTGTAGTGTACCATTAGAAATGTTAGGTTGCACTACTTGTCTAGCTTTATTTTTAAGAAGCTGTTCCTAGGGTTTAAGAGGACCAACAAAGGGGGGAAAAAAGCATGATAATTGAATGTAAAGTTAAGAACTTTGTTCTTTCATCTTCCTGTTCTCATTTCCCAGGATAGACTTACATAAATTTAGGTTTCTCTTATATTCTTCATGTGTAATTGAAGAGAAAGTGTTAAGACCAATAGAACTGCAGGGTCCTAGACACCCTCTTGCTTGGCTTGTGTAAAAGGGCCTTTTATTTATATTTTCTTTTCTTGTTCTTTCATAGGTAAAGTGACAGTGCTGGAGAGCTTCAGCTCAGTGGTCCGGGTGGCTGTGGAGACATCAGAATCCCAGGTAGAGGTGGAGCTGGTTCCTGCTGTGGAGATTCCAACTTGCTGGCCCGAGAAAGCCCGGTGGCCTCGTTGCCTTAAGCGTTGGCCTTCTCAGGAAAAAGTGCAATGCATCAAGGTAAACAGTGTAAAAAACACCCGTAGCTCTGGGATGGAATTTACCTCTCAGGTGTCTGACAAGTATTTTCCCAAAGGAAGAACTGCACGGTGATGGCAGCAAGGTTAGAAGACGTATTCTCTAAAGAGCGAAGAAATGTTTCAGAATATTCTGTCAGATCTTATTTGGATTTTGTTTTCCCCGCCTTACAGTGGTGAATTCTATAGAAAAAATCTGAGTTAACTTTTTATTGTGTGATGCTGATGTGCATTATTCTTGTTCTGCCTCATGTAAGACTTCAGCAAAAGGGCTTCTGTCTTGCAGTTTTCCCTCCAGCTCAATCCCATCTTTCCCTACAACACTCCTGGCTGGATTCTGGCACTTCAGCTGAGCCCCAGCTGCCATGTTCCTTCAGGTCCACCTTCCAGTCCTGCTCCCCTCTTATGCACAACCTCCCACTCCACAGGAAAGTGCCTGCAGAGCTGCACCTCTGCTTTAGTGGCACTGCTGGTACTGTGCCTTATGGCTCTAGAACAGGATCTCCCTGCAGTAGCTGATACCAGTTGATACACAAGGAAACAATGCAAAATGTGTTGTTTCAACTAAGAATTAAGATGGGAGCACACCTCATGTCTGCTGCCTCTGCTAACCCTTTTTAGAATAGGCTTCAAGAGATGTCACACATGCTTTTGTAACCTCTCTGTGCATTGCTTGGAGAAGTTTGCCTCTGATCTGTTGTCACACTTCCTCTGTTGTTCACAGTCTCTGGGCTTTGACCTCCTGGCCCGTTCCAATTATCACTGGCAGCTGTGCTTCTCCCGTGCTGAGCACATCCTCATGGAGGGACTTGATGAAGATGGTGGTTGTCGCATGAAGTGCTTCAGGGTCATGAGGCAGATGAAGGAAGATGTCTGGTGTGCTGGAAATAAGCCTGTCATCACAGCTTATCACCTTCAGGTAGGCCTTACCCTGATACCAACATACAGTCGTGGAGTCTGTTGTAGTGGCTTCCGTCCAGTAATGTCAGAATGTTGTGGTGTAAATCAGTGTAGCATCTGTGTAACTTCTAAGGTAAGTGTCGAAACTGCTGTACCTTTTCATTGCTTTATGGTGGCAAGGAGTTCACTAAATTTGTGTTTCAAACTTCAATAAGAAACTGAGTCCCGTAGGAGCATTATGGTTGCAGCAATATAAATAAAGTCAAGGCCCTTGCTCTGTTTTGTCTTCACATTGTACTGATGTCTGTAATTGCACACTTACTTCCTGCTTCTTGAATATCCCAGCGGTCTATATCCATCTGTCTCTCTCATGGAAGATGGTGCTTTTTTTTCTTTGTGGATATGCACCAAACAAAACTGTCTTAGATGAGCATTATTAATAAATCAGGTGCAAACTGCAGTTCTGGTAGTGTTCCACCTGGGGTAGGAAGGGAAGAAAGAGTTAAAAGGGTGTGGCATCCTCCCTGCACCTATTTCAGGGTTCAAAATGGTTTCAAACAAGATTTGTGAAGAAGAGAGAGAAGACTCTGCTATGACTGCGTTCCCAGCTCTAACAGCTGCAGACACAGATGAGCCATGGCACCATTTGTTAGATTATAGATGAAAAATCCTGCTTTCTGGAGCTCCATCCTCCTGGAGTTGCCAGAGAGAGGTTGTACTTTTCTCACCTTGAGGCCTCAAGCCATTAGGTTCCTACAGTAGTTACTGATCTTTTGGTGTCCAAAACTAGATGCAATGCTAAGATTTCTCCTAAAGAAAAAGCTGGTGACCATCAAATGCTGTTACAGTCATGGCACTACTGTAAGTAAAGATGGAATTTTAAAAAAAAAATTTGGTGAGGCTGAATGTAGCTTAGCTGAATGCAAAACTCCTCAGTGCCTATAAGAACAACCTGGTGGGAAAACTCATATGTAAGACAAAGTGGAAAACCGTTTAACCATTAGGAACAATCCTTTTCCCCTGGCTGAAGGAGCAGATGTGCAAGAAGTGCTGTTGCGTGGACTCCTGATCAAATTTAAGAAACTATTTAGAAGCTCTTCAGTTCTTTACTGTAACTGTACTTCCAGCTTTTACAGCAAGAAAGGATTGGTTTACCAGACAGAAACAATTTTTCAAAATTACTCACATAAAAAAGAAAAACAGGAAAAAAAGAAAAATTAGGGAAACAGTGGATAAACCAGCAGTCAAACAGAGGCTCAATGTTAGGTTTCTTCACATTCTCAGGTTCCCCCTGTCAGAGGTACCCAAAAATTAGGATTAGAGAAGATCCTCTATGACAGAGGAAATCTGCATCCCAGAAGCTCTGAAAGCCAGAGAGGACCACATAACTACCTGTCTTTTGCTTACCTGCATAGGAATGAAATTTGGGACCTGGAATTTCAAAAATATCTAGGTACATTCTGAAAGCCAACTCTATGCTGTTGGTGGAGAGCTGACAGTTAGGGACATAAATGCTGGGGATAAATCACCTGTTTGGGCACCTGACTGAAAAAGCAGTGCTGTTTTCCTTGCCCTCAGAAACTTCATTGCAACTGCTGCCTGCTGAAGTAGTTCTGGTGTGTCAGAACTGGTGTGTCCAGAAGGTAACTGCTTTGCAAGTCTTCAAGGAGCAACTCTCAGAGAGCTATAGCTTGAATTCCTCACTATGTCTTTGTGGTTACTGCAGCTGTGAATAATAAATTTTTCACATTTGAAAAACTGTTTGAGAAGAAATTTGTCAGCAGTACAACTATAGATGAAATTCTACCTCTGTAGAAACAGACAAGTTGAAGGCTGTGGTTCTGCCACCTCTCACAAAGTTCTGTGAGTCTCTTTTTGGGTAGCTGAATTTGCAAAATAAAATTGGAATTCAGAGGACAGTTAAGGGACTTAGCAGAAATATGTAACACAGGATAGATGATTTCTTACTTTAAAAAGTTATTTCAGACTGACCAAGGCAATCAATATGACTTTTTTGGTACAGTAAGCCTAAGTTCCTTGAGAAAATTATTCTCAGTCATGGGAGAGTCTGAGAAAATGCAGCATGGGCAGTGTAAAAATAATACTGTAAGAGCAATAGTCATATGCATTTTGTTATTTTAACAATGTATTTCTCAAATGTTAAATTGCATAAAATAATTTTGGAGGAATAGAACATAAGACATGCAGTAAGTATCACATGGCAGAAAAAAACAGGCAGCATTTGACCAGAAAGCAAGCCTTGCACCTGCAATAGCTTCTTGGAATTTCAGTCTGTTTATGATGCAGATCTTTGTGTATCTTCAGCACAAATACAGCTGAAGCTTACAAATAATTATGTTGATCTCATTATGCTCTGTCCCTCCTTGCATCTACTGACTCCTACCCTTGCAAAATAGGCCATTTTCTACATCCTAAAATTCCTGGCACAGAGGCTCCTGCTGGAGGATGGCAAATAGGCCAAGATTATTTTAGCAAGATCATTTTCCTTGGGCTCCTGACTCAGTCAGTGGAGAGTGGCTCCTGTGGGGAGAGATCCTAACCAGACACCTCTGAGATGTTCTCCCTGGTCCCCAGGGGAGACTTTAGTTGGGATATCTCCATTGCAGAAATGTTAACACAGGGAGATAGTAGCATGAGTCTCTGTGATTTCCAAGGCTGTCAGCCATTTACCAGCACTAAAAGTGCCTTAGTAAGCTGTGTGAGCCCTCTACAGAACCTCTAACACATCTTCTCTCCCATCTGCTTCTTGCAGACAGTGCTATTCTGGACGTGTGAAAAATACCCACGCACCAAAGATTGGCGCTGCTTCCCTGAAGCCTTTCTGAGGCTGGTACAGAAGCTGCACAAGTGTGTAAGCCAGCACTTCCTCAAGCATTACTTTCTCAAGAACACCAATCTGCTCAAATATGCCAACACCAGTGACCTGGACCTAGTGGCCAGCAAGCTCGCAACCTTCTTGGAGAAACCTGTTTTCTGCCTGGACTAAGGCAGGCAAAGGTCTTACCCCAACCCTGAGTTGATCCCCCAGCTCCTCTCCCCACCTGTGGTTGCTGTCCATGTCCTTCCAGTAGGTGTTGCAGCTGGCTCTCTGAGACAGTTGGCACATGTAGTGTGAAAGAGAAGTGTCAAGCTGGCAGTGGTGGGCGGTGAAAACTGATAGGAGGCATCACTTGATGCCCGGCTGATCTAATTTGCTTTCAACAGTGACAGGCTGCCTGGAAGCTACAGCCAGTGAAACACAACCTTCTGTGTCTGTCAGAGCAGGCAACTGCCTTCTTCTGTGTCTCCAGTCCTGTGGCACCTAAGCTGAAAGACAGCGCAAAGGAGCTTCACTCTGCTGCCTCTGTAACCTAGCACATGTATTGCTGCTGCAGTCGCCATTCTCACAAGGACGGTGGGTTTAATTGCCTCGCTTACCTCACAGGCCAGCTCTGCAGAGGGACAGAGGAATGATTCTGAGGTGTTCTGAAGCTGGAAGTTTCTCAGAGGAAATTCAATTCAGTGAGATCCTGCTCCAGTAGGATCCAGTCAGAATTTAACCATAATGCTAGCGTTGAAGAGCTCAGTGGAAGCAAGAAGAACAATGGGGTTTGCCTCTTCATTTTTCTCTCCTCTACTTGTATTTTTTTTTCCAATTGCTTCAAATATGCCTTTTTCATGTTTGCTTTTGCAAGCTGTGTTAGTGCCATACAATCAGGGAGTTTTGGCAGGGCAGATTTCACTCCCATCCCTGGCTCTATCCAGCAGGCTGGACGAGGAGCAGGTCTTTCCCTTGTTGTTAGCACCCACATATTTTTGGGTGCTGTGCAGAAGGAGAATATTTTTCAAAGGCTCTTAGCTCCATGTGGATGTTTCAAAAGAAAATGGATTTTAGTATTTCAAAAGAACAGAGCTTCAGAATTAATATAAAGAACACTGGGTTTGATGTTATTAAATTGCTAAAATTAAACCAAGATGGGGGATTTTGGGTCTGGTTTGGTTTGGGGTTGTTTGTTTTTTTTTTTTGTCACATCTGTGCAGGAAAGTAAGTCCTTTGCCAAGGCAGGTGGCAAAGGTGGGGTTTTCATCCTGCACTCTAGGAAGCTGCACAAGGCACATCTGCGGTGCAGCATCTCCCCATCATGGCAGACTGCGGTACAACCACACATCTCCAATGCAGCCTCTGCCTCTAGAGCAGGCTCTCTTCTACAGTTTTTAAGCAGAGTAGATATGGGTCAGGAAAGATCCCAGCTGTGTGGTCATGGTCGTGTGTCTCCCACATCAGATCTCACCACATACAGACCTGATCCAACCATGTAAACTGCACCCTCTTTGCTCAAATCCTCAGAATACTCTACAAGTTGCCTTTCCACATGGGTAACTGCTTTGTGTACTGGTTTAAACAGTTAACTTCTCTTACTAAACCTTCATTGTCCAGGCTCCCTAAATGAGACACAAGTGTCAATTTCATGATGACACCTCCTGTTCAATTGTGGCTTTCCTGTTTCCTATGAGCTGAGCTGTTTCAGTAAAATGCAAGGAGATGCCAATCTGCCAGGCAGAGTCAGGCAGCTGTGGCAATGAAGTAATGTCTCCTGTTTCGTCTTGATTTTGTCTTGTGGTTGACAGGCTGGCTTCTGAAGTTAGAGGAGGGCAAAAACAGGTCAAACTGTTAGAGGACAGTGCAAAGCATCTAGAGCTGTTAATCCCAAATTTGATATTTACTGCTCTGATGTATGGTCCTTTGGGGATTTAGTTGTGGCTTTTGAAGAATTTATCTCCCTTTATAGCTGAGTGAAAAAAATGTTTCAGTGCTGATACCTTAACTTGGATGCTACTGTGTATCAGTCCTCAGCTGTTGGGGTTCACAGCAAAAGCATGGGCATGCACCCTGTGCTGCACAGCCATGACATGGAATGTTGCGCTGCTCTGCCAGAGTGGCAGCCTCTTACAGCCAGGAATGACTCAGCAAAGCCAGAAAATATACACAGACTGATGGAACCCTGCTTTGAGCCAAGAATGATCCGATTTTGCTGTATTTTCTTCTTGTTTACACAAGCAAATGCATCAGCTAGCTTATGCTGCTGCGCAAAGTATCCCTGTCACCAATGAAACATGGAAAGTACATTTTTATTGACCACAAAGACACAGGAACAATCTCACAGCTTTTTCTCCGGAAGAGCAAGATGTGGCACAGCTGACCACTGGCAAAGGGAAAAGGCTTTGGGGAAAGTACTAACATGTTCATGGAAGTAGTTAAATACAAGAATTAATTCCTTTCAGAGACATCTTTGAGATACTATCTTATATCATCTTGTGCAGGTCTGCTTGAGTGTGTAGGGTTTTGTTGTGAGGCAGTTTTTTGTGATTGTAGGAGAGTTGTGCAGGATGTCTCTTATTAAAAAAATCAAACTTGCCAAATATATTTATCGCATTTCTTATGGCAGTAAACTTTCTGCAAATAGCTTTTCACTTATACACCAAGACTAATCACAAAATCATGGCCTCATCCCAAGATTTTCCTCCAAAAAGAGATACCACATTTTGTTTTGGCTACAGAATAAGTTTTATGTTTCATATTTATATTTCTTCTTTTTTAAAAGTGAGCATCTGGACAAATACAGACTTTCTTGTAATAGGTTTAATCAAAAGTTCTTTGTTCAGAACATTTGGAAGGAATGTGATGACTATTTCTGTCCCTCTTTTTCATTGCTTTCATGATATTTGCTGCATTCTCAGCCCTCATCACTGTCAGCATCGCTTCATCTATCAAAAATTTGAATTGAATGTGTTGCTGTGCTATTTAAAACTGTACAAAATTCATGGTTTTAGTCTTTTTACACAGCCTGCCTTCTAGTCACTAGAGGGCGATGTCTCTCTGAAGCACAAACACCGATCCAGGATCTTGCTCTAAAATCAGCACCTTGTTATTATCATCGAGCTGAGACAAATGAGCTCGATTAATTTAATGCTGAATTCTGTTGCCAAAAACGAGAGAAGAGACCATAGGAGAGCTTTCTAATAAATGGCAAGACCTGGGTAAAAAGTCTCTAAACTCTGGAAGCCACTCTTAGAGCCAGAATATGGATTTATTGTTTCTGATGGTCTTGCGGTAATTCCCAACAGCCTTCGGTTGGGAAAGTACCAACAAGCAAAGTGTAGGCAGGGTTCTGGGAAGGAGGGAGCTTGCAGGGATAGCTACTACCAGGCTCCATTAGGGTCCTGCCCTCTTTCTGTGGGGCCAGGCCATGACTCCCATTTGTGCCTACCCTTCAGGCTTCTCTGTCTCCCTCTTTTTTTCTCTCTCCTCCAGAAAAAAATTCTCGGAACAAGTTTTCTGATGTGGCCCTTTGGCCACTCCCTTTGGTGGGAATGGTCATTTTTCAATGCACATCAACTCTCTTTTAGTTCATGTGTACACAGAGGCCATTACAGACCATCTACTCCCCCCCACTTACACTCAATCTTTAGTTTGAAATGGTGCCCAGCAATTACATTAGATCACCTTGCAAACTGTGTTCCTAGTGGGAGCAGCCTGGCCTCTCTGAGCAAAGCTGGGACATGGACAGTGATAAGCAGGATAATTCTGCCTTCACATTAAATATTTTTCTGCTTGCCAATGCTAGGATTTCTGTTTTGAGGAGAAACATATTTTTTTATTATTATACCCCACCCCCAACACTCATCTGAGGGCCTTGCAATGTCATGTGAGATAGTGACACAACAGCCAGTGCTCAAATCATGGTAAGAGATCCCCCTTGCCCTATCAGGCCAACCTGTGCCATTACTGTAGGAGGCTGTGGTGCTCTTGACCTCCTTGGGATCTGACTTCTCTGGCTGGAATAATATGCACAATTTCAAAGGAAACTAAACAGCTCCAGGTAGCAAATGTGTTTGAGTCTGCTCTGACCCAAACCATTGCAGCACAAAGAAATGGACAACAATTTCATCATGCTACAGGTACTTGTCAGTTCTGCTCCAAGCAACATCTTTGAATTGAAAGAAAGGACAGGATCAGCACCTGTCTTTGAAAGCATCTCCTGGATGGGTGATGAAGAATGAACAGATGCCACCAGAGACCAAGCTATGGAAAGTACAGAATGTATTTTTCGCAGGAAAGATTGACTCATTTATCATTAGCATCTTCACAAATACAAATTACAAGGAAATGCATTAAGGATAGAATTAATCAGATTGAAAGGCTTTGTAGTAATCAGAAAAAATGAATGGCATCTTCCTAGGCTCCCCTAGGTGGTAATAATTACCAGTTGCACAACTGTGGCTTGTGCCATTTAATGATTTTTTGGACTAAAAATCTTGATATGTTTTTGTTTCCATTCTTAGAGAAGCCACTCTTGGAATCAGGCAGCAACACAGGCCAGCTGCTCCGAGAAGCATGAACTGAGCCTGCTTCAGCCTGAGAGGGCACCACTTTACATGCAGGGTAGTCCAGAGCCTGATCCCAAGCCATGGCTCAGTTGCATCTGGCCCAGCACATTTTTCCTGTTGCCTTGGAAGAGATGGGTACCATTTGTTATCCAGCAACTTGGATAGCCAAACCTCTTCTGCCACAAGTGCAGGCAACCTTATACCCATCTGCTTCTGCAGCACATCCCAGCAGCAGAGGGCAGGCCATAACCCCTTCTGGTGACAGTATTGTCACCAACACAGCTGGGGGACCTGAAGGGCAAGGCTGCGTGCACTACAAGTCCGGGGGGCTAGCTAATGCATTCCAGGGAAAAAGTTTGATTAATTCAGGAGAGCTTAAGAAAGTCCAGTTTCAAACTAGAAGTGAACCAAAACAAAAATACAGCTCAGAGGAAATTTTTAAAAATCCATGGTAAAAATTACGAAGGAGATGAACATCAATGTTGAATACCTGGGATCTCATTTTAAAAGGGTGAGGACATGTAGCTGGGAGGAATGTCGTCAGCCACCGAATCCATCTGCTGTTCTTCCTGGTCCCTTCCCCCAAATTAACCAAGAGCAGTTTCAAAGGTAGGTAGATACTTTGCTGGCTCCTGAGGCGGGCAAATTATTTCAGACCCACGCATCATTAGGAACTTTCTTTGAATTTTCAGGCCAGATGTGTTCACAGCCAGTGCAGTCTGGTTTGTACCATACAGATCAAGCTGCTGCTTACCCTCTGTCCATGCAACCATCACAAGGGTAATCATAAACTCCCTTGCCTTTAGCTGAGCATTATTAGATATGCCAAACTGTGGTCTCTTATTCTCTGAAAAAACCTCTGTTCTAGTCCTGCTCTACACTGAGTATAATTCATCTCTGAACAGATAACCAGGCTGGTTTGCAGCCTTCCAGATGGAGTCTCATCAGTATCTACTGTAATGGCATGTCACGTTGATAATACTAATCCATGCAGTATATCCCCCGTGCTGAAGAGGAAAGAACACACAGAGGTCAAGTTCCCTCAGCTGCAACTTCAAAGGAAGAGCGACTATCATCAGTGCTTTCCTTGGCAAACCAGGTTAGGCTGGTTGAAAGGCTTGCGTGGTCTAGTTGTCTTGGAAGTGAACCAAGGCCGTGGGCCAACAGCTTCATCATCTCCCTAAGATCTGAACTCAGGCAAGAATCAATGAGTCTTCTCTAGGCTGTTCCTCTCTGCCTTCCCCAGGCAACAACCAGCTCTGGCCTGTAATTCTACCACACTTCTTCCTCTTGAGTTAGTGGTAGACACCATTCCTCCTTGTAATGCATATCCAGCTTTTATCACTAAGCTGAAGAGTTTGGCTGTTTTCTAGCTGTGTCATTAAAATGCCATAGACTGGAGAGGCAACAGATCAGTGCCCAGAGCTAATGGCAGCAAAAAGGATTAAATGAACAATGGATCTTGAGTGTAATTTATAAATGCCATTAGCCACTGAGAGGGAATTCTGTTTTGGCTGCAGTTCTGAGGGGGAAAGGTAGGTCTTACCTAGGCAGGAAGAAAAAAAGTGTCTGATTGCATTTGGATTAACAAACAACTATATTGATTTGCCATGTGATACATCTCGGGCTTTTATGTTTAGATCAGATGTAATAGCATCTGACCAAAGATAAACTGTATTTTCTCTGTTTTATATTCAGACCCTTGTGGCCAGACAACGTTGTGGTCACATGTCACAGCTGCCGGTCACGGAGCATCTGCCACCCTGCCTGATAGAGCACAGTTCTCCATCAAAAATCTTGCAGAAGGGCAGGTCCTCTCCTCTTAGAGAAAAGATATAATATCTAGTTTCATGAGTGTTTCCTTGTAGTCCATGCCCCACATCCCAGGGATGGACTCAAAGCAATGCCTTTGTCTGCATTGTTTCTTCTGCCTTTCGTTTGATAACTGACACAGTATCTCATTAAACCGCTTAGCTTGGCAGCTGGGGCCATTTGTTAGAGTGTGATATGGAGGATCGTAATCACATTAAACCTCAGAATCATATTGTGGAGACAGATATTACACTGGAGAATAAAGAGGAAGTTTAATTTTGTGTGACAGTGCAGAGTTGCCTCTGCTTGGGGTGGTAAGGAGGGTTAAAAGTGATTGTGGAGGCTCGACCCTGAGGGGATTTGTTTCATGTCTCTCTGCTCAGTTTTGAGCAGAAGGATTTTAGCAACCACTTTGAAATAGGGAGCTCTGCAGCCACCAGCCCCTCACTGCTTTCCATATCTACATGAGGGCCTGAACGGGGAGAAAGGAAAGCTCAGCAGGTGTAAATGATGCTAGAAGCCAAAGCTGCTTGTGCACTGAAGTGTGGTACTTCTGGGAGGGGATTGCCCTTGGCAATAGCCACTTAGTTATCATCTCTGTGCTGGAGGCCCAGGTCCTTGACTTGAACAGCTGTTCCCTGGGTCCTTCCTGTTCCAGTGCATTTAGCACAGCATCCTATGAATCCTCCAGCAATCTGGGGACAGGAGAGACCCTCCAAAAGTCAGCAGGAGCCCCACAGTGAGAATATATATTTAGGATGTCTTCTTGTGATCTCCTCTGAGCTGGTTTGGCTAGTATTAGAAGTAGCAGTAATAAAAAAGTTGGCAGGTAGGGAAAGGCAG
The DNA here is from genome assembly GCA_030060385.1 of Muscicapa striata striata. Lineage (NCBI taxonomy): Eukaryota > Metazoa > Chordata > Aves > Passeriformes > Muscicapidae > Muscicapa > Muscicapa striata. The sequence goes on from JAREIS010000173.1 coordinate 2,099,784, forward strand.
CATACAGATGGTTTTCTCCCATCTGTGCCACCAGAGAGAAATGACCGCAGGTCAGAGCAGCTCGGTCTCTGTTGTGAGCCTATTTAATAGACAAATCTCAGGAAAGACCTCAGCTACCACCAGCTTTAGTATCAAACTCAGACCTCTACAGCTCTCTCCATGGGCATTATCTACTCACATGATCACATGCACATCCCATCATGAACAGTGAAAACAGTGGGAACATATAAATACACATATTTTCAAAAATTGTGGCTAGGCCTAGTCCAAATGAAGTAAACAGATGTCAAAAAAAAAGGCCTGAGACCATTGTAAGTTCTGTTCCCGCACTCCCTCTGTTACTTGTTCTGGAGATATACTTAATGAATAATATATTCTCTCACTGGCTTGATTTTTTGTTCAGCTGTTGTACTCGCTTTCTTCTCTTTTGTCTGCCCTCTATTCCCTGGAGACTAAATACTTTAAGGCAGGAGCCTGGCATACAAAGATCTTCCATTTCTTTGTTCTTCCTGAAACTTGACACAATGCAAACCCTTAGCAAAACCTCAGAGTAACAGAGGAGATGCTGATCTGAGCAGCTGGAAAGACAACAGAGCCTTTCCAGCCACCCAAGATAAGGAGGTGCTTGGAGAAGAGCAGATGGATGAGTGCTCCTTGCAGTGCCAAAGCCATGCAAATCACTAATGACATCCCCTGGTTTAGGATGGTGAAGTGGCAGCATTCAGGGGATGGCAGTGCCAGTTGCTTGGTATATGGCTTCAGGGAACTCACACCCGACATTAACAACCAAAAAAAAAGATGACAGTAGACTGTCTTCCCCTCCTGGTGCCTGACAGAGACTGCAGATGGACAGTCAGTGGGAAAGGACACACCTAGCGGTGACATTCCTCAGCCTTGCAGCCGGGTGGAGTGATTCTTTCTGCTTCCTCCGGGCCAGACATAGTCCTGGGCTATTCCCGGGACTTCTGCACAGCATGGTGACTTTGGACAAGTGCCTGGACCCATGAGGAGCCAGGGAAGTTGCTCAGGAGGCAGAGAATTTTGGCGACACTCAGAGAATTTCTGCTCAGCCTACAGCCATGGTGGGAGTGGGGCAGGGGCAGAAATCCTGCTCTGGCTGGCCAAGCCCACCTTGGGTGTAGTGGCAGCTTGGGACAGTGTTGTACAGGATGGCAGCAACTTTGTGTCCCCAGGAGCTGCTCACCCTCTGGCTCCACGCACTCCCAAAAGCATCTCAGATGATGGCAGAGGCTGCTTCCAGCAATGGCATCTCGAGTCTTGATGAAGATTTTAATAAGTGATGATGATCATATGCATATAACAGATATTCTATAATGTATGCCCCAAACTAGCCAGACCTGGGCTGCATTTTCCTGCATCACTCTCTAGGGCACCAATGGTTTGGGGCAAAGCCCAAGCTCTCTCTGGCTGTGCTTCCAGCTGGAACTGAAGGCAGCTGCCACTGTAAGTACAGTGCAAAATGAGCTGCCCACAGGAGCAGACCGGTCAAATGTTGTCATCCTGTCACCCTGGTGACTCTGTCAGCTAAGGCAGCCTTTGCTCAGGTGCTGTCCTTGTGTTAAAGGCTCCTAAATGCAGCGATCCTGCTCGAGCCCCCATGCAGGGAAGCCCCCGTCCTTATTGTGCCTCTTGGAGCTGCTGTAACTTAAGAACTATTTGGAAGTGTTTTCAGTTAGGTTCCTCCAGGCACTGAGAGAGAGGAATCTGAAGCACAGTGGTGAGACATCAGAGTTGACAAAGTCAAACCACATGATACACATGGATTTGGGACCTCTAGCAAGGGAACATCTGAAAACATGGGCACCAACCCTCTGGTAAATTGCAATAGCTCAAGAGCTGTTAAAGAAACCTCAAAACATGATCAAAGACCTAAGATAATCACTGCTCTTCCTGCTGCATGTGAAACAGCCACATGGCAAACTGGACTGATGGAGGCTGGGATGTGATGGAGATCAGGATGTGGAGATGGCTGACATTCAGAGGTGGCAGCAGCCTAGCCTCATCATGCAGCCTCGGCAAAGCCCCTTAATGTGATCCCAGCACAGAGAGGCTGCAGCAACTGATTGCTTTCATTTGCTAGGATTTAACAAGAGGAAAGTTTTTCCATTTAAAGTGGAGGACCACTTCCATGTTTATGTTCCAGTACTTAACATTGCCCTTTTGCTTAGGAAACCCCAGCAAAGGTTACTTTTGGTGTTCTAAAATGTAATCTCTTTGAACCTTCAACCTACAGCCAAAACAAGAAAATAGAAAATGACATTTCAACAAATAGCCACTGTTTACATCCAAAATATATGTAATTTATTTAAAAAATGCTAGCATCCAAACCAATGTTTGCTTCCTGAGCTCTGTGTAGCATTTGGTTTGTGAATAAGAGGGCACTGGGGGCTTGGGGTGTTTTTCTAAATAGAAAACATATTAGAAAACAAATAGAACTTTTGGCAGTACTTGGTAGTTGTTAAAATACAGCTTAAGGCAATCTGGGAGAGCCCTAATACTAATTTCTGTTTTACCCAGGGCACTTCAGGCATAGCTCCTTGAGAGGCTGGTCAGGTACCCACAAACTTGCTGTGCTAAACCTTCACTGAAATTTCATACAAAACTCATGGGTGTGATCAGGAGCATCCCTTAGTTCACACAGAGACTGATCTGGTCTGTGACCAATAAGAAAGGAAAACAGTAATATGTCCCCAAGTCTAGGGCTTAGCAGGGAGAAGCATCAATGTCAGCCCAGCAAGCATCTTGTAATTCTGACAGCAACGCTATGTGGGAATAATACAATGGTTCTTACATAAGCTGAACAACAGCTCAATCTAAACTTTTTCTATTAGATGCTGCAGTTCAAGCTTAGCTTTTATTGATTTTTTTCCCAGTGATCTGCTCTTACAAGCTGGAAAAACCTGGTCAAATGAAGTGCAGGTGCTGGGGTCTCATTTGAAACACTTGTAAGACAAACATATGGTAGTGCTTTGAAAGATGACCATTAAAATCAACTCCCTCTTTTTCTTCCTTCAGTTATCCCTACAATATCCTCAATGGTATCTTCAGATACTCTCTCTGGCCTGCGCAAGACATGAATCGAACCCACATCAGCCCATCTTGAGAACCTGGATGAACCAGGTAAAACTTCATCTGGATTTAGCAGGATTTTTAAGGTGAGGGATTTGAAGTTTTTCCTTCAACTATGACATTTGGCACAGGTAGAACTGTGCACCATTTTGGGAGGAGGGAGGGAGGTGTGATTGTGGTGGTGCATATTTCAGGCTTCTCCTTACTCATATTGGCGCATAGGGCAAAAGGATGGCCTGTGACTTATCCAAGGTGATGCAGCAGAGGGTGGTACACAGAGCTGGACCCAGCTCTCCCAGACTTCTGGCCAGACTCCTTAATGTGTGCTGAGCTGTGAAAATCATCTGTGACTGCCTGGCTGCTCTGTAGGCGGAAAAGCTGCTACTGCTAGTGACGCTGTGTTGTTTTTCTCTCTGTTGATATTTGATATCATTAAATTTCTGTTTGCTTGCTTGTTTAAATTCTTCTTGGTGATTAAAGAGGCATCTCTTGCCAAATTGCAGTGCTCTATCTGAACATCTTTTGTGCCTTGGATGGAAATATTATTTGCAGTAGTTTCTGGTGGTAAATGCAGGATTTGTCATGAGAATAGCATTTCTTATGCCACTGCCTTGGCCTCTGTTTCAAAAATGGTTACTGCAATAGGGCAGGACTGACTGGCCTATCGCACTATTATGCTGTAGGGAGGCAGTACTTCTCTGCCCTCCTTTTTGCTGCCTGATCCAGCCAGCTCAGGTGGGATCCCTGCCATGGGTTGTCTGTGTCACAGCTCCACAAAAATGCCAGCTGTATTTGAGAAGAGTGTCTGCACTGCAACTGCACCTCCAGTTGAAGGGGGCATCACTCCAGCCCTGCTGCTGGCAGCTGGGTGCTCTGGTGCCCATCAGGGTGGCAACTGCACCTCCAGTTGAAGGGGGCATCACTCCAGCCCTGCTGCTGGCAGCTGGGTGCTCTGGTGCCCATCAGGGTGACAGTGGATGTGCAGCTTCAAGCTCTATTCACAGCCTTCCAGGGAGTGCCCTTCTTGCTCTTGTCCCATGCTCTTGAGCTTGTAGGATCTGGTGTGTGTGAGCTGGCGAGGGTATAACTCATGCCCTACATTCAATGCATGCCAGCTGGCCCCCTTTAGAGTGTCACAGTGCCATCCCCCTGCTTTTTCCCGTGGAAGAGCTGCGAGCACTGGGGAGAAGGGGCTGGGAGGCTCCAGGTTGCCTTGGTTGTGTTCTCTCTTGTGCTCCATATCTCTTTGGTGCGTTAGGGAAGAAGGTGCCGCCAAGAGTCCTGCTCTGTTTACTTATTTTACTCATGTGTTCCTGTATCTGCTGCAAGCAGCCCCCAGCTCCCCAAACCCTGTGCCACCGTCCTTGTGCAAGCTTTTCCTCTGGCTGCAGTGTTGCTGGAGGAATACTGGGACACAGGTGAAGCAGGATAACAGGAGGCGCTAAAGTGGCTGTAATACTCGTCTTTGTGACAGAGAAGCACTGAGGAGGGCTAGGAGCTGTTGAAGTGGGAAGGCTGAGGGTGGTCTGAGGGATGTGGAGGGAGCCCGAACCTTTTCTCACCAGGAATTCCACTTGCGGGAGCTCGGCGGCCGCTGGAGTGCAGTGTAGCCCCGCCATCCGCCCGCGGCCGGGCTCCGACATCCGCCTGGGTCCCCACTCGGTCCCGGCTCGGGCCCCCACTCTGAAGCCATCGAGGTGGCCAAGGGCTGCAGTCTGCGCATGTATAAGCCTCTTCCTTTCCCCCAAAAACCTGATGTGGGGAGCGTGGTCCTCTGTGAAGCATGCCTTGGGAACAAGCCCCACTCATGGGGAGTGGCAGAAGGAGCTGGGGCAGATAGAGCTAATTCTCCAATCCATTTTAAGCAGGGGGTTCCTGGATTTGGGACAGTCCAGCACCAGAGCTGGTACGTACTTGCCCTTCCTGGGCAAAAGCCAGGGGTGATCATGTCTGCAACCCTGGGCAGATTTTGTTCTCACAGTCTGGTAGTGCAGAGCATTGCTTCAGACTTGGGCACCTCCTTATAAATGTTCCTAAGAACTTTCTCATGCAATTTAATTTCATCTGAAGGTGCACAGGTTTGGGATTTTTGTTCTCACCTGCTTTGATCCAAGCCTAAATTTTTCTCGGTATTATCTATGCCAGCATGACTGAGCAGGCCCTCTCCTGGGCAGCAAATGTGCCCATTGTTCCATTGACTGCCCCGTGTCCATCCTTGGCCCTAGCCCGGAGAACATTATGTACCTGCTGGTGGGTGATGCTTGTCTATGACTCTGCTGCACTGTTATGTTCCTCAAGCCAACACCAAAAGCTGTCCATTTTCTTTTATTCTTTTTTTTTTTTTTTTCCTTTTAAATGAATGTACTAGATGTATTGTGTAATGGAAACTTTCTGTTCCAAATGACTCAAAGACTGGAACACTGAAATATTAAAATATTTCTCATCAGGCCTTTACACAACTCCCTCATGTTCCTTCTCTCTGAAAGGGCTTTCAAACCCACAGATGAACTGAGACCACTCACTGCCCCCTGCTTCACCAGACCACGGTGCAGACTCCAGGCTGCTGAGCACAACAGCCCCCCTTGCTGGGATAAAGGTGCCCTCAGGCAGCATGGGGTCCAGGCACTTAGGATGCAGTTGCTAGTCCTAAAGCCAGACTTTCAGCCTGTGATGACTGCATGTTCCTCCTTAACTGTGCTGGCAGTCAGATCCACTGAGTCCAAATTCCTTCCCACCCGCCCAGATACCAGCCCAGGAAGGCAGTGGATGCTGTGCCAGTCCAAAGGAAAGTCCAGGCATGTGGGTTGCTGGTGTAGGGGGTTGGGGATGTCCTTTTAATTGCTTATCATGGTGCTTCTACCCTCCTGCTCTGATTTAGGGCTCCTCATGGCTCCCCTGGCTCACACACAGCAGTCCAAGAAAGTCAGGATGATGCTGTGTGGAAACTATCGGCAATACCTTGGATCTGCTTTAAGCTTCATGCATCTCAAAAAGCTTGTCTCTAAATCGAGTTATTTCAGAGTAGAGGAAAAGCATTCACACATGGTGTTACTTAGGCAGAGTAGTTATCATGCAAATATAACTTGCACCACAGCAAATTAATTGCTGGGCAAGGGCATGCTCTGTGTCAGCAAGTCATCCCTGCCCTGGGTTATGTGATTTTTGAAGACAGAGCTTTCTGGGACAGGCAGCCAGGGCAGAAAGAGCATTGGGCTGTTGGTGTGACTCCCTGCTGGCACTCAGCGCAGCTTGGCTCAGCCAAGCACCTGTGCCCTGTCAGCACTCCCCTTCCCTGCCACCATACCCAAACCTGCAGCAGCCCCTGGGTGCAGCTGGAAAGGGGTGGCCCTGGCAGGGATACCTCTCCTCCTGCACACACTCGTAACACAGCAGCCAGACCTGCCCAGCATGTAAGGGGATGGGATGGGATGGGATGGGATGGGATGGGATGGGATGGGATGGGATGGGATGGGATGGGATGGGATGGGATGGGATGGGATGGGATGGGATGGGATGGGATGGGATGGGATGGGATGGGATGGGATGGGGTGGGATGGGATGGGGTGGGATGGGATGTGGGAAATAGGATGTCCAGGGGGCCTGGCCCCTACAAGTACCTCCCAGACAAAAGACTTCCCCTAAAAACCATGCTCCCCTGCTTTGGAGAGGACCTCTTGTCAGCATGACGGTGTGCCCCTGGTACACACATCTTCTGTCCCAAAGGCAGATTTCCAGTACCTAAAGAGGGCCTGCAGGAAAGAGGAAGAGAGCTATTTGCAAGGGCATGTAGTGATAGGACAAGGGGGAATGGCTTCAAACTGAAACAGGGCAGGTTATTATTAGATATTAAGAAGAAATTCTTTACTCTGATGGTGGTGGGGCACTGGAACAGGTTGCCCAGAGAAATGTGGATGCCTCATCCCTGGAAATGTTCAAGGCCAGTCTGGACAAGGTTTTGAGCAAACTGGTATGGTAGAAGGTGTCCCTGGCCATAGCGGGGGCTTGGAACAAGATGACCTTTAAGGTGCCTTCCAACCCAAACCATTGTATGATTCTATGTGTCCCCAGCTGCTTTTGGCTGGAGCCCTGAGGACCACAGAGGATAATCATGGCCCCATCACAGGCCAGAGGGCTGAGGATGGTCCGTGCAGCTGAGCCAGATGTGGAGAGGCAAAAGTGGCCTTGTCCTGGTGTGACCAGATGACTCATGTCAACCTGGTTTTCTGAGGAATAACAGGCAGCATCGGACAGCCAGAGTGAGGCTGAATCATTGTGGGCAGAGCAGCTGTACGTGAAGTGCAGCAGGCCGCCTCTGGTCTGTTCACAGCAGGAGTGCTTCTGCAGTCAAATCTCTAGGGCCATGGGCTGGGTAGGAGTAGGAGCAGGAGCAGGGGCTTGAGCTGTGCCGCAGCAGGAACAGCATCGGAGCAGCGTGCTGCCTTGTTGCAGCGCGGCTGGAGACTTGGCTCTGCCCGAGAGGTTAAAACAATCCCTCCCTGTCCTTCGGAGGGGGGTTGGATTTCCACTGTGAGAAACATCAGCTTGGACAGGAGATTTCTGACCCAAGTGCTGCTTTGCATAGGCGATGGAGAGAGCGAATCATGGTGATTTATTTCCTAGCCCATCCTTCTGAGCCCAGGCTCTGTCTATGCCATTTGTTGACTTCCCCTTACTCTGCACCCAGACCTTCTTCTGCATCCTGCTGGGGTTTTATTTGCATTACATACAGGGCAGTGTTTAAATCTGGGTAGTTCCTTCTTGATAGTAATAGTTTAAAAAGACAAAACAACCCAAAACTCTTCAATTTCAGCTGTTTAGTATATCAAACCTGTATCAACCATCACAGTTATTTGTAAATCACTTCTAGGGTTTTCATAATAAATATTACCTCTCAAAGCCTGAAAAAGAGGATGAGAGACCCTGCTCTTCATCCTAAATGTAATAGAAACCTTGAGTTTTCTGAGTATGGGTGGCTGCACTGGGCAGCACTGAAGAACACCCACAGTTACTAGCCATTGCAGTAAAGTTCCTTATTTTCTTTTTAAAATAATAAAGTAACTTTCCAGGCCTGGGCTGTGTGTGGGGGAAAGTGTGAAAAATGAACCTACAAGCCTCACATTTTTTATACTAAGAAGCAAATAAACCCCCTACAGATTATTTTTAAAATTAAAACTCAACTTTTTTTTAAATCCACCTTCATGACACTTCAAAACTTCACATATGGGGGTTTTTTATTAGTTATTTTTCTCCTTCCGGCCTCCACCCCACCCTGAAAGCTGAGGACCTGTCAATAAAAAGGCAGCCATTAATCCACCCATCAAGTGGTTCTGAAAATGTGACCTGTGGCCATGTGGCTGAGATGGATGGTGGTGCCGGGCTGGCTGTGAACATAGCAAGGGAGGAGCCTTTTCTATTTAAAAGGCTCATATGGTGGGCAGAGCAGAAAATAAGACAAGTGAGTCTGTTAATTAAGAATAGAAAGCCTCAGTCCCTGCAGCTCTGGTATACATCACACTTTGCTCTAGCCCTTGACTTCCTCTCCACCCTGGTTGTTCCACCTTTCTTGTTTGTCTTATATTTGATTATGAGGTCTTGGAGCAAAGGCTTCCTTGTGGCAGAAGCAAGAAGCCTAATCAACTGGTCAGGCACCTGGAGCAGACCCCACCCACAAGCTGTCCTTTGGTGGTCCCATCCTCGATTTTCATCTACAAGTTCTCAACCTGTCTATGGCTGTTTTTCAGAGGCAATTCTCCACAACCCATTCCTTAACCTACAGCACAATAAATCCTCCTTCCCAGCCTCTTCTGGAAAGCTCGTAGTCCTCAGTTGTCATATTCTAGTTGTGCTACTCATCCCACCATGTTTCTGGGATAGCAACCAGCTCCCTATTTCCAGCTCCTCTCGCTTTTTTTCCATTCTGTGTGCATTGATACAGAGACTCTTCAGCTGGATTATCACCCTGCTTACCTTTTGGGAAGAGCCCTCTCTAACTCCTTTGGGATGATTGACAGGTATTTCCCTGCTGCTTCCTAAAGTGTTTGTGTTTCATGGTTCTTCTCTGACACTCTGATAAACTAATTTTGTAATTTGTGGCTCCATATGAGACTTTTTAAAAGAGTCTTTTTAAAATTTGGGACAGCAAGCATTGCTGTGCTGTGTTTGGCCTGGTATTCAAAGTAGGAAGTGCCCAAGGTCTCAGGAACCCAGTTTCCACAAATCCAGCCTAATTTTGGAAAAAACAACCAGCTCTTATATGACCTTAATCACATGTAAGTGTGCACTGATGAGACAGGGGAAGGCTGACTTGGGCTCATCCAGAAAAAAAAAAGGCTGGATTGTGAATATTCTCAGAGAACAGGGTGGGAAGGAGTATCTCTCCATCATAGGCTCATTTTAATACTCCAAAATGCTGCAAAGGACTACCAAACCCAGTCATTCCCTGGGGTAATAATGGTCTTTACCACACTCACTGCAGCTGATTGAGTTTGCTCCACAGCTGAGAAACCATTCTGTGGCAATCAGGTGATTTTTCCATTACAGGTCCATTATGTTTAATATCATCCATCCATAAAGCTCTCTGCTTCACCTGCAGCCTTAAGAGACCTCTTTAATGATTCAGTGCCTTTAGATACACACAGTAACAATTTGGCTCTTTTCCATGGGGATTTTACCTCCCAAGCAGCAAGCCAAGGTGTCTCAGTGTGGTAATGCTGCCCTTTTCCCTCTGGAATTGGCTTCCCTCAGCAGATACTGGCGGCAGAAATGCAGCTTTCCTTTGGCACTGGAGAGCTGCCATGCCCATCTGCCTTCCTGGAAAAGCCAATTTTAGCAAAGCTGTAGCCCTCCAAAATTGCTATCTTGCTGTGATTGCTGGACACCCCAGGGCTTCCAAACAACAGCTGATGTGGGGCTGTGCCATTAGCCTGGGCTTGCTATGGCTGGTGGTGTTGAGCTGATTTGTCAGCTGTTGTTCCCTCTGTTTCTCAACTGCTCCTGGCTGTGCCAGGGCCTGGAGTGAAAGAGCCTGTTGTTCCCCACAAGGGGTACAGTCTTGCCAGGTATACAGGTCCTCATTAAGGGAGGGCTGCTTATCTCCTAACCTGCAGTAGCGATTGCAGTGCTCCCTTTGTTATGTCTCCATTACAAAGCAATGAGGGACAGAGCCTGGACACAGGGTGCACACACCCCCATTCCTTCCCAGTGGCTGGCCAAGGACTGGGAGACCTGCACACCCCCCACACCGGCCTTCTGCCCTGAAGCACCGTCATCTGAAGAAATTTAATTAGATAGCAAGGAGCAAGTGGAAGGCATGAGGAGTTAAATGGGTAGTTGAGGGAAAGAAAAGTAATGAGATTTTTGTTTTTAGCCTTCTTCCATGGGCAGCGAAGATGTCCCGTCCTGCTGCTGAACATGAGAGCACTGGCATCTGCAGACATTCCTCTCTAGACATTTAGCTATGGCTGCACTGCTTTTTATAAAATTTCTCTTAAATTAACTGCTATCCATATGCCATGCCCCAGCAGAAGGAAGCCAAGAGGGTGAAAAGGAGCTGTCTCTGCCCAAGGGCTGATTGCACTTCTTTGCAAGGTAAATTGGAGTCAGACCACCTGGCCCAGAAAACATCACACCCTTATGTCAGGAACATCCACCTGCAGTCCCCATTTTCATTTCAATTACAGTTTTGGAGGGGAGTCTCTTTGTCAAGAGCATTCCTGGGAGCTTACTTCTGCAGGTGGGGTTACTCTTAGTCTGGTGGCCAGGCCTCACTGAGCTGGGTGGTGGGGATGAAGCCTGAGCTTGCTGGCTGGATGATGTGGCTCTGGTGCCTGTGACATCATGGAGGATGTGTCACAATGGGAGAAGTCACCAGGGGCATCAGTAGGCAGTCCCAGCTCCACCACAGCTGCACTCATGTAGGACTTAGGTGTTGGTGAGTGCTTATGCAGGGAGAAGGCTAGGCTGGATGGAGGACAGGGCAGATGCCAGGGGGTTCTGAAATGGAGCTAAGTCCCTCAGCCCTACTGCTCCCCTGGATCTGGGGGCAGAGAGGCTCGGGGCTCCCAGAGATGGCAGGTGCCTAGAGAGACTTTGGGAATGTGCTGGGTACACCCAGCTCCCTACTCTCTCCCACAGACCTGATGAGCCCCCTTTCCTCCCATCTCCTCCAGGCCATGGCTGCAGCAAATGCTCTCCTCCTAGCTGCAGTGGCCAGAGAGATCATCCAGCCTGGCCAGAAGAAGCATCACCACATCAGCAGAGCCATGGCCAAACAGATGCTGGAGCGTGAGGTGTATCTGCACCAGGAGTTGATTAATTTGCTGCAGGAGATTGAGAAGAGCAAGAATGCAGAGGAAACCTGGCTCTTTCCTGGGTGGCTGTTTTGGACCGCTGCAGTTGCCCTGGTCCTGCTTGCTGTCATCTGCTGGCTGGCCAGGCAAAGAAGAAAGCGTCAGGCATCTCTTCAATCACTTAGAGTCTTCTGTCCTGATCTCCCAGAACACATTGCTGAGATTGAAATTGGATTAAGTGTTAATGACAACAGTCGCACAAGGCGCAACAACTTGACCTTGGATTTGCCCAATTCTTAAGTTTGCCCAGGTTGTCTGGATGGCATCCCTTGCTTACATTGTGTCAATTGCTTCATTAAGCTTTCTTTGGGTCCATATAGGACTAAAAGACTCATATTAAAATTTGGGAAAGCAAGCACTGCTGTGTTTGTTTTGGCCCTGTATTCAAAGCAGGACTTGCACTGGTAACTTCTGCTGCAGTAGTTTTCCATTGAGGCTGGGTATTTTCCAGAAAGTGAGACAGAAATGTTGACAGCTTCCAGGACTCCCCCATGTCATCAGCTGGTACATATGACTCATCCTGTGCCTGCCTCTGTGCTCTTCCTGTCTCCCTACCCCTGCATCTCCCTGCACATGTGTACACTGCCAGCACTGCTGGTGCTCCAGTGTGGCTCTGACCACTTGTGTGGCATGTGCCATGCAAGAAGCAAGAGCCAACCTGTTCCATCCCTCCTCCCAGCTATATCTCCAGAAACCTTGCCAGTCCCTCCTCTTCTAGGTTTCTCACCTGACTTCTCTGCTTCTTGTAATTTGGTCCATCAGGGTCCTCTGCACTCTTCAAAGCTCACAGTCCACAGTTCCCCTGCCCTTTGCAAACTCTTTTGGAAAGTCTCAACATGCCCTTGCTGCAGCATCCTCCCCCCCTGCACCACTACACCTGTGGGCATAGCACAGAAGCTCCTCATGCAGATGGCAGTTCTTCTGGTGTGCGGTGGCCAAAATGTAGGGGTTTAATTTTTAAGCAAGGCTCTGAGCAGGTATTTCCAAGCTATGTCATGCAGGGCCAGCTGCTCTTTCTCTGAGGGAGGGGTGTAATGTTACTCCTATTTTAAACAGCCTTAGTTGCACAACCTGCATTTTCTGAAATTGGAGGATTTTTGCCTTGAGTCTGCCTTTTCCAACTGCCTTGCGGTCCTCCCCTTTTGCCTGAGCTCTGATGTGCATCTGTGCCCCCAACCCTTGACCCCCAATAGCCCAAGAGGCAGCTTGTTTGCCTTGGTTCATACTCATCCTTTCTTGTCTTGGAGGATGAAGGAGAGCTTCTCTTCCACCTTCAGCTTGGTGGCTTGCAGGCGCTAGGTCATTATCATAGTGAGCAGGCTTATCTGAGGATTTTTTCCATGAGAGCAATGCAAAGGCAACAAGAAGCTGGGTTGTCCTCTATGCCTTTTCCAATAGCCTTTTCACTCCTCTCCACTTCCCCCGTCCCTCCTCCTCTTCCCTGTCTGTTACCTTGGCTCTCAGCCAGTGTAATTCCAGCCAACTTGGGTGCACGGGGCTTGGATGCATGTGCCTGTCCTGTTTACCAGGATAAAAAGAGCCAGTGGAGGGACATGCAAGCAGAGACGCAGGCAGGTGCTGGAAGGCAGACGCAGGGAGGGGCACACAAGCGTAACTGAGCAGAAAAACACAGATGGACGTGGATGTGCAGGCAGCCCCACGCAACCTGAGACTTTACTGAGAGCAAGGTACGCAGACAGAGCTGCATGTGCACTGGCACACGCCAATGAGGAGACAGATGAGCAGACAAGCAGAGAACTACAAGGCAGGTAATGAAGGACCAGGACAGGAGGAGTTGCAGAGGCCTGTGGTGAGGGGAAACAGCAAGAGCTGCTGTGCAGGGCACATGCCCTGGTGTGTGCCACAGCCTCTCTTCCCAGGAGAAGGGGTGAGCAGCTGGATGAGTCTAGCCTTCTCTCTCCTCTCTCCTCTCTGGCTGGATCCAGACCGTAGACAGCAGCTGCTTTCAGTGCTGGGACCCCACATGGAGCAGTTGCCCTCATTTATAGACAGTTTCCTGCCTCACAGGCTTGTAGGGAAAATTACAGTGAAGGAAGTTTCTTGAATGTTGAATGCTGACTTGCACAAGGCCAAACCAAACAGCCCAGAAATGTGGGCTCATTAATACTGCCATGCATAATGAGCAGAGAAAGTAAAGTCCTCAGTCAGGAAATTTTCAGACTGTTTCCTGGTGGGAATACTTGCTTGGCAGCTCCGGCCTCTTGCTATGGACTTGATATGAATAATCCTTTTCCTCTTGGGCTCCTTGATCTCCCTGACCTGTATCCCCTCCCTCCACCAAGGAGAACAATAAAGTCCCAGACTCCAACAAGACTTGCAGTCTCCTTGCAGCAGGGGCTCCAGACCATGTGAGAGGTGCAAGGGGGGCTGCCCAGAGGTGTCCTGCCCAGAGCCTGCGTCACCTCCTCCTTCCTCCTCTTGCTGCTCTGGCACTGCAGATGGGAAATCAAATCCTTGTCACTCACTCTGAGCCACCAGAGTCTGCTGCAGGTCACTTCCTGGAGACAATGGCTTTATTCCTTGGACCACTGGATGGCTTTTGGCACAGGAGCCAAATCAGTGAATGGAAATCGCCTCCCTGCAAGCTGCAGTGACATCCTGCTATTGTTGGCACCCCTTGGCAGGTTTGTTCAGCTGCTTTGTACCAGTTGACATCTCCGGGCTTTCATCAGTGCGTCAGCATCACCCTAAGGTACATGAGCTTCCTGACCTAGTGCCCAAGGAAAGCCCTCTTCTCCTGTTTACAGTCAGGATGCAAAAGTGAAGGAAGCTGAAATGCTACTCAGGAATCCACTCCAGGCTTTAATCACCGCTGTCACTGCTAGAAGACGTGGGGAATGTTGAAAAATAATAACCATGCTGTGTAATAGGATGCAGATGTTCAGGTTGTGATCTGTGCAGACACTGTGACCTCCTGGCTACTGGAAGACAAGCCCTAATCAAAACTCTGGAACTGAAAAAAAAAAATTTCCTGCAGGCTTCCAAGAAATCTGGAAGACCTTTGTGTGTTATCAGTAGATGTATAATGGCTCTGAACACAACTTTGGTTAGGCTAGGACAGATCTCTCTGTTGAGAGCACAAGAGAGCAGCATAGGGCACACAGGGTTATCTGTTTCTGGAGCTGGTTTGGAAAGGCCCTTACCAGACAGGAAAATTAAAATGACGAGTGGCTGTAGGCTATTAAGGTACATACACACATGTATGCATACAATATGTGTGCACTCATACCTCCGTGGGGAGGACTGTGAAGGAGCTGATGAAGTCCTTTCCTTTCTGTTCCTGGCTGGCCATGTTTGGCCCATGGTGCTCTTTCCCATACAGGAACTGGCTGTCTGGGAGTTGCCAGGGTAGTTTTGGGAAGAGCAGAGCAAGTAAATTGCCTTGTCTTATGGAGCATCAGTCCCACCAAGCCCTGGGAGGCAAAATTGTGCAGAACTCCTTCAGCTGTCATGATGAATTTTCCTGTAGCTACAAGAGTGCTGGCATGGGAGAAGAGGTCCAGCTGCAGCCAGTTGTGCCATCCATCTATCCATCCATGCATCCATCCATCCATCCATCCATCCATCCATCCATCCATCCATCCATCTCAGTCTCCTTCTCCCCTCTCCTCCATCCCTCAGCACTCCTAGAGGCATCTATGCTGGGGACTGCTGAGCCACTCTGGGCATCAGTGCTCTCAGAAGAGGAAGAGGAGGCAGAGAGATGAGGGGATCAGAACTGCATCTTCCTGCAGTACCCAGGTTCCCAGAAAGGAGCTCTGCACTGGCCAAAAATATTTGCCAAGCAGCACAGATGCTCTCTCTCACACACACCTCATTGGCACAGACAGTTATGGCAAATCCCAAAATAGCAGAGTTAGATAAATAAAGAGAAAATGGTTTACAAATTTCCAAGAGAGTGACAAACAGCAGTGCTCACTAAGGAGGGGAGCTCTTTCTAACTCAAGGACTTTTTCTTTCTTAAGATCCTTTCCCCACATAAAAGAAAAGATAAGGTACTTTTCAAGCAAAGTGCCCATTAACTTTAAGACTGACTGATAGGAAGTGATGGTGGGTGCTGCACTGAAGCAGAGAGGAAGTTTTTGGCAAATACATGCCTGCAAGATAGAGAATAGCCTGAGCCTCGAGTTTCCTTTTTCACAGCTCCAATGCTTTCTGTCTGCTTAAAGCCTGAGAGAGTAGCTATTTAAGAAGCATGTAGGAAGGTAAGCATATGATGTAACTGGATCTGGGAACCAAGTTGCCTGCTTTTTCACTCAGCTCTGCTGAATGCTTCCTGCATTGCCTAGTTTCAGTATACTTGCATGGATACAGATCATGGTACCAATTTCACTGAAGTCAGTGAAGGATGTTCACTTGCCATTTAAAGGCAACAGCTCATGGAAAACCTTCCCACACTGCAAATGACCTATTTTAAAATCAGAATTTTTTGTGATATCTGCTCCTCGTGCCATACTCGATGAAGATGAGGAGAACCTACAGTCATATGTGTCCTGCTGGGGATGCACCATCCTCAGAAGGCACAGGGGTGCTGCTGAGGTTGGGGTAAGGGGTGAAAGGGACTGGACACCAGACTCAATTTACTGATAAAATAGGCACTGGGTGCTTGTGAACACCCCCCAGAAACCGACACTTGTTCCTGAGCTCCTGTACTTCCCATGGTGGGGGCACTGGGACAGCAGCTGCTGCAACATGTAGAGGGCAGCCCAGGGAAATGCTCTCCCAGCTGAGCTGAGCTTTCAAACTGACTGGGAGCACTGGGAGTAATGGAGACCCTGCCGGTGCCCCTTTCTGAAAGGAGCATTGTTATTCCACGGAAATGACCTTTGGAGTCCAAATGTCTTTATTTAAAATGAAACAAAACCAACCCTAACTACTTTTTAGGCAAATACAAATTAGGTGTTATTGCTGCACAGCTTTAAATACACTGTGGTGATCTTACACACTTCTCTGTGTCTGCCTGGTCAGTGAATACACAGTGCTGCCTTAACTCCCAGCTCCTGCCACTCCCACGCAGGTGAGAATGGCAGGAAAAGCGTTAGGTCTACTCCCGTGCCTGGTATTTAGTTTCTGAACCTCTCTGAAAAGATCTTAAAATGACCAGAAAAAAAAACCAAAAAGGAAAGCAGTTGGGTTTGCTTAAAACTGTTAATCAGGAAGCAAAAACCACTGCAAGTCTGAAGTATATTATTTTGTATTATTATATTTAAAAAAAAAACAAACTGTTGGTTCACCGTGGCTCTCCTCTTTCTTCTGTTCCTGCCAGGAGTTGATGGCTTTTTTCAAGCGTCTCCCTTTGCTGTCACTTTAGCAAAAGTTTGCAGGAGCTCTGCTTCATCTGTCCCTTGGCTGGGTGATGAAAATGAGCCATAAAAAGCAAATTTGGAAATCAGTTCCTCTGGCTGTATGACTCGTTTATTTTCTTGTAAAAGGACCAAACTTTTCTTGGACCTTCATGTCCAGAGGGAGTGTAGTGCAAAGAGTTTCTCGGCCAAGTTTGCAGTAGCAAAAATGGTGTGTGCCCGTATTCCTCTTCTACCTCCCTCCTCTTTTACAGCCCCAGCCAAACTTTTGCTAAAAGTTTGTGACCCTTGCATGGTATTTTCTGAGCCTTTTCAAGCCAAACCCAGGGACTGTTTCCAAACAAACTTGAATTTTCCACTGGGAGCGAGATAACTGCAGTGCGGAGGAGGACACTAAAACCAGAGCTTGTGCCCTGGAGTTGCCTATTTCCATAGCATCCTTCATCCAGGAAAATTCCAGAAGTCTACTGAAGGGTGCTTGCACCCTTGTGAGAGGTGAGCAGTCAAGCAACCTGCTTGCCTGGGGAACATTGGTATTTGATCAGCTGGTTTAGGAGGCAGGAGGGGGCTGCCCAGGGCAGCCAAGGGAGGATGACTGACCCAGGGAAGGGGGCCTGGTATGACCATGCCACTGCAGTGCAAGCACCAAGCAACCCAGACAACTTGTGCCAGTCCTGCGAAGCAAAGCCCCTGCACCTTGGAGCCACAGATACTGCCACTGTCTGCCCTTGGGGCTTCTGCCCCACTTGGGGTGCCAGTCGAAGGGGAGCTGTGTGCAGGGGCACAGAGCAGGCAGGGAGTTTCTGCCCCAGCCCCTGCATGACCTTGTGTCCATGGCAGGAGACTTCCCAGCCTGGGCAGACACGCTGTCTCCTCTCTCTAATTGCAGCCTTGTGCTTGTCCCAGAGTGGGAGCTGGCTCCTTCCCTTCCATTGCATTGTCTCTTCCCACAGCCCAGCTCCCATGGGGCTTATGGCTTTTCCTCTCCGGCTCACAGCCCAGCTCTGCCGCACTGGCTCTGTCTTACCCCTCACATCTCAGAGTAATTTGCTCTCCCTTCCCCCTCCTGTTCAATCAGATTTTCCATTTTTTTAGCCACCACCTTACTGTGCTTCCTTATATAATCTTTTGCACAGAAGTCCAAAAAGCAGTGGGACTGCACCGTGGAGGTATAAAGGTAGGCTGCCTGCTCCAGAGGCTTTCATCCATCCCCTTCACCTTGTTGTCTGTGTTGCTGGGCTGCAGAGGTCCTGGCTGTGCCTGCCTGGTGGGGATGAGAGGGCCCAGAGCCCAGCTGGACAATGGCAGCACTGTGCTGGAGAAAGCAGTTCTGTCTGGCTGTCATTGTGGTCCACATCTGCTGAGCACAGAGGAGGGGAATGGTGTCCCTCCACAGCCCTGCATGCCCCTCACTGGGCAAAATCAGGGAGAAGATGGAGGGATTGATGCCTGAGAGCAGCGTCACCCCACTCCCCAATGCACTGTGCAGGCTGATGCAGAGACTAGGGTGGCTCTGCTTTCAGGCACTGGCTGGGCTTGGAGCTTGAGCTTGGAGCTTTGCTCTGCTGCAAACCCCCAGGGGAACCTTGGGCAGGTCCTTTGGGCCACGCTGGTGCTTTGTGATCCCTGCAAAGAATGGAGGCTGTCTGGGCCAGCTGCACAGCTGGGTGCCTGGACCTCCACACTGGAGGTGTGGGCTGGGAGCCCAGGCATGGTGCCACACTGGCATGTCCCCAGTCCTGGACCAGCCCTGCACACAGGCCCATGAGATGCACCAGCTCAGATGTCTCTGAGGCAGCCCCTCAGAGACACCCAACGCCACCCACACCCAATGCCGTGTGGGTTGGGAAGACCCCCAGACTCTCCCTGTGTCCCTTGCCCAGATGGCACCGGGGGTAACAGTAGCACCGCTCTGCTTATAGAGGCCATCAGACAGACCTTCTTCAGATCCTGGATGAACTTCTGGCATTACTGCTGGGCTGCTGTAAAAAATAACTTTCTCATTCCTGTCCTAATCCATCAGCAGCACCTCTCAAAGCATTGAGTTACCAAAAAAGGAGTGATTGCAGCATCAAAATAATATTGCTGCCACTGGCAAAGCTATGGTGGGATACAACACCTCTGAAGAGGGCAGGAAGAGGGAGCTCCAGCTGTAAGCCAGAGACGAAAGCTTCTAGTCACAATGTGGTGGCAGTAGGGGCTGGCTGCTTTGCTCTGGGGCCTCCCTGAAGCCCTCCAAGGAACAGGAGCGAGGAGCAATGCCCACATGAAGGCACTGGTATATGCGTCTCCTAGAGAAAGAAAAGGCAGCTCTTTCCAAGCTTACCAGTGAACTGCCTGCCAGCATCAGTGGAGAAGAAATCACAGCTTTCTTCTTCATTGATGCTGTCTCTAAAGTGTAGTTTGTGCTGAGACAGATGCAACCTTGAACAGAGACTTTTCCCATCAGAGCTATAAACCCCCTTTGAACCCTGGCTTGGAAAACACACATTTCTGCTTCTTCCTTTAAGGTTGTCACCATAAAAAGAACCACAAAGGGATCTGCAAGCCCATGGCAAGAATGAAGGGCCTCTTTGGGTTTCATTCCATGCCACCATTCCTTTCATGCACATTAGTGTACATACATGCCATGGGCAACATCCCTATTAGAAAGCCTCTCTGCAAGACTTTCAGCTCTTAGAGAAAGAGAACATTTCCTTTGCTCCAGTTCATGCACTGAATTGAAACTGGGCCTTCATGCTTCTGCCCTGCAGGGATTAGAAGATCAGACTGGGAGTTAAGGGACCAGGAAGAAGTTGAGAGTCCTGGAGCGTTCCATCCTATCCATGTGGGCTGTGGTGGAGCCATCACCTTGCAGCTGCAGGGATGCAGGGAAGCTCCCTCATGTAGGGTGAGCACAGCTCATACTGGGACATCCCAGGGCCACTCCCTCCTTTGGCCTCATCGAAATAGGTCCAAATCCAGCTGGCTTCCCAGCAGCAGAGCTAGGAAAGGCCTGAGCAAGTGCCAGGCTGCAAGCCAGTCACTTTGTGATGGGGACACCTGAAGAGCCTGGTTCCTCAGCTTTTCTGTCTGGGACAAAAGCCCTAAAACAATAGTCTGGCTTCCCAGCAGCCAGTGACCCAAAGGATGCCGTGTGCTGAGGTCGCCAAGCCCACAAGGATTAATGACAGCTAGACGAAACTTCTCTCCCGACGCCTTGCTGTGGGATTTGGCAATACAATAGTCTGAAGGAGCATGCAGGCTCCTCTACTTTTTCTCAGGGCCTAGGTAAATAATCCCCTTCCATGGGAGCTGTATGGATTCCCATAAAGCTGAATAATAGAAGCAGTTCCCAGGCTTATGGTTAACGATAATTTTTTCCAGGCCACGTAATTATTATTATTTTGAGAGTCAGGAATCTGGGAGAGAATGCACAGACAATATTTTCCCAATCAGCTCACAGTGAGCAATTTGGTTTCACTTAGAAAGAGTAAGTACCCCTTGACCCTCAGGAAAGGAGCACAGTGGGTACCCTCCTGCTTGTGTTGCCACCGCCCCCTGCCCTAGCCAGGACTCAGAGGTGAGAGCACATGACAGAAGCCACATCTCCACAGCTCATGAATTTGTCTCCAGGTCTTGGATGCCACAAAAATGCTTTGGAAATTGCTACAGGGCAGAGCAAAGAGGGGAGAGAGGAAGGAATATGCTTAATCAGACGGGAAAGCAAGGCAGCTTCTTGCAATGGTTAGAAAGGAGCAATGTGCAAGACCTTCTGCAGCCAAAATCCAAGTATTTTGCATGGCTCATGCAGGAGAATGCAGCAAGTAACTGGTGGACATTTGTTCACAGCTGAACCAGCAGCATTGGAAGCCAAGTTTCTCTGGCTGAGGGTGAGAGGGCAGATCCATAGACCTGGCAACTTGGGGGCTTTCAGCAGGGAGAAAAGGAGGACAGGACCAGCAACGCCAACACAGGTAGGTGGTGCAGAGCACTGGTTAGATCACACTTCTTGGTTTTATCCAAATTAATTTGCATGGCTGAAGAAAAACATGTTGTGGGCAAAATCCTGCCTTTACAAGTTGGAGCAGCTGCCCTGGCAGCAGGGGTGAGATCAGCCTCAGACTTCACCTGAGGAGACAGGACAGCTCGAACTTGTACAGTCCCACCAGACAGCGCAGCATATGCCAGTGCAAGGAAACAGGATCCATGCCCTGCTGCTCACACGTGCCAGAGTCAGTCTGCCTCAGCCAAACCCTGCCCTTGGGAGCAGCAGGGAGCTGGCAGCGGAGCCAGGCATGGCATGGCATGGCACGCTTACCAGGCAACAGGTGGTGGGCTGCACCCTGTGGGGATGCCCAGCACTTTGCCAGCTCTGCCTCAGCAGCCTCCTCTGTTTGCATGCTCCAGAGTAGCATTGGAAAAGAGAAGACAAGATACAATTCAGTGAACATGTGGCTGACTTAACAGCTTTGAAGACGAAAAGGTGATACTTGAAACATGTTCACAAGAGTGAAGAGCATCTGCACAAGCCTCCTGTCTATTGGCTTTTCAGATTCAGACTGCTGTTTTTTCCAGCAGTGTCTTCCCCTTATAGTCCAGATCGGTCCACCCTTCATGGCAGAGATGGTCTGGGAGAACAACAGCAAGGAGAGAGACAGTCACTGGAATGGGGGCTGGAACTAGATGACCTTTAAGGCTCCTTCCAATCCAAACCATTCTATGATTCTATGATATGTATATCTCCTCTCTCCCAGTCTTCTCATGGGACATGGTGTTCACCTCAGCAACTGGAACCTCTCACTTGTATCTCCTTTCACGTGTCCCTGCCAGGAGGGTTTTACCTCCTGCATATTGCATAACTGTTTTCCAGCACCAATTTTGTCTGCTCAGGTTACAGGAGGTTTGCAAGAGCCATATGAAATACAGGAGAGGCAATTAAAGGGCCCAGGCCACAGCTCCAGAGGGTCTACTTGGCAAGCTAAATGTGGAGACTGGTGTGTGTTGGGTTTGCAGAGGTATTTGTGTTCTTGGAGAGTAAAAGCAAGAGCAAAAAAGGTTACTTTTAGCAGGTTTGATGTGCAGGAAACCAAGGTAGTGCCTTGCCTGTGGCTGCACTCAGAGGCAGGGCATATACACAGCCTCCTCCCTGGCATTAGGAAGAGTGTCGTAACTTCGGGAGCATGCTTTTGGCTGCTATCTGGTTTCAAGGCAGCTCATGGTACCTATGCTTCTAAGAGACATGCTGTGGAGTGAAGAAATGTTGGCTTTTCTGTTTTCATGTCTGAGTAAAGGGTCCTCCAGCTTCAAAACTTTTCTTACAAGCAAGCACATGATTGCTCTGTGGCTTTGGGAGCTGCGATTCCCTTAGCAACTGCAGCTCTGCTAGTGAAGGGAGAGCGAAGTTCAGGGGTCTACCTTGTGCCCATTGTCAGTCAAATGCATAAAAATGAGTACCTTTTCCCTGTATTCGGTTCTAGGACAGAACAGTTGTCATGGGTCCTGTGGGTGAGACTGTGATTTAAAAGGGAATCTTCTCTACCTAGACCTTCTCCAGGGACTTTCCTGGCATTTTGCCCTCTGCAAACCTTTCTCTGCAGCCCGTGACACTGTCATGGAAATGGGCAATTGAAGTTGCCAGACTGTTGGTGTGGAACACGGATAACCTTTGTCCTCTGGCTCTCATGGTGCCCAGGGATGGATAGAGGCAGGTGGTGCAGGAGACATGCCAGTAGGGAAGGGTGAAGCAGATTTCCTGAGGGACACATGGTATCCCTGAGCCCAACACTGTATGTTTTGACTTGGAGAGGTAGGACACAGCCCAGAGGGTGGCAGAACAACCCTTCCCCATGCTAGTTCCTTTGCAGGACAGGACCTCCCTGGACCACTCACTCCTTAGACATTCAGCCGAGCCATCCAGAACAGGGGGTATGTTGGACCAGGTGGCAAGGGCTGGGTTTCTCTAGGGGAGGGAGATGCCAATCAGATTGATCTTCTGCCAGAGGTGGTTTTTAGGTGGTGCTGCAGGAGGCCAGCACCCTCTATACAGTTTGAGCTTTGAGGTCAATACTTCACCAGGACACTTGGCCCCTCTGAGCAGCCAGAGGCTGCTCCAGCAGCCTGGATGACAATGATATTCTTGTCACCTTCAATTGCTGTTGTATTTTAGCCATTGTATCTGTTGAGAATATGCTGTGGGGACAGCTGAGGTGCTTACAAAAATGTCTCTTCAGAGCCAGTCTGTGAGTGATATAATTCCTTGGTGCCCTGTCAAAGCACCAGCACAAGCATCAGCTCAGCACCCTGAGAGGGAGTGGTGGTGGGAGGAAGAGAAAGCGAGACAGGGAGGGAAAAGATAGAGCAGGATGTGAGTGTAAGGATGGAGACTATAACCCAGACCTTTTTGTTTTCATCTCTTCAACAATGCTTCCCTGATGTAGCACTTACAGTGAGAGAACCCATTTATATTTTGTTTCTGTTCTATTTCTCTCTTTGGGGTTGATAGAAAAAACAAAACAAAACAAAACAAAAAAACACCAGCAGATGCAATGGAAAAATGAAGTGAGAACAGCAATCCTCCCAGATCACCCTCTTTTTCCTTTCCACTGTGCTTGCCAAGCACCACCCATTTCAGTCTCTGCTGACAATGCTCCGTGCTGCAATATGGCATGTTCCAGCCCTCCAGGGCATGAACTGAAAGAGAAACGCCTGACAATCCCCAGGAAGTGCAGCAGTGAGGAACTCATATAACCTCCACAAGGCTCCTACCCTGCTACAAAAGCTGTGCAGTCCTGAGATGTGTGTGTCAGGGACTTCGTGAGGGGTGCAAATGGCCTAGGAAGACATCATGTCCCATGTCTGAGCAAAGGCCCAGCGACTGCTGAGTGCGTGAGAAATGGCAGAGCAGCCTGTGATGAGGTTGCTGACAAGCCCCAGGGGGGTTACAAACCAGTCTGTCACTGTTAATCAAAAAGACTTCTTTTTTCCCTCCGCCTATGCACAGCCCCTTTGACTCTGAACTGTTTGATTTTAGGTCTGTCTGAAAGAAGAGCTCCAAAATATAAAATGCTCCCTGGGAGCATAATCCAAGGCAGAGCTCCAGGCAATATCATGGTCAGATGCCTGATCCCTTGCACTTGGTTGTGAAGATCCTAACTCTACATTCTCTTCAGCAAAGTGCCCTTTGACCCGTGGCCTGCAGACCCTCTATTCTGAAAGGTAGTTAAGGAGAGCAAGCCTTTTGCTGGCCACTTTAAATTCACTGTATGGGGCCTGCATCTTCAAAGGGAGAAAATCATGTGACAATCTATAATTAGAGAAGTTGAAAGTCACCAGTCCAAGAAACTGGAGTCACTTACAGGAGAGATTGCTGTGCTGGCTGTGGTTTATCTTTCTGTTCCCACATGACAAGTTTTGCCTGCATTTAGAAAGCACTGCAGGACCTGGTTTCTCTCACAGTTCTCCCTTAAGCATTGACTATGGAATAAATAGAGGATGTTTTCCTTCCCTGAAAATCTATTTCCTTCCTAAATAAACCATGGGTGAGTCTGAGTTTTTCTGAGTTTTTGTTTTGTTTTTGTTGTTGGGTTTTTTAATGGAAGAAACACAAACCAATAGAGACTGTACAAAGCTTTTAATAGCTGTATTTGGTTCCTCAGTACCATGAGGAATGGGGAAATCACTGATCATAGAATAAGACTTTGGGGTCAGCTAATTCATTCCCCTCTTGAAGGCAGGATTAACTAAACCTAGCCCATGCCTGACAGATGCTTTTTGACATGTATTTAACAGCCCTACAACCCTCCAGCCTACTCAAGAAGTGATACACTCACCTTATTATTTAGAGAATGTTAATGGTATTGATGTGGGTCTTCTTAGTGTGTTTAAGGCACACTAAGAGTTTGGTTTTTCCCCAGCGGGAAAAGAGAACAGGTTCTCTTTTTTCCCCTGTCTTTTGCAGTGCAGACCTTTCACCTGATTGAAGCCTGTTGCAGTGGCTCCTCAAAGTCTCCTTCAGGATGAAAACACTGCCCATGCTTTCTCACCTCCCCATCACAGTCAGAGTGGGGGAGGCAGCTGAGCAACCCTTTGTGCAATTCTTTCACTGTCTGTGATGGTGGGAGGGAGGGAGTGGATAAAATCAGAATTGGTCAAACGTCATTCATGCTCCCTATTCAGAGCTCAGCTGAGAGCAGTTCACATGCATCAGCACTGAGGTGCCTTCTTCAAACCACCCAAAGGCCTGAAACTGTGATTCTGCAAAACTGCCCTCATCCTTATGAGTCACTGGACAAAGAAACTGCTGGATTTGGACTCTGTTACCTGGTCTGAACCCTCTGCAGATATGAACCCTGGGATCTCTTCTGCTCTGATTCTTAACCTCTTAACCTGAGCTTTCAGGAAAAGCTTGGACTGAGACCCAAACACCCATTCTGCGTGGGCAAGTTCAGAGACAGGTTTTCGCAAGTCAGTCTTTGCTTTGCCCATGGACAATTTTCATTTGGATGGTTTTCCTCCAGCCCCATCTGTTGTTGTGGCCTCACAGATACAGTTCATGGCTTGTTCTTGCCTCCTACTCCTTGGCCTGCCAAAGTCCCATCCCTGTTGCAAATACCACAGCCCTGAAGCAGCCACGTACAGTATTCCCCTTGTGGTACTGGAAAATTAATCATTTTCATCCAGAGGGAACTAGAACTGCATTTAACTATTTTCTGAGTTAGTACCACTCTTGAAGCTAGTGAAATGTCAGGATTTGGTCCATGATTTCTGCAAGGCTGTGATATGGTAAACTTAGGCTGATCCCTTCTGTGTAGATGTGGCCAAACTCTGTTTATGACAGGATATTGTTCCATATCTAACCTATTGCATGGGCACATTTCTTATCTTTAGTGTTATTGTCTAATCCTCTTACACTTAAACCCCAGGTCAGTCACCCCAACAATATTGCAGTGGAGTGCAATATTGCCTTGCTGTATTCAGCAAGACAATATCATGTTTGAGGTGACATTTCAACAGCTCTCCTTAGAGCTGAAGCCCAGGGCATTTTTAGGTGATGGGGAGGTTCCACCTGTGGAAGGTTCTACAAAGCCAGTACAAAAGCCCTGCACTGGGGCTTTCGCTGGGACACAGCTGTCATTGCACAGGAGAACTTTGTGATTCGCTCCGGTCAATGTGCTCATAGCGGCTTTTGAGAGCAGGTGAGTACTTTTCACAGCCACAGGAAGTGTATTCTGCAGACCAGGGTGCACTTCATATTGATGGCTGGGTGCCATCTCCCAGTGGCAGTTTTTGGTTGTTCACTGATGTGGAGGCCACACTATATCCTCACCAACCAGCACAGCAGTGCCTCTGCCAGCTTGGCACTACTGTGCTCAGCACTGAACAGTTTCACCTCCATCCCCAGAGCACTCTGCCACTGACCTTGGAGATGTGGTCAAGTCAAGCTCAAAGGTCCCCACCCAGGCTGCATGAAAAGGAAACATCCTCAAAATCGTAAATGCTCATATATCCCTTTTGTTGAGGGCACAGCTCAGAATTCCTGTCCTGTCCTGAGATGGGAGTTTTCCAGCAGAGATCTGTGTGAAGAGTCTGTGGAAACTCCTGTGGTGGGTTTGCTTTCTACATGGGATGGGAAAAGCCAAGCCTTCTGAGTCACTCTCTATTGCAGAAATGCAGATGCTGCTACAAACTCTCCTGATGTACACAGATGAAATACTGCCTGTCTTGTTATGTTTCTGTTGGAACCCTGAAGCCTTAGAGTTTTGAACTTTCTATGCTTTCTGGCACTGACCCCCAAAAGAACACTGCTTTTGACTTGAGGCCTTGGAGAAGGCTCCCAAATTTGAGTGATTGAGTTAGAATCACTGGTGTGTAGTTTGAATAGAAGTGTGTAATATCACATGGTGAAGGGTTTAGAATTTGGAGTTTTAGAATATAGTAGTAGGTGTGGGACAAGATGGAGTTTCCGGGGAGTTAGCTCTTCTTTCTTCTTGTTCTTTCTTCTTCTTGGTTTTAGGTAGTAGTTTTTGATTGCATAGAAAGTATCACATTGCGGGTCACAGGTGTTTGGTCATTGGGTCAAAAGTATAAATAATACAGGTGTTAGTTTTAATTGGATAGTTAGGTCATAAAAGACCTTGGAACGAGCGAGATACAGCTCCATTTTTTCACTTTTGGCTTGTTAGCCAGAGGTGCTGTGGAACTCAATGTACTATAGGTAAGAATTAATAAACAACTGAGTCCAAACACAAAAATCTTGTCTCTCATGCGTCAATCTTGACTCCAACTGAAGGCAGAAGGAAAAAAAAAAGAGATAGCCACAGTTCCCAACTCCAAATTATGAATTTTGAAGCTCCTGGAAGAATTTATTCTGAATTCATATTCTAAAAGAGTAGAAACTGCTCATGCATTCCCTTATTCCAGAAAAGGCTGAGAAACTTTTGGATAGTGACCTAGCATTTAAGGTGCTGCTTTTGTTCAAAGAATTTCTTACATTTAAAGTTTAGTGCTTCCTTAGTTGCTTTGAGAAGCGTGAAAATGTTGAATTATGTGGATGTCAGAAAACCATGATGAGGATTGTCCATTTGGGAAATTTTAGGGCCATAACTTCTTTGACTGTGTGAATTATGCTGGTGTAGCTAAACAGATGACAGATATGACCACCTATGACATGTCATTCCTTAGCTAATACCATGCAAAGATTGCTTGTTGCAATAGCCTGTTTTGATGTCTCTGACCTGCATCGACTGTAGCTTCCTCAGACTGCAATCGATTCCCAAGATTGCACAAAGGCTATGGACTGCCTCCAAACTTCCAGTTTGAGACCACTGCTGTGTGCAGGGGTATAGTAATAACTAAACTATATAATTACATCTGACTGCATTCACATCAGGGACCTCACGGTCTTTGCTACATCTGCAACCAGTTAGGCCTATGCAAAAGTAGGATCTTTGGCTCACTGAGCTGGGTCAGCAAGCCCCTGCTATGTTGTACATGGAGGAGCTGAAATAAACTCCAACTGTAGTTGCTGTAAAGCCCCTCATGGTTTGGTGTACAATGTAGCAGTGAGCTACCTTGAGGAGTTTGTTAATACACACTTTGTGAGAGAGTGGCCAGCCAAGAGAATTTTTAAACTGGCAGCCTGTAATCAGTCTGCATAAAGAAAGGGCTTGGGGATCTGAAGCACAGTAAGGCCCAAAGCAACTGCATCCCAGAAATCCAAGCAGTGCTCAGATCCATGCAGCGATGACAGCAAAGCCTAACAACTCTTTGTAACCTGCCTGGTCCTCCCTGCCTATGGACACCTTGCCAGCTTCAGTACCTGCTGGGGGAAGCAGGCTCCCAGCAAAGAGAATCAAGATAGTCCTCTTCCACCCTGCCCAGTCCCACATAACTTAGCCTAACCAGCCTCATCAGGATCCCAGTAGCTCTGGAGATGGGCAAGACAGAAACACTAAAATTCTACTGAAGTAGAAATGTCAGACATCTCTTTTTTTCCCGCAGCAAACAAGTAGAATCCAGTCTTTATCATTTGCAAATGCAAGAGGGATGACTAGGACAGGGCAAAGCTGGGAGGCTGAGCAGACCAGGTCTAATGGAGACGCATGTTATGCTAACACAGAGCCCTACACACACAGTGCCATTTGTTGTGCTGCTGTTTGGCTGCGCTTCTGCAGCTCAGCTGGTCACACAACAAGCTCTCATTAATGCTAGATTGGGTTCCTGCCTTCGCTCCCCTGCTGCTTTTAATTATGTGGCCATCAGCCAAGGACTGCTGGGGAAAACCTTACCCTTCAGTTTGGGTGTCAGCTGATCCTAACTAAAACATAAGGCTCTCGGAGAGGGGAGAGGACATAAAGGAAAACAACAGAAATGGGAACAATTCACAGGAGGAAAAGGATGAAGGTCAGAGGTTAAAAGTGCAAGAATAGGGAGCCAGAGCAGGGGACACAAAGCAGAATCCCACCGTTTTTGCCCACCTCTCCCTACAAGCATACAAAGTGCACAGAGAGAAACAGCCATTGTGGTCCCCTCTCTTCATCCTCCTTCTCTTGGGGCTGCAGGTGGTCAGTCTGACCAAGGCAAAGAGGAGGCTGCCAAGGTCTTGTGGCATAGTGGGCCTGGAGGTGGAGAAGGTGCTGATACAGAGGCAGTGAGAAAAATACACAGCCCTTGGGAAAGATGGGAGAGGCACTGAGGCATGTCAGGTGCATGTGTGCCAGGTTCTCTCTCATGCTATAGAAGAGATTTGTGTCCAGGAACCCCATAAACCATGCTGTGACCATGCCTGTGCCTGCTGCTTCTGCAGGGTGTGGAGCTGGCCATGGAACCATCAGTTCCACTGGTGTCTTTTAACATCTTCTGAGGGTAACGGTTTACTCCACTTAGAGGTTGGGAAAAGTAAATGAGTAGAGACTAATCACTTGTAGTTCAGAAAAGCTCCAGTTTTGGTAACAGCTGCCAGGATTGTTCTCTGGAGTACTTGGGTCTCTGCCACTTGCACAGAAGATTTGGAAGATATACAATGGGGACTGATCAAGGGCATCTCCCCTCTCCCCCTTGGTGGTTGCAGGAGACCTGGCTGCTCTGGGCTGGAACAAAATCAGAAACAGAGACAGTTCTGGGCACCCTGGGGTCTTGGGATAGCACAGAGCATAGGCAAAGGGACACACGTGGCTGGTGCTCCGAGCTGCACTGATGTGGGCAAGGGAGGCTGCCATGGAGATCTCCACATGTCCCAGGTTTGCTCTTCAGCACATGCTGGGATCAGCACCTCCAAGCCCCCCTCCCAGCAGCCCCCTCACCTTGCTGCGCAGAGAGGCAGGAGTCCCTGGCAATTCAGAAATGCCAGTCTGCCAAGGCCAGCCCAGAGGCACTTGCTGCACCAGTACTGGGAGATATTTTCAGGGGCAATGACAGCTGTGTTCCCAGGCATTCAGACACAAGGTCAGTCTGACCCTGGTACTCCTTCCTATTGCTCAACCCCAGGCAGTTCCCCACACAGGCCCTCTGAATTGCTTACCAACCTCCCAAGAATCTAAAAAATCCCGAGAAAGCCCCTGAAAATATCTGTCTGCACACAGGATCTTGGGAATGAGGCAGGCCACCTGAATGACAGGACAGTGATGGGCTCATCATGACCAGCTGCCAGATGCCCACTCAGCCACTCTCATTCCTCCATCTCAATAGGTCAGGGGGAGAAAAAATCCCCTTGTGGTCAAGATTAATTACAGTTTAACAAGAAAAGCAAAAGCTGCACATGGAAGAAAAGCAAAACAAGGAATTCATTCACCACTTCCCTTTGGGAGGCAGATGTACTACACAGGCTGCTGTGAAAAAAGTAACTTCCTAACTCCATTCCTGACAGACCCAGCACAGACAGTAGACATGTCTTGCGTATTTAATGTACACATTTGCAAGTGCTCACCTTTTTTTTTTTTTTTTTTTTTTCATTTTTCTCACTCTGCCATCTCACTTGGACCTGAGTCTGTCTCCCAGGTGATACCCAGTTCTTAAATGCCATCATGTCAGCTCCATCATCTATACAACGGGAATGAACCATCCTCAGATATCCTCAACAACCTCAGGAGTGCCCCTACATACAAATGCCCATTTCCTCTGTGCATGTTACCACAAACACCTGCTAATGGGCCATTACACAGTTCTGTGCTCATACACACCACAAATACAGCTCTGACATGAAGCTGAACCTCTGTGCTGGCAAGCTACCTAGCAACATGAACTCTTAAAGTAAATTAGGCTGACTGCAGTGGTGAGCAGCTCCTACAA
The DNA here is from genome assembly GCA_030060385.1 of Muscicapa striata striata. NCBI lineage: Eukaryota > Metazoa > Chordata > Aves > Passeriformes > Muscicapidae > Muscicapa > Muscicapa striata. Next base: position 2,130,313 of record JAREIS010000173.1, read on the forward strand.
TAAAAATCACGTTACCTTGCTTTCTGGCTTCCCATCCAGACAATGTGGCAGCCTGGGAGTCATGTTAGGAAGAGAGATGTAGAAAACTGAACTAGCTGCAGCTGCCTCAAACAGCTCTGGAAAGATCTTTTCCTCTTTGTTCATTTTTGATCCTGCTTAATAGTCAAGAGTAACTGGTTTAAAGCAGCGCATGGAGTCCCTGGTAAACCCACGGCTAGAACAGACACTTGGCTTTGTCCGGTGCCTGGGCACTTCATGCAGAATAGAGACTTTGTATTTGCTTTTAGAAGATAACCAATTCATATAGGAGGTTCATGAATATTCAGTTTGTGCTTAGGGTTGAGGAGAACAATCCCTAAAACAAAGAGGCAAATTATTTTACCCTTCATTTGGGGGAATGTGTTTTTCAGCCTAAGGGCTCCAAGTAGCCTGCGATCCTTTTCTGTGTAGGATCCATTAATGATGGTGTTTTTCCAAGTCTGAGCATGCATCGCTGCTGAAAAATAGATGCAGTCAGCGAGGGCTTGGGGTTAATGTTTCTGGATGAAGGAGAATTTGGAGGTGAGTCCAAGAGCATAAAGAGCCCGGCTGGAGTCAGTCAGTCATGGTGTTGTAGCCTCTCTGTCTTCGTCCCCTTTCTGTGGCTGTACCTGCCCTGGGAATCTCTAGCAGAAAAGTCTCCCAGCAGTGGGAAGACATATGGACATGTCTTTTGCTGCATAGCTACTGTAGTTATTCCTCTAAGCAACGAAAAACAACCAGTGAAGCTTTTGTCTTCCTCAAAGAGGTTTGTCAGTTGCATGCTATTCCCAAAGCTGCATTTAGCCTCCTCCCTCATCTTCCTTGCACAGCACACATTTTAGTGCTTAGAGACACTGCCTAGGTGTGGTAACAAACTACCAATAAATAAAGATTTTAGCTTGTTCGTCTATCTGCAATGACCCCGCATGTGTTGTGGACTCAGATGTTCCACCCCAGGCAATATACAGCTGATGAGCAGGAGTTTGCCATACCACAGTGACCTGGGTGCATTTCTGGGCTCTTGTATGCATACTTCTCCACACAAAACACTTGTTGGTATTGTTTACAGGAATTTCCAAGTAAAATAGGCTTATCTTGAAAAAGTGAAATAAGCTTTCCTATTAAAAGTGCTCCTTTGCAGTATAACTGTACCTATACTTGGGCTGTTGCAGCTCTGAGTGCTGTCTTTCTTCCCTCCCCTTCCCAACCCTCTTCCAAAGTGATTACACTGGTAACACTTTAAAATACAGCCTTGTCTTCCTTGTCTTCATCCTCATGGGAGCTCTCCTGTAACTGTTCCGTGTTGTCCAACCAAAGCAGCAGAACAAGTTGGGTGACCACTGTGTGACTGATCACCACCCTGCCATGGGGAAACAAACAGTCAGGGCTGGAGCTGGGCGAAGTAGGCACTGTTTGCACCAAATGAAGGGGCTGTTACTTTTGTGGGTCTCTGGCCTGGTCCCAAAACTGTTTCAGTGGTGCCAGGTGACACTGGCTGCTACCTGAGTGCATCACTGCTACCAGGCACCTGCCTGGAGCTGTGTGTGCTGGGAAAGAGCCTCTGTGTGATCTCTCAGCTTTTCCCACTTGCCAGGAAATGTGTGCAACACCAGCTCCTATTGACAGGCCCTCCTCCATGTTTCCATCTGCTGCCTTTCTTTTGCAAGCATGTCTGTGAATTCCTTTCTCCCCTTCCAGCTTTTATCTTGGGACCTCCATTTTTTCCTTCTGTTCAGCTCCAGATTTTCCATCCCACCCCCTACTGCAATCCACCATTTCTCCTGCCTCCTTCCTGCCTTGTCCTTCTTCTATCACCATTCCTCTTCTGTTTTTCCCAGGTAAAAGGCTGCTCAAGCTGTCCACCTGCTGACTAAGGCAGAGGAACAGGGATTAAGGAGAGACACAACACGGCCCATGGGCAGCAGCACCTGGTGCAGCAGAGCTCCTTTGGCCCCCACAGCGGTGATGGAGAGGGCTGTCAACCTTATTGTTGTGTTGGCATGGCAAAGGCAGGAGGAAGGAGGCAGGGGATGGAGTAGGGGGGAATGAATTTGAAACTTCAGCTGCCCCTTTGTGTTTTCACCTCCTCCAGTTTATCTGGAGCCCTGTGGAATTTATGATCCTCCCCCTGCAAAGAGCTGTTGTGTTTCAAGTCACAGAGTGCCTTCCAGCAGGTGATAGACCAGCTAGCCTGCTCTTTAACCACCTCAAAGGGCATAATGAGCAAAGCCAAACTTTCTCCCAGCAACGATTTTAGGAAGATAGCCTATGACTTACTTATATGCTATTCTAAGGCTGCTGACAGTCTCTTTTCCTTTCTCCCTCCCCAAGCTCACTGGACATTTGCCCAGCTTAGGGAGAATAAGGAGACTGCCTTTTGTCCTTTGAAGAGGTAGAGAACAGGTAAAACAGTGGAGAATGGGAGCAAATATAGAAGTCAGACAGAAAACTCCCATCTCAGCAGCAGGAGTTGCCATCTACATACTGCTTTTCAGGTACCCCATATGAGGGACTTTAGGAGAGTCTGCCTTATCTGTTTCTCGCCTCATTGCTTTGGTGTGTCGTGAAGGGGACAGGAGGCAGGATGAGGGGATGCAGCCCATGTGACAGGCAATTGGAGAACCACAGCTCCCAGAGCAGCTCTGCCAGTGATGGATTGAGCTGTGATTTATACAGAGTAGCCCCTCAGTGAAGCCCCAGTGCTAGCAAGCATGAGAGGCAGCTCTTCACTTCATCGCCCTCTGTCAGGTCACTGTTCAGGGTCCACCTTTCCCTCTCCTCCAGCAAGTTCACAGTGGGATGGGCCCCAGGTCAGCCCTGGCAGCAGACTCCTTCTGAGCACCTGTGGCTTCTTTGATTGAAGGACACACAGCTAAGAGGCACTGGGAATTAAAGATAAGCTCCAGCACTGGGAGCACTTCTGACAGCCCTGTAGCATGGCTGGAGAGATAGATGAGTGCAAAGATGTTGATTTCACAAGTCCTGTTCAAGGCTTGAGGCACATCAAGCTTTGAAGGACGGAGTTGAGCCCTGAGCTCAACCTGGGGATGTGGCAGGCTGGCCATAAGTCCTCTGAGGAAGGTGCTCATGCAGTCACCTGCACACTGAGTGAAGTACTAAGTGCCCCAGCTCCTGGAGCAGGTGCACAGTTGCAAGGTACCACATGTTCCTGGTGGCTCCATGCCCTTTGCCAGCTCAGCCAGGGGTGGAAGCATACAGACCTCACACAATCAGGATGCCTGGCAGGTTTCCAAACATCACCAGCCCAGTCTGCTTTGCCTGCACACCTGGGGTGGCTTTTACTGCATTAGTACAAAACGCAGCTGCACCAGTGCTGCTGTGTGCAGCCTGAGAGCCGTTTGCTTCCACAGGTCACCCCAAACACCCTGCAACCCCTCCCTTTCTGTGTGCAGCCTGAGGGCCCATCAATCCACCCCTCCTCTCTGCCTGGGCATGTCCTGTGCCTTCAGGCTGCAGTAGGAAGCTACAAGACTGTTAACGCCCTCCTCCCAGTCCCAAGAGATAAATGTACAGATGCATTCCAGCCAACTCCTGGCAGTTGAAATCCACATTGGCTGCTTGACAGGAGTGGCCTCCTCTGTGTATTACCTGTGTATCCAGATGTGTGAGTCTTCCTCGTGGATGCTCAACTTCAGAGGTCAAGCTGCTACCTGTGAGATTCAGCTCTTGCTGTCACTTTCTTACGCATACCTCTCAGGTACTCAGTTACTATGACAGGGACACATAATATGGAAACTTACTTAATTTGCATTTATTTTTGTATTTACAATTATAAAACATGAAAGGCCTGTTCTTCCATGGTCTCTGATACAGCAGTGCTGACATCCTCTCAGTGGGATTTGCAACAGGATAGGCTGGTGGACTGCATGTTTATTGGATCAATTTCAGCTTGCCTTCTTCACGGCTCTGGCACAGCTTCTCTGGTTACTACAGGTAGATGTGCTGAAACCCAGAGCAGTAATGCACACCATACCTTCTGCTGTCCTTGCTGGTGGGACAGGGAGAAGGAATGCAACCTGGAAAGGCTCCTCCACCTCTGCTGTCATAGAAAAGTCATGCAGGCCTTGGTGCTGAGACCTGCAACTCAATCTGTAGACATGACCTTTTGGTAAATGAAGCTGAGTGTCCCAAGTTTCTAATTCTTGTGCATTATTAATGTCTTGCTCAGGAATTAATGTGGGCCAGGCTCTGCTTATGGGCCCAGATGTGCATTTCAAGTGTAAGGTTTCCAGAGTTCAGAGATGGCTAAAGGCAGGATTTTGGCTCAGTCTTTTTACAAAAAAGACTCTATGAAGTAATGACTCAGTGACAAGTATCCTCTTTGATTTTGTTTCTATTCCCTCACCAGGGAAATTGTTCACTTAGGGTCACAGTGAGTTATATATAGGGGCCAGGATTCAGACTTATGTTTGCACTATATCAGGATAAAGGCTTGAAGAGGTGAGCAAAAATTCTAAGGGAAAGCAGCAAGCTGGGCAGGGGGCTCAGAAAACATGACCTCCAAGGAAGATGTGGTGGACTCGGTCATGTTTTCATCTAGACTCAACTATAAAAGTTGTGATGCATTATTCTCCATGTCCATGGATGCAAGGCTTGCCTGACTTGATTTACAATAAAGGTGATTTATGGTAGGCATAGGGGCAATATTTTCAAGTTTTTAAGGATTGCTAGTCTTCCAGTAAGTACCCACAGACAGTGCTGCTGGGCTACCCCCCATCGATCTTTAAAAACCTGTCTTGACAGCTGGGAGAGGGTGAGGTATCCTGTATCCTGTCTCGGAGCAACAGGAGGCTTAGATCACCATGAGCTAATCAGTGAGGCAACTGGGCATGGCCCATGGCCTTTTTGAAAGAAGGCTTTTAGGAATGCATTCAATCAGCATCTCCTTCATGCAGCTGGGTGATAAGAGCCATAGATCTCACAGCTAAAGAAAGAAAGAGAAAGCAGAAAATGTGAAGGGCACCTTGTATAGGAGTGCATGGTGCAGTGAAGAACTACAGTTTTCCACTTAGGATATAGCTAGAGTTTCCTAGGCTCCATGATGAATCCTCATCAAATAGTACATAGTGCTTGAGACTTAAGTATGGCTAGAAGCAGGGCAATGCCTGTGAAGGCCAGTTTACAGCTTGACCTCCTTCACAGTTCAGGCCTAAATCCTACCCTTTGGATCAAACTTTTCTTTCTCTCTCAGACTTTGGGTAGAAATCTTGTCTTGCAATCCGACTGGTATAAAGGTCTAGTAAGTGTGAGTAACATTGCAGCTACACAGTGCTAAGCAAAAAAATTAGGTGCATACTTGGATTACCTTTTTTAATTACACTACAGTGGTCCTTCAAGGCATTCCTTTTTATGGAGGCAAACCCAGTTCATACTCATTAACTCAGATGGACTGACAGCAAGGAGCTCGGCTTCCCTGTCCCAACCACATCAGACAAACAGAAAATAATCCTGCATCAACAGAGACATGAGCACTGCATGCCAACAGGAACCAGAGGTGTAACCTGCATCCACTTGCATGGTTGATTTTCACTCCGTCCTTCCCTTACCATTACATTCACTAATGGCATTGCATCTGCAAGAGACATTTTGCAATCTACTGCCCTGTTCCTGAGCAGAGAAATGAGGCTCCACATGGCATAACAGGAGAGTGGAAATTTAAAGACCTAACAGCACAAGATTGAATACCAGTCATGGCCAGGTCCCTCTGCAGTCCTGAAGACCTTCAGATGAAGAAAGGGAGCTGACACCTTTTGACTGTATTGCAGGTTGCCACACTTGCCTCATGGCACCCTGCCCACACGCCCTTCCTTGTCCTGTGATTTTTTTTTTTTTTTTCCTTTCCCCTTGCCATATTATAGGCTGATTTCAGTATTGCTCGATGTCCACAGAGCATGAAGGCACCTGTGTTTTGCTGTCAAGGACTCTGGAAGTACTGCTAGAATCTAGCTGACCCCCCACTGCTGCCTGTGTTGGCAATATTAACAAAAAGTTATTTCCAAAACTGAAGTGAAGAGCCAACTCCCTGATTGGAAGAGCAATAAAAAAAATCTCACTCCTCTTTTACCCACACAATTTTTTCTTTTCTTTCTTTTCCCCCCTTCTACTTCTCAGGGGGTTATTCTCTTTTATCACGTCTGTTCTCTGTCTCCTGGGAGAGGTAAAAACCCCAGCATGACAAATCCATCTTTCTTAGAGTGGAAGCTCTCCCAAAAGCCTCTTTTCACCAGCACACTGGTGAAACCCTATACCTCAGAGAACCACCCACCTCACTCATGCTAAAACCATTTCTTGAAAGATCACATAAAACAATCTGTTACGCAACTCTCAGAACACCAAATAACCCCTTATTTATAGTATATACACATGCAGCAATAAACCTCCCTTTGAACTGCATTGGTCAATATAGATTTAAAAGGCTTTTCCTATTTGAGTCAACATCTCAATTTATTGCTTAAGCATTCAGTGCTTTGACTGGAGAGGAGCTGGTTGCATGACTTCCTTTAGGACTATGTGATTAGGTTTGCAAAAACTTCTCTAATGTGGCTCTCTGGGAGGTGGTACTGCTCCAATATTTTAATGCCAGCTTATTGCTCTATAGGTTCAGACTACATCAGGAAGCCTGTTTTGGGTTTGGAAGTTGTCCTAGGTTACAATGTAAAGATGTGGCCAAAAACTTGCAAGCATTCCCTTCCATGTCTATCACAGCTTATTTGGTCAGTAAGCAGAAATAATGTTTTTCTGGGCACTACATCAGCCCCTAGAAGCCACAGATTTCTCTAAGCTCCCTCACTGATGGCCAAGAGCACCACAAAGCTCAAGCTGGGTGCCAGATGCTGGGTACCTGTTGGGAAGGATGAATCTGATGCTGAAGCCATCCCAGTCCAGCCAGTCAGCAGCAGCCTGAGCTCCTCCAAGGACCACAACAGCTGCTCAGCTTGGGGTGGACTGAGCCACGAGGGGAACCCTCTGCCCCATTCCCCAGTCATGCTGACCAGTGTGGAGGTTTTGGCTTTTCCTTTCCATCTCTTTATTGCTGCTGACTTCTGCATGCCAAGGAAATATACTTTCTTTTCGCCTTGGTACAACACTTGGCAAATGATTTGCATAATTTTATGGTCTGTGTGAGCCCTTGCCCGGAGATGCGGGAAAAGAGGATTGCATGGGTGTGACATGCATTAGCTTTTCAGAACATACTTTGGGGAGGCTATCTGGTGAGTTAGGCAATACCCTTGGAGAGGTTTGTGTGCACACTGTAAGGGTAATAAGCTACAATGAATGAAGGCAAGGCTGGCAGAGTTTGTTACTGTTGTCTTCCTATTCATTGGGACATTAATAAGAGACAGGAAGCTCCCTCTGTTTATGTAGGAACTGGAGGCTTTCTCATCTGTCCATTGGAATAGACTGGAGATTACTCAGCCTGTTTTCTTCACCACCTCTTTCCTATATCTATCTATCTATCTATCTATCTATCTATCTATCTATCTATCTATCTATCTATAGATATCTTTTATATATATATATAATATATATATAGCTTATATATATATATAAGATCTATCTATATATATATCTTAGATATAGATAGATATAGATATAGATATAGATATAGATATAGATATAGATATAGATATAGATATAGATATTCAAGTAAACCTTCCTTGTGAGAGTACTGCTTTTGCTGTCATAACAGAGTTCTCTTGGTTTAGCTGATTTCAATAAGTGAAACAAAAATGTTTACATATTGGCAAAAAGACTTTCAAGTGGATTCAACTGCATTGCACTAAGGTTCTTGTCGTTATGGAAATTTCAACTTATCTGCCGAAGGAAAAAGCTGTTCCTTGACAATATTGTTATTCTGACACAAAGAAGCCTGTCACAGACATGCCTTAAAATTAATTTCCCCAGATATTCACTGAACTCATGATTATCCTCTCCCACTAAAGATTTCCAATTTTAGTGGAAACCAGGCTTGAAACAAGATAATGCACCCAGCAGTCCATCTGATCATTTATATATATATATATGAAAAAAAAATCTGAACTCTGACACAGTCCTCAAACCAAAATAAATTCCTCAGGTGTTTTAGAAGTGAGAAAATTCAACTTTGAAAATGCTGGTTTGGTTGGGATTTTGGGTTGTTTGATTGGTTTTTTTCTTTTTTCTGCAAGACAGGAACCTGCTGGATTTGAGCACTAGATCAGAATATCTTGAGACTTAAGGGTGGATCTCAATTATCCAGTCCAGTTCTATCACGAACCATAATGGGCTTTTTGCATCGTTTCTTGGGGACATGCCCATGCAGACAATAGCTATGTGCTGGCAAGCCAAGGTCTAAATGTACCTAAATACCACATAATCATTAAAAAACCACACCGGAGGATGAAGAACTGGGCTGCTGTACTGCATGTACTTGGCATATACCTGTGCACTGTGCAGAGCAGTCTCATGAGGAGGAGCACAGCACGTTTTCCTGGGACATGCTATTCCTCAGAGCTGCTCCCCCGCTCTGCCGTCTCCACTGTAATTGCCTCTTGGAGTGTTAGATCTTAACGCTATGGCCCCAGGGAATGCTGCTTTTACAGCAGCCTGTGGGAAAGAACAAAGCGGACATCAAGAGAGCGCCTGGAGCAAAGAGCAGGGGTAGACATCTCGCACTTCATCAGGGGAAAACCCAAGCTCCAAGTCAGCAGATTTACCGCAATTTCAGGTGCTGTTAACACAACGTTAAGGTCCTGGTACACATACGTGTATCATGGAAGTAAATCTGCACTTGCCCAAAAGCAGCCAGTGCCAGAAGGACCTGGAAAAAAAGCATCAGCATTCTGGTGAAGAGCTGATGATATCCCACTAAACAGAGGCTGGGCTTTCAGGTTTGCCTGGAACTGAGTGATCCTAATCAGAATATGGGCAGATCTTCCCCATGAAGTTTCCAAAGAGCTGAGCCAAGACAAGTTTTTGTGCAATTCACTGCCCCTAACTTTAGCTTATTGAAAAGTTTAGGTCTTTGAACAGGGCCAAAGTTAGTGGGGAAACATGGGGTCTTCCAGAGTGACACCTCACTCTAGGATCAGTGGTGGATATCAATAGAATGAGTTGCTCTTTAGAGAGGTGCTCTGGAGTGAGTTCGAAAATAGCACACATTCAACCCTGGCCCCTTTGTGCTGTGCTTCTCCCTCCCTCCTGTACTATGTAGACAATGACATGATGAGGCTTTTAGTATGGCATTACAACTGGAGAGTCAGTTTGCCAGCTGAGTAAATCCACAAGTGGCAAATGCAGTGCATCAGAGCAGCTAGGAGAGCACAAGCGAGCTCTCAGAAGGGTGTACCACATGCACTTTCTCATGGCAAATGGGCAGTATCCTGTCCTCAGCCTTGAGCAGCCACAGGAATGCACACATTATAATCCACATGATCTTCCCTGTCAATAATTTGTTCCCATGTGTGTGGTATGTGCCTCTATCAACTGTACTTTTTCTTGTACTTTTGCTAATTTGATCAAACACAGGACCAATTTTTCCTAATCTGGGTGTAATCCCTCAGACAGAGCTATCATTGCCTCTGGTCTATGTGCAACTCTTATCTAGGGCAGCCAGAAGAGTGTGACAGCTGCATGATAGTCTGCCTGGTACAATAGGTGGCCCCAGGAAGAAAGGACTTGACAACCTGTTCCCCTCAGATGCATAGAGGGACCACCCGAGGTGTCTTGATGGGGCAGGGAAGTGCCTGGAGCAGCCTGAAAAATTATAACTCACTAGCGTATCAGGGTATGTCCCACAAGTGGCCTTGTAGCCATCTCAGCACAGGGCTGTAAATCCCCTTGGCTTGCAAAGCCCCCCAAGGCCAGAGAGGGTGGAGGAAGCAATGGAGCAGCATCCTCCCTAGAGCTTGCCCTTGGCAACTGGCTCTGCCCCGACAACACAGACTATGTGACCTGCACGCCCAGAGGAGATAACACAAGTCATTATCTGGTTTTAGCCTGAGCCATCACTGCTCTGCAGGATCTTTTGGAATGGCAATGAGCTCCCTACTGCTCAGCTCTGCAGCTGGGCCATGGCTGTGCTCAACATATGGCCACAAAGGGGTGCTGGGCTGGCAGTGTCCAGCCATGGTCCTGGGAGGGTGTCATACACCAGTGCCCATGATCCAAACCCTCTTTTTGCAACACACACTGAAGCTGTTTAAAGTGTGAGAGCCTCTGTGTCCTCTGCTCTTTACGCAGAGACAACAATAAAGACAACACTTGCTAGGACTTTGATCTAATTTTTACAGATCTAGTGAACTTCATCCACAGTGCAGATGAAACTGCAGGAGGCTACTTTTTAAGGTATCTTGTTTGGATTCTGAACATGTAGGCACAAAATTTTTAAAATGACACTTTTGTAAAAGCCTTGTCAACTATGCCTGTTATCTGAGTTTTCTGTCTCACTCAGCAATTCTCTTCTTCTAATTAATTTTCTTACTTTTTCCATGGGGTAATATTAAATTGTGTTGATAAGCAGCTCTTTTCTTTTGCCCCAGAATAGTGATTAGTGCAAACAGGAAGGTTTTAAAAACCTTGAGGAGAAAGATTTTCTGCAAACAGAACTTGTTACAGAATTAAATTGTTACAGAATTAAAATTCTGTTGCATGTAAGAGAAACTTGAAGTAAAAATCTATAGCTGGTCAGTGTTTTGCTTGCTCATGCCTATTTGAGTTTCTCTGGGCAGTAAGTACTGGAAATATACATCCTTGGGCCACAGCCCATCTTCACAGAACAATTTTGCTGCTGAATATGCACTTCTTAATAAGGGTAACTGCTCATGTCAAGATTATAATGATACCAATGCACTCATGCTATGGACTGCAACCTACTGTTCTGGCAGTTCTCTTGTTTATTTTTCCACTGCAAGAACTGGAATGAAATGTATTTGTTGGTGAAGCTTATTTTTGCAGGCTTTCCATCTCAGGCAGTGGAAGATTTTTTTGGAGCTATCTTGTCCATTTCAAAAGCTTTTTCAAATCATCCTTTTCCCCAAGTTACATTGTCCTAAAATAGCCCTGTATTTAAACATCAATCATGCAAATATGTTTTGTATTTTCCAGGGTACAAAACTGTGCAAACACAGTGTAGGAGAACTATTGTGACCAGGCACCTTCTAACCAACTTGGCTGGCTTTGGCTGATGTAGGTGACAGTCTTGGTCTTTCCTACATTCTTGTGCATCTCAGCTAAGATGACAACCAATTTATCTTCACATAAATTCCAGGAGTACTTCTGAGTGTACTCAGAGGGATTAGGACCATACTCAGAATGTACCAAACCCAGACTGGTGTGAGACTTGTGTGTTTCACAGCCCCTTCCCCAACTCTGTCAAATCAGTGAATTGGGGGATTCTCTGAAAGAGAATCTGAAAGAGAAATCAGAGTGCAGGGATTGAATTAAAGCCTTTGGATGGATTGAAGTATATTAAGTCACTCACACAGAAAGTATAAGTTTAAATGTAAGTTTAAGTTCTAGGGTAAGTGAGTATGTCGGTAAGTTTTAGTATGAGCTCTAATGCTTTTAGTAAGTAAAAGGTTTAGATACCAAAGTAGAAGTGCGAGTTCTAGTGAAGGTTGAAAAACATATTAATGTTTTCAGTAGAGGCTCCAGGACCGTGGTTGTAGACAGTACTTGGACATAATAGAGCTACAGTAAGAATACTGCTTACATTTTACAGAGAGAACAGGATAGGTCATATGCATAGTCTGTACGTAACCTAGCGTGTTAAGAAACTAGAATTCTAATAGGTTAAGAAGTGGTGGTCCGAGTTTGCGTCTTAGCTTGTTGGAAAGATTCTCTATAATAGTTGGTATTGGGGAGAGTTAGTGCCTTTTCTGCTTTTCTGCCATTGCTTTTTTTGCTTTTGTTCACCGTCAACACCCGAGAAGAAGATAGGAGCTGCCACAGCAACATTGGCCCCACCAGGACCTCTGGGAACAGCTTCTGCTTCTATTTGGGACTCTCCACTAAAAGTTAGCATGGACTTTGATGTCTGTGACTGTGCCTTTTGAAACTGATGTGCTTCTGCAATAAATAACCTTTTAGCAACTATTAGCTGCTTCACTCATTTTAGAAGATAACCTGATAAAGTTGGTGCCTAGAGCACCGGAGAGTCGTAATCTCACCCTGTCACTTCTGCAGGACCCCAGGGGGATCCTACTTAAGGCTCTGCCCCTGTTCCTCAGGAAGACAAGAGCATTTCCTTAGCAATTCCAGATGGGCAGGATGCTTTTCCTAACAGTGAAAGATTTGGCCATTACAAGCTATAGGAACTATAGCTGATTGCCAGCAAATCTGGGGGTTCCTGTCTCCCACACTGGTGGTTATACCAGTCTGTGACAATGCTGCCTTGTGCTGGCAGTGCTGTTTATGTGGATCTGGTGTAAGAGCAGATCTCCAAATAAAAGACTCCATGGGGAAAAAAACAGGCGATGCTTTCTGCATGTTTGTTTCGAGCGGGACTGGTTCTCCAACCTGTTTCAGTGTTTGTCCATAGCACCTAAGCCCACAGAGCTGCTGGGAGAGATGGGAAGTGCCAGGGCAGCAAAAGGAAAGGCCAGGGGTTTGTGGTGGTGGGACAAAGATTTTGCCCTGCAAATGCTGATGGATGTTTTGGGGACATCCAGGCAACCTCAGACTCCTGAGCAGTGAGATTGCCCTCCCTCTTTCTTACTGAGGCATGTACCTGAGGGATACACCTTTTATCACTTTCGTTTCTTCTTACCACATGGTGCTTTTTACATCATTGTACTTCAGGCACTACTAAAATATCTGCTCTGTAGTATTTGCCTTATCACAATACTTTGCAAAAATTTTAATGGCAGCTGGATTCTTATAAAAGTGAACCTGTATAATGAGTGACTCTGTTTCAGAGCCCAATACTATCAAGCTTTTCTCTTATCCTGAGGCTGTACAGAAGAACTTCCCTAGTTTTAGGAAAGAAAAAACCTGCAACAAATCAGTGTTCAACACCAGCGCCTTCCCAAAGCTCAAGTACTGCCATGACAGTTCGATAAACAGCTGAAAAATGTGTCTGGTGAAAGATCCAGAGTGGGAGTCTGGGCCTTAAAAACAGGGTCCTGATCCATAAGGAATTACGGTGTTCAACACTTGTCCAGAGAGCCCACACAGTGAGGTAAGGTTGCACCACGCTCTCTCTCCTTCCTTGAATAAGAAGTGCCTTCTCAAATGAGAGGCAAGTCCCTGATACAGCAAAGCACTTAAGTGTTTTGATGAACTGGGGCCAAACTGAACATCTTGTGCAGAACTCAGTTGTCTAGTGAACAATATCAAATATTTTATTCATGGATGCAGACTTAAATGAAAATTAAAGGCCTATTTAAGGCCTTAGGTGCCCAAACTCATATTGTTCATTTTTTTATTATCTTAAAGTAATCATTTGTACGGGAAAAGAAGCAGCCACCTCCAGAAAATCCATCCCTGTTATGCTAGGAAGAATAGTCTCAGTTCTCCCCCAGCACCCTGTCAATTTGATGGCTTATGTAGCTTGCTTAGAAACTTGTCACATTCAGGCTATTTCAGATCAACAAGTTCCAGTCAGTATCCTCTCTTTTCCTACCAGGAACACTGAGCTTTAGTACCCTTATTGGCTGCAAAAGGTGTGGGCAAGCGAGGCACAGCCTCCAGTAGGCCAGATCAGGTATTAGAAGAGTCTTCATATTGTGCCATCACCCTTACTTGGCCATCAATCCCCAGACAAGACAATGAGCTCTGTGCTGACATCAGCCACTGACGCTGCAGCCAGCAAGGCCTGTAAGGCTGCTCTCCTCACTCCAGCACCTCGGGCTGTCCTGCTGAAAGGGTCTCTCCAACTCAGAGAGCACCAGCCTTGGAAAATGAAGCATTATGGGCAGGGGAACACAAACCTCAGTCTATGAAAGTTTTCGCTGAGCAGTGTTTCAACTGAAATGCTGTATAAAGCAGCATGTTGTGGGTGAAGGCTGCGCCACAGGCAGGTGGAGAGAGCAGGGCTTGGACTTTGGCACATCCTAACTACAAGGTGTTTTCTCCTTAGAAACATAATCATTTTTTAATGAAAATTTTCAGTAGAACATTATCTATGCCTTTCATATATTTTAAAATATTTCCATAGATAGTAAAATGCCAAAGAGAGCTGTTTCTAGTATGGCAACACATGCTTTATTTTTTTCTCCTTGTCCACCCTCCAGCAACAATCTTCAACACCCTTTTACTTATCAATACACCCACTTGTCCTCTCAGTTAGGCAGAAAACAGTCAAAGTACAGACTGAAAAAAAAGAAATCCAGCATTTTTCACCAGCTTATATATACTTAGATGCAACCACCTCCCCGCCATGGAATATAGGCATATGCAAATAGGAAGAAAACAAGAAAAAAAGAATTAAAAAGAGCAGACATTTTTGGCTAAACCTTATACTCTCTTAGATCTATTCCCATACAGCTGCTAGTGCTCAAATGATTTCCAAAGCAGGCATAATTTACATGGGGCTCATTTTATCTGTACTGGAATGGCAAAGTGCACACACAGATATACGCTGTGGTTCCAGGGAGTCTAGGGATTTCAAAAGTGCTTTATCTCCCAGATAATTCACTGGCAAAGAAGGGTGAATTAAAAACAGCGTTGGTAACTAAAACTGCAATGACAGGATATGAATATGGGCTATAAAAAAGAAGTGTCACTTAAATGCATGTTATAGATTTGTTTAGAGCAAGATACTAATCCTTTATTTTCTTTTTTTTTATTTGTGGATTCCTAAGCATTTTTCTAGGAGAAGCACAAATCTTTGAGTTGTGTATTTCAATCTACTGGCAGTGGCCTTTTTTCCTGTGCTCTCACAGCATCGTCCCCTCCAAGTAGTCTTTGGGGATCTGTGAACCAGAAGTAAAACCTCATCTCCTAGGAGTCAGACAGGAACCACGCTCCCCGAAATCCCACACATGGATCTGAGTCACTGCATGATTCTTGTAAGCCTCCATCCACCTCCTCTCTGGGAAAACACAAAAGATCCACAGTTTTTAAGTTCTAGGGCTGAGGCACTTTGAGCTTAGTACAAAGAAAGGCTGAGCGGCCAGAGTTCCCACTTACTGAAGTGCCAAGTGCACAGGAATTTTGTACAGGCATAGCACTGAGGCACTTGAAATTACAGGAATGCTGTGTATTTGTGCCCTTTGCCTCTGCAGGCCGTGACACCATTGCTCTAAAGGAAGGTAAATCTATTTATATGCAGTAGTAGAGGCTGGAGCCCTCATTTTAACTGAACGTTTGAGGAGCCTTGGTCATGTTTTTGCAACATTATTGAATGACTTAGAAGGCTTCAGAAAAATACTAAATATTGCAAAAAATGCAAAATGTTTGTATCCCTCAACTAGGGGAGGGGAAAAACGTGCCAGAAGCTTAGCCAAGCCTCACGAGGTATAGTGGATTTTGATCTTTGCCTCACCCCATAGTCAGATATTGGTTTCTCCCACCTCCCTTTTAATGGAGTCACTGCCTTATCTCTTAAAGTGATCTCATTAAAGGCAGGGGACAAGACAGCAGAGGCTATGAGGCCTGTAATTACAGACAGAAGATTGATAGAAATACCGTTTTGTACACCTTGTCTTCTGTTTCCCCTTTGAAGAGGAGTAGTCTTCAAAAAAGCATGAATCCCTTTTGACCACTTCTCTGTATCACACTGACAGAGAACTTGTGGTGGAGATGTCACAGAAAGAAAAAACAGATGGCATTCTTTCCTATTCTGGGGACTATCCACTGCTGGGATCCTAGTTTTCCCAGCAAATGCAGCCCTAGGCTGCAGCAGTTGTGAAGGTGTAAAGATTTGCTTCTCTGTGTCAAGCTACATGTAATCTATTACTGGGAGCAGGAATATGTTTGAGAGCAAGCTGGCATATCTAGCAGCAGGAGCAAAGGGCTTTCAGACCCTTGGATTCTTAACTGGAACCTGCTAAAGCTTTTCTACATGCCTGCTTTCCCTCACTGTGACTGTTCTCCCATTCTGAAAATGGCCATAATAAAACTCCCTGCTGTAGAACAATCCCTGCTTCTCAAAGTAAAAAATGTGGCAGGAGGACCTTGTGATGTCCACAGCAGCAAGCATTCACATAACGCCCTGGACTGCTTAGCTAAGGCTCATCCTTTTCTTTTCAATGCATCCCACGCTACCTACCCTTGGAATTCGACTGCTGTGCAGCAGCCCACAACCACAAGACAGCTGCTGTCTGAAGGGAAAACGATGTATGGTTGCAGATCTGCAAAGTAATGGGTCAAGATTGCTCCTGGGATGACCTGGAATGGGACCAAAAAACCAAAAAACAGGAATTTTCCAGTATCAAAACCTGACTGGGATTTCACTTGCTGGCAGGAGTGAAGTTCCCTATATGTTATCTCTGCTTCTCTCAGTCAGTCTGCCAACGTCTCAGAGTTTGTAATTGCTTTTAGATACTGAAAACAGAGCTCTCCTGATTTTTCTTAAACTAATCGCACTGATATCTATTATGGAAAGAGAACACAAGCATTTCAACACAGAACATTACAATCCCTGCTTGGTTTGATGTAATAAAATTTCTCTTGATCTGTATGGATTTGTTCTCAGTTTAAATCACTGACAGTGACATTGAGACACTAATCCAGGTTTACAGCACCACAGCTGCATGCTATAGTTTCATATTATGCAGAAATAACAATGCATCAAATACTCCAAGGAAAAGATGGGTCAAACTGATAGTGTGCCACATCAACTACACTGGATAGGTAGCACTTCAAGGTGCAATATAGTGCAGAAGTGGTCTGAAGGTCTTTTTTTAGTGTCCTATTGATGATGCTTCTTCACTGAAAGAAAGAAAGAAAGAAAAAGAAAGAAAGAAAGAAAGAAAGAAAGAAAGAAAGAAAGAAAGAAAGAAAGAAAGAAAGAAAGAAAGAAAGAAAGAAAGGAAGGAAGAAAGAAAGGAAGAAAGAAAGAAAGCCAAGTTTGGTACTGTGTATTGCTGTTCAGGAGTAAAATGCTGTTAAAGGAGTGAAAACGAAATGAACTGGTGATTTCAGGCACTGGAATTTTGACCCAGTTCCTAATGCCTATCACCTTCTCCCCACCCACAGGCAAGAGCCAAGCCTTTCTTGCGAAATTTCAGAAGAAAATCTCAAGGGTAAGTAATGGAAGCTATCTGAGTCTCGCCTCAGGGTCAGGTTGGTGCAGCTTGGTAAGGAGACAGCCGTCTAGGTATTTTCTAGGTAAACCAAAAGCTTCAGCCTCCCAGTCTGTCAACACAGTGCAAGATCTAATACCGACTATGAGAGGCTCCACAATGGAGCTAATGCAGACAACTAAAAAGTGTCTCTGAAATGCTGGCCTGCTGTCTAAAATTGCATCTGATCTCATTGCTGTTTTTTGCTTTCATGTTCAGTATGTTCTGTTGCAGAAGCACCTCAGAATTGAGTGATCAAGAAGTTTCTAAGTCCAGTTGGAGACACCATGACAGAGCATGTCCCACATCTGCAAACAGCAGATCCATCAGAAGCTCTAAAAGCAGGTCTAAGGAGCAGTGACAGGGCCAAGACTCACTACTGGTCTGGTGCCTCTACACAATTGTTTAAATAAACATGATGTTTGCAGCAGCAAATCTTCCCTTAAAAGACCGTGGTTCCATGGGCAGTTTGATGAGCAAGCTTTTTGTGCAGGATATTTAAGGCTTGAATTCACTTCTCCTACGGAATGGTTTCAAGCCATGCTAAGCAGGGAAAGGCTGTAACTATGTTCCTCCTTCCCAAGAAAGTTCACAGCTGATTTTGGAACCCTCAGCAGGTGAACCCTCCTGAAACACTTTCACATTTCCAAGTTTATACAGGGTTCTAGGGCTTCTACTAAGCTTTTGAGAATAAAAAAAGACCATCAGCTCATTTTCTTTGGCAGAAAATCTAGACAGAAGAGCAAAGTAGACAAACTTCTGCAAAAAAACTCAAAACCAAACAAAGTGAACAAACACAGGAATAATTTCTGCATCTGTCTTTCCCAGAATTTGAAGCATAAGGGAAGGATGACCATAGCCAAACCTGGTCCCCTAACCAGGCTCTCTGAGCAGCAGAGAGCACAGAGCAACGTGCGAGGGCGCCCGCCGTCGCCAGCGGAAAGGAAGAGTCGGGCCGAGGGCGTGGTGGAGCCCGGGGCAAGCAGCCGGCGTCCTAAAGCCCCCGGCTCTTCCCTGAGGCTGTGTCTTCCCGACTAGTGGCCTCCCGCCCGCAGTCCCCGGGGCTTCTGTTATCTGGTGACCTTGCGGAGCTGGGGAGGGAGCGCGGCTGCTCCCCGGGCTCCTGGGAGTACTTTGGACTTGTCTTGAGACACGAGGGCTCGGCGGGGGGGGGGGGCGAGGAGAGAAGGGGAGCCGTCAGCGATATTAGGGCTAATTTGCCTGTTGGTTGCAGTGAGGGTGTAATGGGAGATGGTGCCAGGAGGGAGTCGGACACCCGTGCCGTCTCTTGTTCAGTAGGGTAATAAATTCTCGCAGAAGGCTGTGCAGCTGTTTCTGCCCTGTATCAGCATTGTTTCTACCTTATAGTCCTTTATCGGGCTATAGGGAGGAGAAATCCTTAATTCGGATCGTATCTTTTAACTAAAGAAAAGTGTATGTGAAGGCTGTTAGAAGGAAAAGTGGTGGAAGCCTGTTGGGGGATGTTGTGCTAAAGCACCCATGTGTGGAGCAGAAGCACTTCTTGGCTTGCTCTGATTTCGTTTTATGCCAAAAAATATGGAGACCAATTTCTTCGTTTTGTTGCTTTCCCTTCGAATGCTTCCCTGTGTATCTCGTGTAGTTGGAGGTGTGTAGATTTGCATTTACTTTTGGTTAAACGCGTTCCTGTAGAATTCCCAGATTTCTCTGCTCCTTAAGGAGAGGGTGACCGTGCAGGGCCATGGTAGCATATTCTCTACCAGCAGGTGTTCTGTGCTTCCCAAGCGCTGTTCAAACATTGACTTGACTTTGTATTGTCCTCATCGGTGCAGTACAGCAACAGTGTTGACGTAACTGCATGAGTATCAGAGAGAGCTGCAAGAACATGGCTGAATGGACAGCTGCTCGGAAAAGGGGGTTGAGGAGTGTGTGGGGTGGGCTTTCAGCATTTGTTCTGTGTATGGGGTTTCTTTTTCTTAAGGAAGTCCTTCTCTTGCTTGGCAGCCCAGCAGGCAACAGGCCGTGTGGACCGTAAAAGTTAATCTGGGAGAGAAGACACTAAGGAGAGATTTGGCAGTATTCTGAATCTTTAAATCATTAGAGCAGCCTTTGAGCTGTGCGTGTATGTAGGACTGCAGTTCAAAAGGCTTCGGGGGCTTACCCTGCTGTGGTGGGACTTACAGAAGATACAAACGCTTTCCAATGTAGAAAGCTGTCATACTTCACTTTAGATTTCATAAGTTGCATGTATAATAAAGCCCAAAACTGAAGCACTGCCACAGGGGATAGTTCAGAAGGAATAATACGGCTGCCTCATGCTTTCTGGTAGTAAGGTTTGCTCATTCAACGGTGCCATATGTTATATATTATACCACCTGAAGAACGGGCATGTGAGAGTGAGGCAGTGAAAAAGGCAAAGTGTGGATGCAACACTGAAAAGCATGTGCGTGCCCTGAGTTAGGTGCCCAAAAAGGAAACTTCTTTCCCTTGGGTGCATGGGATGGAAGTGGAAAAAAGGAGCCTAAGTGTGAGAAAATATGTTTCTTCTCTCTGTGGCTGTAAGGAGAAGCTGATTCTGTTTTACTTTAAATGGTAATGGGGCAAGGGGAGAGCAGTCAGCTGCTGCTATGCAGCTCAAAAAGCAGATTATTCAACGGGGGGGGGGGGTGGTGGGGAGGGAGATGTAGCAGAGAAAAGCATTCTGGATTTCGTTCCTGTTCAGAGCTGACTGGAAGCTTTTTGCAGACAGCAGTATGTTTCACTCTATCTCCCTTGCTGCACAGGCATAGCACGGAGTTGATGGTGTGTGCTTTGGGTCACTTCTGGAGGTCAGCTCTGCCTTAAAGGCCATGAGGAGGAGATGTCTTTAGTTCAGATTGTACCTTCTAACTAAAGAAAAGTGTGTGTGAAGGCTATTGGAAACAGTAGTGAAGACTTTTTGAAGCTGGATGCTGTGATCAAGCACCTGTGTATGGAGCAGAAGCACCTCTTGGCTAGCTCAGATTTCCTTGAACTCCAGTTTAGGGATTTTTTTTTTTTTCCCCCCTGTCAGAAACTAGGAAGGTTTATGGCATAATGGAACCAGCTGAGGGGAAATCATGCAGATCAAAGCAATCTGTATCTGGTGCAATTAAACAAATCTTAATATATTGCCTTCCCCTTCCCCCATCTTCTTCATTCCTTTCTTGCCATGGCTATTTTATGACAGTTCACTTTTATTACTATAGCTAGGGGATAGTCCTTTTGCCGAAGGAAACCCTGGGCCTAGTCAACGCATATTTTTGGAAAAACAGGTGGACAGGAGTCTCTGGCAAGTGAGGTGAACTGTACAACCCACTTAGATCCTGACCTGCTGAAAACTGCAGCTCATCCTTCACCCAGGTCTTTCCAGGGGGTAGCCTTCACCAGCTTGTCTAGTGAAAATCTGGGTCCAGTCATCTTGATGTGTTCATCAACTACTAGGAGTGTCTGGGGTTATGGTGACTATTTACTACAGGCGAAGAAGTGAGGAAGGTGACGCTTTGTAGTTGGCGCAGCACCAGAAGACCGAGGACGGGCTGCTCAGCTGTGCAGCAATGACATTTGGAAAGCCCTGTCTGCTCTAGGGTCTTCACACAACTCCAGAGCAATAGATATGTTTGTCCTAATACCCAGAGAGGGCTTAAGGTGTGTGAGTGGCCCTTGTTTTATCCTGATGATTAAAAGCTTGATTAGGTTTACGTCTCTTCTCATGGGAGAAAGAAATGCTTGTCCTTTCATTATTTGGGAAGCAGCAGTCTGTGCACAATTAGCAATTTACTATCTGTTGAGTAAAAACTGCCTTGTACTGTCCTAGATGCTGAGAGTCTGATCAATTGATGCAGCTTAAATTTTTGATTCAAGACGGGTGATTGAACATAGCTCTTGTGAGGGAGTAAGAAGGATCTGAAGAAGCCATTCCATTTTTTGCTAGGATTATGTAGAGTCACGGAACAGTTTTCAGTCCAATAGGCGGAGTTAGTTTTATGATTCATCTGGTTAATTTATTTACTGTCTCATAAGGCAGCAGGACAGTAACTTTTCTGTTTTCTCTGCACAATTATTATAATGACATAAGCAGTAAAACAGATAAGGCCTCCAGAGACTGCATAATTTGTTTTGGCTCTTACTTGATATTTGCGGGATTAGGTGATCATGGATACTTCTGAGCTTGTCTGCTGGTTTGTACCCTCCTGTTTCCTGGTCAATCATGGCTTGTATTGAGAACATCAGCCATGAATGGTTCAGTTAGTCCAGAGTGGAAAATCATTAGTTGTATCTGAAAGACAATAGGATTTTCTGGGGGTCATATAAAAATTCTTATGCTGGTGTGTACAAATGTTGTGCTTATGCCAGTGGAAAAAAAATAAATCTTGCATTAAAAAAAAGAAGCTGCATTGTTTTTTGAGGTGGTTTTGATGAGTCAGTTCTTGGGCTAAGTCAAGCAACAGGGGTGACATTTCTAATGAGACAGACCTTCCTTTGTGTTCAGGCTATGTGATTAAATCATGATAAGATGTGGATGAGGAATACCACAGGCTGCCTTCTTTGTACAGCAGGAGAAGAAGGGGGGAGAGCAGGGAAATCCTACAGTGCTGAAGTGGGATTAAAACCTCTTCCCCTGGCAGCCCAGCCAGCACAAGCCTTTGTCGAACAGATTGGGCTCATCTTGCAGGAAGGGAGGCAATGGCCCCGGAGGCACAGAACAGGGGCAGGACTTGGACTCTGATGTGTATGTCAAGTTCAGATTTGAATGATGAAGCAGGAAGTTCAGATTCTGCATTAAATGATCCCATAAAAAGAGCTGAACCTGATTCTCCTGACTTACCTACTTACCTTTTCAGTAAGGGTGGAATGTACTACTGAAGCAACAGAAGGGAAAGTATTGAAAATATTGTGCTTTTTTTTTTTTTTTTTTTTTTCAGCTGCGGAATTGCTGAGCTCCACAGTAAGATGGACTCCATTAAGACCCAAATACTTGGGTGCTTAAAGAAACAAGTAACTCTATCCACTCTTTGTTCTGACTGCAGCTGATCGCTGGGCCTTTTGGTGGTTTGATTTTTATTTATTTATTTATTTATTTTAACAAGTCATGCTTGAACAAGGGCAAGGAGCTTTTTCATGTTTGCCCACTTGTAAATTGTTTCAGCTGCAGCTGAAAAAGCTTAAGCCTCCTATATTCCTGGATTATTCACTGCCCCCAATGAGCTGAGTAACTGTATTTCTCACAGAAGTTTCAAAGAACCAGGAGGTTTTTAGATCACCTGCAAGAGCTTGCCAAGCTTTTCTTGGGGAGAAGGGGTGAAGCTGAAGGTGATGGAGTGGTAGTCAGACAAGGCACTAGCTCCCTCAAGCAGTAATCAAGAGGCATGTGTTTTGTGCAGGGCTATGTTTGAACTTGTCTGCCATAGCTCCAGCAGAAGTCAAAGTTGTTTCCTTCAGGGACTGAAGGAGAGAGCTGCTTCATGGTGGCTTTTTGTGAATTGTCCTGCGGCGAATTCCTGTGATGCTGGGCTGTGAGGACCTTGCTGGTATAAGTACTGTGGCTTTCACTTTTTTAAGAAGAGAAATGGGAATTTAGGTGCAGGGAAGAGAATGTCAGGAATGCTACAGTTCTGTGTCCTTTTACTGGATCAGTGGAGACAAATAGCTCCGCTCTGCTCCACTTCTTAAAAACTATTTCCATTGCACAGCTCCGTAGTGGCATGCAAGGCTTGTCTTTGCTGAGCAGGGCAAGGGGAGACTTCTGTGCATGTAAAACGTGTGACTATGACTACGGAGTGTTGCACACAGAGCTTTCTCAGCGCAGTAAAAACCCTAGTCCATATGCAACAGATGGGTTCTTTCAGAAAAGTAATGATATTCTTTTTCATGTAGTTTCACTTTTGGTTTTGGTTTCTACTTCTCTTGAAATAGATAATAAGAATTTCCTGTGCTAGCTGCTCATCAGGAGAGGTCTTGGGTCCAAACAATAGTTCCTGTGTCCAGATCACTCTCAGAAATCCTGCTTCTCAAGAGTCCAGTTCGTGGTTTGAGGTGTTCATGCAAAGAGCAAGCAAGGCAATGGCTTTGAAACCTTTTCTTAAAGATGTTGCTCTG
Organism: Muscicapa striata striata; assembly: GCA_030060385.1. NCBI lineage: Eukaryota > Metazoa > Chordata > Aves > Passeriformes > Muscicapidae > Muscicapa > Muscicapa striata. Next base: position 2,153,658 of record JAREIS010000173.1, read on the forward strand.
GTCCCTCTAAGTGCTGTTTCATCTTAAAGTTCTTCTTGGGGATCTTATTAGGTGAAAATCTCATCATATAAAACTTGTCAGAGTGTAATAGGTCCCGCGCAGAAGGGAACAGAAGGTTGTCTTTTAAGTGATGTTTATGTCCACTGTCATGATTTGTTTATCCTTAGATGCTTGTTTACCCCATTATGAGTTAGAGCTAAATCTTTGCATGATTTCTTGTAGAATTAACCATAATAAAAGTGAATAAAAAGCCTACTGAATAAAGAGGCTTTAAGCAAATCATCTGCTCTATGAAGTGTAGGCAGGACTAAGCATAGATTGACTCTGCAAAAGTGTACTGCTGCTTTGTATACCATTCTTGCTGCTCAAACTGCCATAAATTGAAAGCAAATTTCTGTTGTGTAAACTAGCCAGCTAGTTTACCAAACTGAGAATGAAAGTGTTAGAACTTAGCCCCCAGAATTGACCAGCCAGAGGTACCACCTCTTACTTGTCTTCAGTTGATAGGCTGCTTCTCCTCACCAGAAGCTGTGGAAGGCTGGGAGAGGGGAGGGGGAGGAGGATTTAATGCCTTGGAGAAAACATAAGTTTGATCTTAGGAATTGGTTTCTTCTGCTCTTCATCACTTTTTCAGCTTGAGCTGGGGCTCATGCGTCAAGACCACCTGAATAGTATGTAGCTTGCTTTCTTCCTTGCTAGGCTTGCACAATGTCTGGCTCTAATGTGTGTATTGGGGATAATACTGAGCAGACTTCTTTCACTAGCTCATTTTTATTATTTATTGTAGTGGCATAACTTCGATAGGATTGTGTAGGTTGGAAAATACCATTAGGATAATTGGGTCTAACCTCTAACCCAGCATTGCCAAGTGCACCACTAAGCCATCTCTCCAAGTGCCACATCTACACATCTTTTAAATACTACTAGGGATGGTGACTCAACCAATTTCCTGGGCATCCTGTTCCAGGGCTTGACAAGTCATGAAGAAAGTTTTCCTAATAACCAATCTAAACCTCTCCTGGCACAGCTGGAGGTAATTTCCTCTAGACCTGTTGCTTCTTGGGAGAATAAAGCAGCCCCCACCTGGCTACAGCCTCCTTTCAGGGAGATGTAGAGAGTGATAAGGTCTTCATTGAGCCTCTTTTTCTTCAGGCTCAACAACCCCAGCTCCCTCAGCTGCTCCTCATCAGACTTGTACTCCAGACTTTGTTGCCTTTCTCTAGACATTCTCTGGCACCTCGATGTCCTTCTTGCAGTGAGCGGCCCAGAACTGGACACAGAGCACTCAAGGTGCAGTGTCACCAATACCAAGTACAGAGGGACAACCACTGCCTTGGTCCTGCTGGCCACACTATTTCTGACACAGGCCAGGATGCAACTGGCCTTCTTAGCCACTTGGGCACGTGTTGGCTCATATGCAGCCACGGTTGATCAGCACCCCATGTCCTTTTCCACAGGGCAGCTTTCAAGTCGCTCTTCTCCCAGCTTGTAGCACTGCCTGGGGTTGTTGTGACCCAAGGGCAGGATTCAGCACTTTGCCTTATTAAATCTTGTATTGTTGTATCAGCCCATCAATCCAGCCTGTCCAGATCCCTCTTCAGAGCCTTCCTGCCCTCCCAGCAGATCAACCTCCCTGCCCAACTTATTATCATCTGCAAACTGACTGAGGGTGCACTTGATCTGCTTGTCCAGATCACTGATAAAGATATTAAACAGGAGTGGCCTCAATACTGGAATATCCCACTGGTGGCCAGATACCAGCTGGATGTAACTCTGTTCACCACCACTTTCTTGGTCCAACCCTCTAGTTTTTTTTTTTTTTTAATCCAGCACACAGTGCACCTATCCAAGCTGCAAGCAGGCTGTTTCTCCAACAGAATGCTATAGGAAACAGCATCAACGTTTTAACCAAAGTTCAGGTAGACAATAATAATGAACTGTATTAATTTTGTCTGCCTGGTAGTCTTGGATATATAGTTCATGTCTACTGCTGTGGAATTTGACTGTAAGATGTTTCTAATAATACTGTGTCTTCCCTTGCAGGCTGGTAGAGACAAGTATGAGCCCACTGCTACATCAGAGCATGGCGGAAAGAAGAAGGGGAAGAAGGAGAGGGACATGGATGAGCTTAAGAAGGAAGTTGTGATGGTAAGAGTGTAGGGCACAGAAAGAGCAGCTTTAAGAATGTTTGCTGTGCTCAAACCCTGTGCCTAATCTTACTAAAAGAGAAATGAGCTGGTGTGCTGACAGCATGGTGTGACTGAAGGCACTGATGTACCTTTTCCTCCCCTCTGTCCCCAAGCCAGGTGTGTTGTGTTTCAGCATGATGAGCACACGGTAGACCCTCTCAAAAGGCACTTGATACAGAACCAGAGTCTGTGCCTTCCTGCATTACCAATAGCACTGTATAGATGTATTTCCTCAGCCAGGCGAGCAGTCTCTGCATAGCAGCATTACAGGTTATTTTGCTGTCATGTGAGTGGGACTGCTGTTTTCATTCCAGCTGAGGAGTTGAGGCTGTACAGCTCCATTTACTGCTGGCCTCTGCTCAGACTGACCTCAGTATTATTCTGTCTAATCATGTTTGAGGTTGTGGGGAGTGTCTCCCTTCTCCAACTGTGAAAGCTGGATGATACTGTATCTGTCTGTGAGCATCATCAGGCTTAGATCTGCTGTCCTTGGAAGTGACGCAGATTTTGTTTGTGTTCTGTGGGTTTGAGAATGGGCTTTAACATTTTTGACCCCTCTGTTAGGGGGAGGGGGATTCTAAAGGTTGCTCAAATGTTGCATTCTGTGTTCAGTAGTGATGTGTACTTAAGGCATCTGCTCCTCCAGTGCAGCCTTTTAAGTGAGGCACTGCTCTGAACCAACTCAATCCAACTGAAAAATAGCTTCGCTGTGGAAAGAAGCCTCTTTGGGGAAAGAAACACCTCCCCCAAAATAGTGCTTAATATAACAACACTGCTTAAAAATGTGTGAAATTACAGGTTTAATCTTTCATACATTCCTACCTTCCTTTCCAACTCCTTTTCTTTCCATTCTTCTCTCAACCTCCCAAAAAAACCCACCCACTCAGGTTTCACAGAATATGCTGAGGGTGTAAGGACTGCACTAAAAAAGCCTTTCAAGTACCCAAATAGTCACAAGAATACTAAAGATGACACTATGTTGAATTCCAGAGTGAATTTGAGATTTCCTTTCACAGAGAGGATGAACTGGAGTCCTGCTATCTTACCAACTGTTACAGATAGAAAGCCTGGCGTGGGGGCTGGAATTGCTGAGATCTTTTCTCAGATTATTTTCTCTTCCAATTATTTCTTGTCTTTCAGGATGACCACAAGCTGAGCCTAGATGAACTTCATCGTAAATATGGAACAGACTTGAGTCGGGTAGGTAGACATTGTGTTCCTTCCCTCTTTGCCCTGATCTGAAAAGAAACAACCACAGCTCAGAGCATTTCACAAAGGGAGATCTGGGTGGTCAGATTCTGGTATGGTTTTTTTTTTTTTCCTTTTTGTGTTTAATCTCTCCTCTTCCAGTTAAGTCTCTCAGGCTTTGGTGGAAATGTTGAATTCACAAATACTTCTCTTATCCTCCCACTGTACAACTTGACTGCAATGCCTTAGCGACTTTGCTTCTAACAAAGCTCTGTTATCTGCCTCTGAGTTGTTCAAGGTCAAGTTGATTCTTAGTGGTTTTTTTTCTGGAGGAGCATGTAATGATGACAGATGTTCCTTATGTTGCAAATGTAGTCTAGAGAGCTAGCACATGCCCAGAGACTTAATTAATGATTGCTAGTAGCAGTTAAAATTTTGCCTTCCTGCAGTAAAGAGGTGTGCAGGTATCCTAGGCTACCTTAGAGTCCAATGCGGAAGCACTGCAGTGGTTTTACACTTTCACTGTTTTTTGCTTTGCTTAATGCATTTCTTGCATGATTGTGTATAGCATCAAGTCTGCTCTTTATAACAGTACAGAGATTTGCATTTTTGTGTCCAAGAACTTGGCTTTGAAAGCTGAACTTCCTGGAAGGTTGCCATTACTTTTATGACCTCCAGCTTTCACTTATTCCATAAGTTGATACAGGTGGATGGCATTGTGCTGTTCCTCAGAGCTCAAAGTCTGTGGCTGTAGCCTTCTTGTCCTGCCCTTCTTCAGGCCCATGGCCTGCAGGCTTCTCAAGCAGCATTCAACATCCTGTAGCTCCTGTTCAGCTCTCGCATCCTGCACTTGTGTTGTGGAACCCTAGCAGCTTTGGATGTCTCCATTAGCTGTCAGCAGCTCCTTGTTGCTGTGGTAGAACCTGAACAAATTCACACCTACTTTCTGCAGTTGGTCTTGCCACAATGCCTAAAAAACCCTCTCTTGTAGGGTTTGACTTCTGCACGTGCAGCTGAGATCCTGGCTCGTGATGGCCCAAATGCCCTCACCCCTCCACCCACCACTCCTGAATGGGTAAAGTTCTGTCGGCAGCTCTTTGGAGGATTCTCACTCCTGCTGTGGATTGGTGCTATTCTGTGTTTTCTGGCTTATGGCATACAGAGCTTGATGGAGGAGGAGCCCAACAATGATAATGTAAGTAAAAATGTCTGGTTTACCTCAGCGACAGGCCAAGCAGCCTGTTGGGCTCAAGGCAGATGAACTTCCTTTATGCATTCAGTCCAGAAGCTTTTCTCATAAGCACGGGCTATTCAGTGTGTGAGCTTAACATGTTCTGGAGTGCTTCCACATAATGAAACGAACAGGCAACTTCCTTTGTGTTGTGTTAACACTAGCTTGTGGACAGCCTTTGTGTGCAAAGTGTACCTTCATGCTTGTGGTGGGGCAGGCAATTTATTTGGACAAACTAGAAGCCTTTCAGGCAGATTGTTCTCTGACTCACTTGCTCTGTTGTTTGTAGCTGTACCTGGGTATTGTGTTGGCAGCTGTGGTTATCATTACCGGCTGTTTCTCTTATTACCAAGAAGCAAAAAGTTCAAAGATCATGGAGTCCTTCAAAAACTTGGTGCCTCAGGTATGGAATAAATAATTTCCTTCAGGTCTGGCAAATCCTAGCTTGTTTAAAGGTATTAATGGTTTTAAACATCTGCAGTTGCAAGGGCTTGTCTGTTAATGTTGGTTACTAGCTCTTAATTTTGAGGTATCTGTGAGATCTGCTCCAAGTAACTACACTAATAGGTCAAGGTAGTTCCTGAAGAGCTGTGGGTTCCACCAGCTTAACAATTATAGGACACTTTCTCCATAATCTGGGGAGTTCAGTGGCTGGTGTGATAAGCACTAAAATTTGGATTCCTTCATGGACAATCTGGATCATACCTAACTATCACACTGTCACCTTGGTAACAAGGAGCTGTAATATCAAGAAAAAAACCCTTATTTTTCTTAAATATATATATCAGATATAAACATCTTAGTAGAAACCTTTTAGAAGCATAGCAAACTATTTTAATATTCTCAGATCTTTTGAGCCTTTTCCTAAGAGTTGCTTTTGACATAGATTGTTTCTTCTCTGTCTTTCAGCAAGCACTTGTAGTCAGAAATGGTGAGAAGATGAGCATAAATGCTGAAGGTGTTGTAGTTGGAGATCTAGTGGAGGTAAAAGGAGGAGACAGAATTCCAGCTGACCTTCGGATCATATCTGCACATGGTTGCAAGGTACAGTAGTGACAGGCTGTTGGAAAACTTCATTCTGAAAGAGAACGAGTTAGTTTTCTATGCTGTGAATGGGGGCTGGAGTGGAGGAGAAGGATGGGGAAGTACCTAGCAGGCATCTGTCTGGTCATGTATGACAAAGTACTCTCTTTCATGTAGGTGGATAACTCCTCACTTACTGGTGAATCAGAGCCTCAAACCAGGTCTCCAGACTTCTCCCATGAGAACCCACTGGAGACCAGGAACATTGCCTTCTTTTCCACCAATTGTGTGGAAGGTATGTTTATCTCCTACTTCCCTGAAGTATGAGCAATGATATTGAGCTGTAAGCAGTGTGAGTACACCATGAGCCTAATTCTACCATGCAAGAGCAGGGTGGAAGTTACCATCAAAGTCCTTGCTCATTCCAACTGCAGTACTGTAGAATGGGCAAACTCTACAGCACTACTGGGTTTTTTGTTCTTGCTTCTTTTAGAGGAGCAGCTATGTTGTGTGTCTTCTAGCCTGCCTGTTTTATTACGAATAGAAAGTGTTGAAGTGCAGATAACATAATGTGAACCATGAGGTAGAGCTGTATGAAGTACTACAGCTGCTGCAGAAAGCAGGAATGTCAGACATCTCTGGCAGGACTTATGTTGCAGCTCTAGATATGGGGGTAGACAGTCTTTGTGCTGAAGCTTACCCAGAGCATCTCTTCCACACCTGCAGGATATTAAGCTGTGGTTGATTTTGTTTTCTGAAACTCTAGGCACTGCCCGTGGCATTGTCATCAGCACTGGGGATCGCACTGTGATGGGCCGTATTGCCAGTTTGGCTTCTGGACTGGAAGGGGGAAAAACTCCAATTGCCATGGAGATTGAGCACTTTATCCACCTCATCACTGGAGTGGCTGTCTTCCTGGGTGTCTCCTTCTTCATCCTTTCTCTCATCCTTGAGTACACGTGGTTGGAGGCTGTTATCTTCCTTATTGGGATCATTGTTGCCAATGTCCCCGAAGGGCTGCTTGCAACCGTTACGGTGAGTGAAATTGGAAAAAAGATTGAATTTGCTACATTGCTACTTAAGAAAGTTGAGTGCTTTATCTCAGTGTGCATTCAGAGAGGTGAACACCTAAAGTAATGGAAGGTGAGTGTGTAGGGTTGGTCTTTATAAGTTCAGTGTATTTTAAATAATTGCCTGAATCCACATTAAGTTCTGCAGCAATTTATCTCATAAAATTGAGTCCCTAAGTTAGACCTGCACAGAGTCTTGGCATCGTATAGCTGAAGTGAGCAAGACTAGGAATTCTAGTCCTGCCTTCTTCTGTGCAAATAAGGGGTTTTCCTGCTACAGCTGTCAGGTTTTCTGTACCCACATGTACACCAGCCCTTCCAACCCTTAAGGGCTGGCAGGGCATCCAGCAAGGTTCATTCTAGCCCCAGCTTTTGGTCTGGGATCTGTCAGAGATTTTGGTAAGTTTGGTTTCCTGAAGAGGTAGTGAGAATATCTAGGTGTTCTTAGGTGTATGGAGAGTGGTGGTGGACAGGAGAAAGTGCTTCCATGCTGCCTTAGGAATGAACAGCAACCAAGCCAGGGAGTGAACAGTTGGGAATTGGAACCAGAGAAGAGCCTCTAGAAGGAAAGTGAGCTGGAGCGGCTCGCTTTCTACCCGAGCAAACTACAAGCCCTACCACTAGAGCTAATTTGGGCCATCTCATATGTGACTTGTCTTCACCTGTTTTGAGAACTCCTACAATTAGGAGATGGCAACTTTGACTGAAATGTTAGTCTGAGGCATGTTATTTCCTTCCTAATGCACTGAGAAGCAGGAGGCTGAAGCCTTTTCTGGAGGTTTTGTAATGAGGACAATGTCATTTAAACATTTAAACAGCTGAAATGTTGCTGTTTATTTTGCACTGGCAAGGTGAACAAGGAGTTAGGGAATCACTGCAGGGCATGGAAGCTGGTTGTCATTCCATGTGCACGTTGAGTTGGATAGCAGTGTCATTACAGCACAAGTGCACCTAACCTGACATCTTTCTTGTCACCAGGTATGTCTGACACTAACAGCCAAGCGTATGGCTCGTAAGAACTGCTTGGTGAAGAACCTTGAGGCTGTGGAGACCCTGGGTTCCACATCCACCATCTGCTCTGACAAAACAGGCACCCTGACACAGAATCGCATGACAGTTGCCCACATGTGGTTTGACAATCAGATTCATGAAGCTGATACTACAGAGAACCAGAGTGGTAAGACTGCCTCTCTGTGTTTGAGGCATTTCATTAAAAATGGGTTTTTCTGGGCCTTCCTGGACACTGGCACTTCTAAGAACCTGTGTTTGGAACTCTCCAGTCCAAGTGGCATTCACAATGCAAGGACTTCTAATGCACAGTCTAGAAAGAGCATAAAAAATTGAAACGACACATAGAAAGCTTTGCACTGTACTGTGATTCTGTTTAATCCTTAAATTCTGTATAGCCTGCCTTTTTACTCCATCGGAATTTGAGCCCCATATGTTTGTCCTGTACATAGAAATATTTGCAAAGTACCTGATTATCTTTGCTAAAATATATCTTGATGAATTTGCTCAATCTTAAGTCTGTTGACAGTATGGACAGCAGAAGTGTTGGCCCTGATAGTAATTACTTGAGGCTGGGCATAGATGGAAAGTTCTCATGTGGAACTAGATGGTTGCCTTGGGACAGGGGTTTTCCCATAACACCCAGGTTGTGTTTGCATAGTGGCAGCGATGAATGTAAGACTTCAGTAGGAAGTTTCTCCCAGTTGATAAGAATCTGGAATCTCAGTGTGTTGTGCAACTGAGAAATGCTTATCTCTCCAGAACTGTTCAATACAACCAAACTCAGGAGTTTCCTAGCTGTTGTCTACCTTGTGAAGTGCTGTGCTTGTTTATTAGCCCAGTGGTGCTGCTGCACCCTGCCCTGAACCAGCCCAAAACATCGTGCTTGTCTGCACCACTTTAAAAAGCCATTTTATTTAACACTAGTGCAAAGTAATGAGCTATAAATAAGGTTTTTTTGTAAGCCCTAGGCCTGGCAACGGTTGGCTTGATTGCAGTGGAAATAAACCTAGATTTCACTTCATGGAAAGTATGTTAGGTTATCAGTAAACTGTCTCTTCAATCTCCTTTAAAGCCAACTTAAGAGCCAGAATGAGAGAGTATCTTTATTTAAGCATTGTTCCTTTGGGAGCTATTTAATCCAGTTCCTGGGCTGATGGATAAAATGAGACAACCTGGAGGTAGAACCCAGCATCCCTTACTCAAGCCCTCTGAATGAATGTTACCTGTCCAGAATAACTTGGCTTTGTCAGTGTGTCCCTCTGTTGCTGCTGGATATGACCATTACTGAAATCTTGAAAGCAGAAGTATTCTCTTGCATACTTGCTGTTCCATCCTCTGGTCTTAGAATAGTCAGCTGCTCATCAAGTATCTGGAAAGGGAGGAGGAATGAAAGAGATGTAGTGATGCTCTGAGTGTTTCCTGTTCCTGAGGTAAAGGTTTCTTGCTCTTAAATCTGTGGGATTTTGAGATTATGTGACTTTTTTGAGGGGTGGCTTTTTGACATTTCTTCTCTGCTTTCAGGTGCCTCCTTTGACAAAAGCTCAGCCACTTGGACTGCTTTGTCCAGAATTGCAGGTCTCTGTAACCGTGCTGTGTTTCAGGCCGGCCAGGAAAATGTACCAATTCTCAAGGTGAGTTCCCAAAACAAAAGTGTTCGTCTTGTTGTTCACCACCATCCTCTCATAAAGGTAGTGAGATTACATCTTGTGGGTCACATGAACCCGCAAAATAGAGGTAGCCGCCACTCTTTAGTTTTTTCTGCAGTCTAGCACTCTTAAAGGAAGTGTGCTATGGGCAGGGGAGATGGGATTGAAAAGATGTTTTTTCCCACAGCAGAATCCTTGCCATCCGCTGCCATCTACACTCAGTTTGGGAGAACAGATATTTCAGACAGGGCTAGGAAAGACTAGAAAGCTTTCCTAGGCATTTCCCAGTATCTGGCTGTTCCAGGAATTGCTATCTCTGGCATTTGTACACTTAAAAGCTACAAATACCTGGTGCTGGGAGAAGTAAACATCAGAGCTTGGGTAGCAGTGATTGTGGGGGACTGACTAGAGACAGTCTGCTCTCACTGGCAAGTCTCCTTAAGCTTTCACTGGTACAGTGCTGGTGTAGATGCTGGCAGAGTACCAGTTCACATTCCTCTTTCTGCACTGTGACCCATCCAAGGCTGAAATTAACCATACAGTGCTTATAATCTGTCAAGTATTAGTCACGTTGCTTAGTAAACTAATTCCCAAGGGTGTTCTGGTGCAGTGGTAGTAGAGGTGATAGAAAAAACTATTTCTCCCCAGTACTCATCTGACTGCATCTTAAGTCTGCAAAATGTATCCTGAAATTAAAGAGCTGGAGTTCTTCCTTTTTTGAGGAAGGCTTGGGAGGGGGGAGTTTTGAGAAGTTTTTAGATACCAAAAAGTAGTACAGAAATGAAAAAAAAAAAAAAAGTTTCTCACAGACAAAGAGATCAGAAGGTCAAGAAATACTTGGTTTCAATTGCAGCAAAGGAAACTCCACCAGGACATTGAGCACATACAGATCTCTTGGGCTGACAGTCCCCATCTCTACCAGTCCCAAACTTTATGGGGAAGGGAGACATGAACAGATCAAATTTCTCCCAGAGGCTTGATCAGCTGGTGTTATATTGAAGTGGGAGAGCACATGAAAGTGTTTCTGTGTGCATATCATCAGTCTTCATCTCACATTAGCTATTCTTCTAAAAGTTTATCCTCCTACCTCACTTGATCTGACTGTACCTGGTTCTGTGACTTTCTCTAACCCTTTAAAAGGGCTTCTTGACTTTGCTCTCTCAAGATGGCAGGCCTGGCTTTCTGAAATGCAGTACTTGTTGGTACTAGATAACAGAATTACTTATTCTTTGCTTTCATCAAATGTTGTGTAGAAGCTGCGACTGGGCTGTGATGAATTCACTCTTAAAATCTATTTTAAATATCCAAACATCTCTGGTTGTGTGTTTTGATAGTTGTCTTTTTTTTCCTCAGCGAGCAGTGGCAGGAGATGCCTCTGAGTCTGCACTTCTGAAATGCATTGAATTGTGCTGTGGTTCTGTCAAGGAGATGAGAGAAAGATATCCCAAAGTGGTAGAAATACCATTTAACTCTACCAACAAGTACCAGGTAAGCAGGTGTCCTCTTGAAGAGAGAGAGATGCTGTGAAGTACTGGTGTAAATTTGCACACAGTATGCCTCAAAACTTGTTCTGGCACCCAAATATTGTCTAACCATTACTTGTTTGAAGACTGCTCTATAAATCTAAGTTAATAGACCATAATAGTTACTCTGTATAGGACCTGCACTGACACTAAGGTGTCAGCTGCTAACAAAGGATCAGACATGGTCTCAACCTGTGTAGCATTAGCGTACAGAACATAGAATAATTCAAATCCGGGAATAGGAACTGTTGGGAAGTGACCTTAACAGGTGGCACTTGGACACAGAAAAGGTAATTACAACACTTGTAGTTATACATTAGTGCTTAAGAACGCACACATTCCTTAGTTTGTAAACCTCTTTAAAGTGTGGGTAAATGAAAACTAGAGCAGAATATCACAAATGGTACTGAGCTGCTATAGTTGGAAGCCATTGATGTTGGTTACTTGTGTTCTTCACAGCATATGTTTATAGAATAGATTCATTTCTTCCACCCTTAGCTGTCTATCCACAAAAACGCAAATCCATCAGAATCCCGTTACTTGCTGGTGATGAAGGGAGCTCCAGAGAGAATCTTGGATCGCTGCAGCACCATTCTTATTCACGGCAAAGAGCAACCACTGGATGAGGAAATGAAAGATGCTTTTCAGAATGCCTACCTTGAGCTGGGAGGCCTTGGGGAGAGAGTGTTAGGTAAGGAAAAACAGCCTTATTACATTGGAAAAGATTTGTATTTCATGTTCCCATGCAGTCCTCACAGATTAAGTGAAGGGTCACTCTGTTCCTGCAGTGTAACCATAGTATTAAGGTCACTTCAGCAATTCCTGTAGGGACAGTCCTGCCTTTAATTTAAAAAGCAGCCTACAGGGTCTGGTCTCCCCCAGAAGTGAAGTTGCGTAGATCAAAATGCAGCAAAGCGTTTGGGACCTTACATGGGACCATACGGTATTTGGTTTATTCCACTGCACAAGAACCAAGCTGTGTCTGGGCACCTAGCAACAGCTGGTAGTTATCAGAATAGGAGTGTGACTCCTGTCTCAACAGCCCTGGCTAAACCTCTGACTAAGCTGCCCTGTTATTCTTGTGTAGCTGTTTGCAGAAGCAGTAAATGTTCACTCTCTCTGCCTCTTGATGTGTAGGGACAGAGTAAATGTGGATTTGATGTGTTACAGGATTTTGCCACTTGGCTCTGCCTGATGATCAGTTCCCTGATGGCTTCCAGTTTGATACAGATGACCTGAACTTCCCTGTAGACAAGCTCTGCTTTGTAGGACTGATGTCTATGATTGATCCACCTCGTGCTGCTGTGCCAGATGCTGTTGGCAAATGCAGAAGTGCTGGGATCAAGGTAATTTATTCCTGAGTTGAAAATCACCTCACTTCATAACTGTGGAAATAAAGGGCTTCCTTGACCTCCTGTATTTCGGTAGTGTAAGTGGATGAAGTAATTGATCAGGATTTCACTACACCTACTTCAGGTTTAATTTCTAAGTTGAATATAAATGATATATGTTCATGAAGTGAAAAATGAGTGAAATTCCAAACTGCTAGGGCACTGGCAGGTGCTGCAAGCATGGTGTCTCAAAGCACGTGATTTGGCTCATGGTGAGTTCTGCATGTGCCACAGTACTGACTAAAATGAGAGGGAAGCAAAGGCTGGAAATGAAACTGGCTCCATTAGCTCAACATTAACGATTTTTTGTCTTCCATCCATCTCAATCCCTTGCATACTGGTAGCAGGTTATTTGCCTGTACCTCAGACTTGCTCTGTGTTAGGGCTCAGGAGTAGAACAAAAGACATGTGGCCTTTTCTGTGTAAGGGACCCTGCCTTTTGGGCAGTGCTGCTCTGTAGTGCAGGCAAGGCTTTCATGGCAGTCTGTTTGCATTTCAGGTTATCATGGTTACTGGAGATCATCCGATCACAGCCAAAGCCATTGCCAAGGGTGTCGGCATTATCTCAGAGGGCAATGAAACAGTAGAAGATATTGCTGCTCGACTCAACATTCCTGTCAGCCAGGTCAACCCTAGGTAATTTCTGCTGGGAAAGGCCTGAGCTGTTCAAAGAATTAAGTATTTGCCTCTCTCCTTGCCTTGGATAACTGCTCAGCATCTCCCCCTGGAGATGAAAAGCTTGCCATTTGCTTAGCTCAGCATATTGTGATTCTTCAGTGTGTATCATGAGTTATGTGAAGAATGCACTAGACTGTCTTAAATATGCATGTCTTGTGTGTTGAAGAGTAAGATTCTAGGAGGGCAAAAGTAGCAGGATGTATGCCAGGTAGAGGAGTTGACACTAGTGCATAGCTACAAGCAGAATAAATGTGAAAAGGGGACTCCTTCCTCTTAAGGGTTAATGCTTGCTTTCATAGCCTAGCTGGGACTGAGGCATCCTCAGAAAATGTGCTTTGGCATAAGCAGACTGTTTGCAGAATGGCTGGGATGTCTGCATTGCTTAGCTTGACCCAGCCTGTGTTTGGGCTGGAGGACAGCCATGTAGCTTATGAACTGTGAATAGAGACACCCTGCAAAATGAAATTGCTTGGGATTTTTTTTTTTGTTGGGATTTTTTTGATTATTGATTTTTAAAATTTTTTTATTTTATTTTAAGATTTTGAGGGTAACTTCAAAACCCAGCAATGCAGGCTGGGATTGGCTGGGCTCTATGACTGAGCAGGTTAGCAGCTGGCTCTAAGGGTGGGGAAGGAATTGCCCTGTCTAAACTGGGTGATGTCAAGAGCTGTGTGGCTAGTGTCCTAGACCTATAAGGGATGGTATGCTGGGCTGGAGAGATGGTATTTTGCTGTAGCATGTAGGGTACCAAACCAGTCTAAATATAACATGGCATGCTTTTGTGGCCAAAGGGTGTAAATTAGTTGGAGCTGGCATGGTGTGAACACTCTGAAGAAACATGTGTCGTCAGTCACATGGTCATCAGTCTAATTGCAAAAAGGATTGCCTGCGGAAGACAGCAGCATCCTGAAACCTTGGAAGCTAACTACCTGAGCCAGAGAAGCCATTTTTTTTTCCAAGAGGCCAAGATTTGTGGAAACAACTAGTCTTTGCCTTGATGCACTTTAGAAAGCTATGGAAAGAATTAAACTGCTCATGAGTTCTTTTTATCTGTTGCTTGGTTCTATTTTGTCTTTTTCTTGGTGTTCCCTATTGCCTCTCAAATTTTGAGCATCAAACCTCTGTGCAGAGGCTGCCTTGATTAGTACTTAGCCATAGCAGAAGTTGGTCTTTCCCAAGACCACTGAAGAGCCTTATTTTTATGGGGCAAGTACTGCTAATGAGAAACTTTTGTGAAGTAAAACATGCTTTCTCTTGTTTGCAGGGATGCAAAAGCTTGTGTGGTTCATGGCTCAGATTTGAAGGACATGACTAGTGAGCAATTGGATGACATCCTGCTTCACCATACAGAAATTGTCTTTGCCAGGACATCTCCTCAGCAAAAGCTTATCATTGTGGAAGGCTGTCAGCGACAGGTAAAGAGGGGGAGAATAAGGATGTTGTATTAGAGAAATTCCCAGACATATATATGTAGCTACCAGATAGTTCTGCTGTTGAAGTAGTAGGGCTAAGTCTCTTCGGTGCCCTCATGTAAAGGGCCAGATTAAATCTTTCTGTCAGCAGCCTTCAGCTGCTGTCAGGCTGCTCTACAATACATAAATATAAGGGTCTGACAGGAAAGCGTCTTCAGTTTGTACTAAGGTTTTCTTCTGATCCTAGGATGTTCATTAGTAAACTTTGTTCCTAAATGCTCTGGATGTGCTTGGGAGAGGAGGATCCAACATGTTCATGTGTTGCCCAGTGTCTCCTTTGGAGAGAGCAGCATGGCTCTCTTGATGAGCCTGACCAGAGCAGGGGAGAGCAAGGAGGAAGTGAGGTCTCTTTACAGCAAAGTGAAATAGTTTTTTGTGCTTCATCTGAAAGGTAGGAGAAAGAAAGCTTTTTCTGCCCAAAACATCTTACGTGATGATTTCAGTCTTGCTGTTTCTCTCTTTGTGACTAGGGTGCCATTGTAGCAGTCACAGGTGACGGTGTGAATGATTCCCCAGCCCTGAAGAAGGCTGACATTGGTGTTGCTATGGGTATTGCTGGCTCAGATGTCTCCAAGCAGGCAGCTGACATGATTCTGCTGGATGACAACTTTGCCTCCATTGTCACTGGGGTTGAAGAAGGTGAGTCTATAACCTGTGGTGGTGAGTTTGCCTTTATGACAAGAGTTTTCAAGGAGAGCAGCAGTTTTCTTCCTGCCTTCCAAGTTTTATTCCTTTCCCTGGGTGTTCAACATGACCCTTTGGGATGGGCAAGAGTAGGAAGCAGCTGAGTAACAAAAGCTACTTTGTGCTGTTGCCTAGCACATGACCTTACAGTCCTCTTTGCCAGCTGAGTGTGACACATTTTCCTTCCTGATGGAGAAGCAGCTCTCAAACAGGAGCAAAACAGAGGGTCCCTCCAGGGCACTTGATGATGTCCAGAAACCAGGGCTTAGTATCCTACTGCTGTGTGCAGTGAGCCCTGATTGCTGTGACCAGAAGTGTCACTCTCAACAGATCAGGTGTTGCTGTGCATGGAGCAGTCTCACCCTTACATATGAGAGAACCCTTTCATTTGCTGCACTAGCTAGCACTTTACCATTTGCTGTTAGCAATTAAAGCTGCCTGCGAGCTGCTTGGCTGCCTTCTGCTGATAAGTGAAAGTTACTCTGTTCTCTCTTCCTTGCCCCAGGGCGTCTGATCTTCGATAACCTGAAGAAGTCTATTGCCTACACATTGACCAGTAACATTCCTGAAATCACGCCGTTCCTGATCTTCATCATTGCAAACATACCCCTTCCTCTGGGAACAGTTACCATCCTCTGCATTGACTTGGGCACTGACATGGTGAATGTGGTTTCTTTGCCTAAAGAAAAGAATGTGGATGTTCTTAGGTACCCTAAAGAAAGGACATGTGGAAGGAAAATGCTTAAATACAGTTTTCTCTAAGGTTCTGATTTAAAGCGACTATCTGATACTCCTTTTATTCACATTAATCTCATGGCTCTTGAGTCTGAAGACCTTTCAGCTGCCTGTAAGGACAAACTGGGGAAGGGGAGGGGGTAAGGTTCTTTTGGAATAGAGTATCACATCTAGGGCTTTTGAGGAGTGCTGTTTCTCGCACTGAATGCATGGGATGGAGAAGACTCTATACAGTGAAGAATTGAAACTCTTAACAGCAGTTCTGCCACCCTCAGGTCCCTGCTATCTCCCTGGCATATGAGCAAGCAGAGAGTGACATCATGAAGAGGCAGCCCAGAAATCCCAAAACAGACAAGCTGGTGAATGAACGGCTGATCAGCATGGCCTATGGGCAGATTGGTAAGCTGTTTTCTTTGGCACCAATTTGAACTTAGTGGTAGCAGGAGTTGTACACAATCTTGAGTCAGTGACTGTTCTGCTTATTTTGGTAGGGTTGAGGTTTAGGGCGTGTAAACCAGAACCTCAGACTGTAAAGAGCTTGCCATGGTTCTTCCCCCATGGCTTATAGTGGTGGCTTGTGCAGCTTGATCCATTGAATCGCTTTCACAGTAATTTTGTTTAATTGCACAGCACTGTAAAGGAACTGGCTGAGAACCAACTCTCCTCTGGTTCAGACTTGTTCAGCAAGAACATAGATCCCATTGTTAGTTTAATTAGAAGTAAAGGATTCTCTCCAGCGTATCCCCAAACACACAGCATTAGGAGCCTTGATTAAAAGCAGCTAAAGAGATGTGCCCAGTTCACAGGATGGGAGCTCATGCTTAATTGCTGCAGACCTTGGGAACCTTCTTGACTGTATTTTGCAAGGGTTGGGTGTGGGCAAGGCATAATGAGAATTCAGAGGGAGTTTTATCTTATGTCTTTGAGTGTGGTGCCATCGCAGCATAGGGCAGAACAGAAGTAACTTTACAAAGTTGGGGGCAGAAGCTGTTCAGCACAAGGGTTGCAGATGAGTTTGATGTTAGTATGAACTATTTCTACAGCTGCTGATAGGGACACTCCCACAAGGAGTAATTTTTAAGGTGGTTAGGGTTTCTTGCAAGCTGTTGTTGTCTGTTATAATTGCTCTGCAAGTAGCTTCATCAGTCCTTTCTTCCTGGTTTAGGTATGATCCAGGCCCTTGGAGGCTTCTTCACCTATTTTGTAATCATGGCAGAGAATGGGTTCTGGCCTTCTGGCTTGCTAGGGATCAGAGTTCAGTGGGATGACCGATGGATTAACGATGTGGAAGACAGCTATGGGCAGCAATGGGTAAGTTTTGAGGCACAGCTTTAGAGGCTGCCAGCCAAAATATTAATGCCTGTTGAACTTGGTGTGAGCACCAGAGAGCAAAGGCACCATATCTGAACAAATGCTCTCTGCTTTGTCTGCTTTCTAGACCTATGAACAGAGGAAAATAGTGGAGTTCACTTGCCACACAGCCTTCTTTGTCAGCATCGTGGTTGTGCAGTGGGCAGACTTGATAATTTGTAAGACCCGAAGAAACTCTGTCTTCCAGCAGGGGATGAAGTAAGTTAGCCTGTGCATGGAGGATTTAGAATTGGACTGTATGTGCTCTGCAGTGCACAGCATTCTAGTCCTTCATCCCAGCAGTGTCTGGGTGTTTTGGCAAAAGTCTTGATCAGAGCACCTTGCTAGCGGGTAAAAGTAGACTGGGTGCTCTCTTCCTTGTACTTGCTTGTAGGCTTGCAGTTGTCAGGCTGAGACAAAAAAAGTGATGGCTTCTGTTGGCATTGTCTGTGGGAGCTAGCCCACCTCAAAGGACGCTGACACTCCAGGACACAGCCTTGATCTCTTGATCTTGTACATCAAGAGATCCTGTGGCATGAATCCCAGCCACCTCCTGAATTTGTGATGAAAGCAATTGCTGGTTGACTTGATCATGAACTATCTCTGAAGAGACTTAAAATACCATCATGGCAACTCTGCTGTCACCTTGGCTCGATGGCTTGGTTGTCCTCACCTGATGAAATTCTGGGCTGGACTGGAATGCCTGTTTCCATTCACTCCCATGTGGCAACTAGGTGTTTTTTAGGATGTCATCTCTGAAAGTACTTTGTCCCTGACTTCTTTCCTGTTTCTCCTAGGAACAAGATCTTAATATTTGGTCTCTTTGAGGAGACTGCTCTGGCTGCCTTCCTGTCCTACTGCCCTGGAATGGATGTTGCTCTAAGGATGTATCCTCTGAAGTAAGTTGCATCATGCTTTTTATGTAACAGATTGTACCACAGAACAATAGTGCTTGGCTGGGGAGATGGATAAAAGTAGTTGTTAACTATAGGAGCATCAAACCTAGTTTTGAGAGTTCAGACTAGAGGGTGTCAGTGATCCTTTGCTGTCCTGTGGCACACCAGGGTTTTCTTCATTGTGTGTGAAATGTTTATGAGGAGCCTCCTATTCAGTGTCTCACTAAAAATTGGTGCTACAACTTCAGTACCAGTGTGCTCTAGTGCAGCTGCCTCTTGCACTTGTTTGCATGGAGTATTTTTATGGGTAGTGTACTGCACCTCCAAAGAAAGCCAGTTGTATTGCTGTAAATCATAGGCCAGATGACTCTTGGGTACTAAAAACCTGCTGATGGTGTTTTGTGCCTTTTTTCCTACATTCCTTGGGAAGAGAACAAGTAGTAAAATCTTTTAAAAGCTGCTACGTAGATGCAGATGACCAGTTGATGCACAGTAACTTTCCTCATGGTTGGGAGGGTGCCAACATCTTATGTGTTGCTCAACAGCATTGCAACACTTTGTGGCAAGGTTTAGTCTTAAACCAGAGGACTGTTAAGTGTCAGGAAATCTTCATGGAAAAAAAAAAATCCTAGTACATCTTGCATTCCATTCAAAGCATTGCCTGGAGTTGGGGTGCTGAAGTGTGAGCATTTCCTAACAAGAAAGTTGGCCTGTGCCCAGTGCCTGCAGCAGCTGTGTATGTGTAAATCATGGGGGTAACAATACAGTTCCAGTGAGCAAGGCTCTGGGCACAAAGGTTGTGTACTTAGAGGAAATACTGCTTGATGATTGCTTGATAGGTGGGGAGGTGCTGGTACAGAGATGAGCAAAGGTGCCATGACACACCTTGTGTTGGAATTACTGTCCAAAAGTGGATTAATCTAAGGCAGCAGGAAACCTGGTGCTAATTCTTGGCTTGGAGAATTCTTGACTGAGCCCCAACCAGACTGAACTGGCAAGCTGGGTCATGCCAGCCTTCTTGCACTTAAGTGTGCCATCAAGTCAGAGCTGTGCCAGGCAAAGAGCATCTCCATAACCCGTGTTCTGACTGTTTCCTCTCCCAAACAGGCCAACCTGGTGGTTCTGTGCTTTCCCATACTCCCTCCTCATATTCGTGTATGATGAAGTCAGAAAGCTCATTATCAGACGCAACCCTGGCGGTAAGAATATGCTGCTCATCTGTGTTTCCTTCCCCACCTTTTCATACTGCTGAGTTCTGCAGAAGCCCCAGCAAAGCTTGGGGATCCCTAAGCACTATTTGGGGCTGTATTTTGCTGTGTTTTCCCCTTCCTCAACATTAATTGTGCCGTTACCTCAAATTAAGGACTTCTTGCTGTCCCTACATTCTCTCCCATTATATAAAACTACAGATGCACTGAAGTAGATGGAAAAGACTTCTTGGATAGTTCTAGAAAGCTGGAAGAGCTCCTGAAAGCTGGAGAGCATCAATTTGGCAAGATTTTCCCATTGTGACAGGTCACTTATTAGATCAGGTGCAACAGTGCAAGTTTTCAAGCGCCTAAAAGGAACTCTCATGAACCTTGTATTTGGTTTGCCTTGAGACTAACTCTTTCTCCCTCTTTTTCCTTTAGGCTGGGTGGAAAGAGAGACCTACTACTAAAAAGTACCTGTAAAACATTCCACGCACAGCCCGTGCCACCTCTCCACCATCTCCCCTGTGTGCATATTTCATCTTTGCAAGAGCAGAATTGTGCCTGAAGAAGGAGTGAGCTGAAAAACTAAAGGAAACATGAAGAAACATGGACTGGAGGAGAAAGCAAGGGGGAGGTTGGGTGTGGGGGAGTGTCTGACCATCAGTCCAGGGAGATGAGAGTTTGAGTAGTTTTATGTGCCTTTATGTTTTTGTAAGAGGAAACCGAAGATTTTATATGTGGATTTTTACAAATAAAGATGGATTATAAGAGGATGCCCCCACATGGTCTAAGATGGATGCTTTTTTTTCTCAAGGCAAAAACTGGTTTAGGGCAGCTTCCCCACCCAGCTTAGGGTGTGGTCATGAGTGCAAGGGTTAGTCCCTGGCTTCCTGTTTTTGTGATAGGGAAGCAGAGCTGCTTGGTCCACAGACAACAGCCTGTGTAAAAACCCCGGTACACCTTACTCTAGCTCAGTGCTTTATATGACAAACTGTTTGCCAGCATTTGCATCTCACAGCCTAAAGCTCAGGAAGCTTCCTGGTTTCTGACTGTGCATCTTGGCTTCTTTGGGCAAATGGAGCTCAAGTCGAGTGGAGAGAAGAGCTGGCCTGCCTTGAGGGGCTTTTTGCTGGGTTCTGAATGAGAACAGGCTTCCACTGACTGGCACTTGGATCCAAGCAGCCTTGTTCTCAAAATTGACACTGATTTTATTGCTTGCTTAGCCAAGCAAGGGATAGTGTTTCCTGGTGTCCTCTGTGCATGGCACTTGCCCCATTCTGATACTAGCTCATGCCTTCTGTGGAATGTGGGCAGGGGCTGATCATGGATACTGCATCCTCCACTTCTGAGGATGGTGTTGCCATTGTCTGGGGTCCAAGCTGTCTCTGTGAGCTGAACTGAGTCATGCTGCTTCCCTCTGAGTATCTAACCCTTTTCTGTATGCTTTGATTTACTGTTAATGCCTGTATGGCTCATTTTTTTGAGAACTCTCAGAGAGCTGGCGTTTTGCATGTGGGCAATCACCTTGAAGTTCTAACTATTCATTGCTTCTAGTGCTATTATGCTAAAGCAAGGTGGAGATGCTTCAAGCCCTGTTCCTGAACTACTGGTTTGTGCCCCTCTTAGAATATGTGTCTACCTCTGCAAAGGATCACTAAACCACAACACTGAAAGGCTCTGCAATTAAAACTCCAGGTTGTCATCTCTCCTTCCTCATAAGTCTTTGGTTTTTGAAGGTCATGTTTTAAAGTGTCATGTACTGAACAATATAAACTCAGAGAGCACTAGCAAGGGGAAAAAATGAGAAGTTGAGGGTGGCAATTGTTTCAATTTGTCTTGGATACTCTACTGTGGAAGCCCCAGTTGGAGATGATTAAAAATAGTAATAGTCTTCCAATTGTTGGGAGTCTGCCCATGCTAATAACTGTATTGATGCAACTGAGTGTGAGGTGATCCCAGTTGGGAAGGGGAGATGATGAGTTGCACTAAGGCAGGAAGAAAAAAGGTGGGGATGTATGTTACTGGATCTGAGGATAACTGAGATGTGATGCAGAAATGATAGTCCACCCAGGTGTGACACTTCTTGACTCTGGTATTACACTTCCTTAAGCATTTTGGTCAGTTCCTGAGAGCGCAACCATGAAATTGCAAAATCAATGTTGGTTGTCAAATGCTGGCAAAAAAAAAAAAAAGAAAAAAAAAAGAAAAAAATGCTGTTATTGTCCCTGACATTTCAGCTTTAAATAGCCTTAGCAATGGGCTTCTTACTAAGACTCAAAGGTGTAGGTGAGGAGGGACCCCTGAAGGTCCAGCTGCCACTCCAAACATCGAGGCCAGAGCTGAACCCCTGCCCTGTGGCTCCCAGGACTCCTTTTTGGGCTGTCCTCATGCTGCACTGTAGTTGAGGCTCCTTTCCAGACAGCTCCAACTGCATTTCCTAGGAATGCTTTTTTGGCTACAGTTGCTGCTCAGGAGTTCCACCTCACCTGAACATCTCACACCAGTCCAGGAGCATTTCTTGCACTTCATGCTGTGCCTCACCAGTTTAACTGCCATCTTCCAAAAGAAAGCTAAGTCAGGAAAAACACTGACTCATGTTAAATTAAAGTTTCACCCTACTGTGCTCTGACATCCTTGCCTGGATAAGGGGCTGAGGGAGCTGTGACTGGACTGAATGGGGCTTTAATGCTTGGGGAAAGGGAGCAGGTAACCAGGACCAGGGTAGTAGAGAAGGCAATGGAAGGACATTCTATCTTGGCTCTAGGTGCTGGTCAATATTCATAAGATAGGTAATCAGAGAGCATTTACAGCAGCTTCCCTTTAGCACAGTGAGCTCTCATCACATGCCTGAGCTCACCCTTTTCTCCCACCCTCTAAGGGCAGGATGGGCTTGTGATGGCAACACCATCTCCTTTAGCCTAAAGTGACATGGAAGATTTTGCGTGAGATGCCCATGACTCACCACCCAGCAAAGGCACTTGAAATAGCATCAGTGCCTGAGTGGATGGACACTATATGTCTGTGCCAGAATCATGCATATCCTTTGCTGGAGGTGGGGGCCTGAGGCAGAAGGAGGAGGGCAGGGCATAGGGCCAGCTGGGAATGGTACCCACCAGGATGTGGGAGCCTCAGCAGCCCTCTACAGAGCAGTTACCTCGCTCATTGCTGGGCTCTTGCAGTGATGGTTTTTTCCCCAGTAATCCTTCGTTTTCACAAGATCTGCCAATTAGCAAGAAGAAAGGCACTAGTCTCTCTGGGGGACCTGCTCCCCAGCACCATTCCTCTAGGGATAAAGCACTTTTCTGCCAAACTTGACAGCAGGCAGCGCTGAGCTCCTCCACAGTGCTCGCTTGCCCCTGACTCCATGGCCTTGAAAACAGAAGAGCAAAACATCCCTCTCCAACATATTAGACCTCTGAACCAGCTGATTAGCCGAAGTGGAAAGCAGATTAACCCCAATTAGGTGAAAATGTAGAAACAATTATATTCAATAAAGCTCTGTGGATAGGCTTCCCAGGAGTCTGGCTTTGAACATGCATCCCAAGGACCTTCCATAGCTTATACTCACAGCTTCTTACTCCATCAGCTCCTAAATTCTACCAATGTTTAGAGCTCCTTCTGTGCTCTCCCACAGCTCACTGCTGCAGGCTTGCTCAGATCCTGTGTGTACTTGCCTCAGATGTTGCTTTGTTCCCCTACCTCTCCTCCAGTCTCTGCAGCCCCCCTTCTCTTTCCCTATCACTCCATGTGCCACCCCAAGGGCCTCTGGACTCCTGGGCTTTGCTGATGAAAAGTATGGCAGAAGGTCTGTATCTGTGGAAAGTTTTTAGTCCCTATATGGAAGGATAGAAATCCTTCTCATCGCAATCATCTTCACTCCCATGAGATCACCTATCTCCCTGCTTCTTCCATCTGGCTTTCCAAGCATAGTAACACCTTCACTTGCATGAACCTTTAAGCCCTCTCACTCTGCAAAAGGCTGGAAAAAAAATACAGCTGATTTGCCCAGATCTGATAACAACTGTAGAATCTTGCATTTATGTGCTTCCTTTCACTTTAGGAGGCCCCACATTTTCCTGCACAGTACACAAAACTTTTCCTCTGGGAGGCTTATGCTGCTGTCTGGCAAACAGCCCAGAGGGGAGATCTAATCAGGAAGGGGATACTGAAAAACCCTCCGGTGAAATGCCAGAACTTTCCAGCTATAGCTGGAAAACAGTTGTGCTTCCTAGGCATGCCTGGGAAGGTTGGTGTCACCTCCCAGAGGTTTGCCTAGCCAGCATCCCCATGTCCTATGTGCTTGCTAAACTGGATCCTTGATGCACTGAAATAAGCTAGAAAATCAGGGATGGTTAGAAAATCATCAGCCATGGGGAATGGGAAACCTCTCCACAGGCACAGCAGCTCAGCTTTTCCCTTTACCGTGGCAGAGGACATTGAACAGCCAGCAGAAGAAAACCCCATAGCTGTTTTTTAAAAGTTAAAGGATAAAAAAAAGAGGCATTCTAGACAGCGTGTCACATTCATGGACTGGGATCCATAGCTGACAGGAATCAGGGCTAAAAATAGACACCAGTGCTAATGGGCTCGGAGCAGCCTTTGGCAAGCGAGTCCCAAGGTGAATGATGAAATCTAATACGCATTCTGTCCCTAACAAGTGTGGTTTCTATTGAGGCTTATTTACTTTGGTCTTCATACTTGCTGAACATAGGATACGAGTGTTGGATTTCACAACTAAACGGAGCTGGACCTGATGGGGGGACAGCCAAGAAGTCAACAGGACCACTGTTGTGGAGGATGCAGCTCCACACGGCTCAGCAACAGCACTGGCCAAAGGAGTCCTGGTGGTGACTCTTGCCCAGATAAACTCACCCAGCTCAGTTGTGACTCCCCTTGGTGACTTGGTTTTCACATAACCTCCTGAAACCCTTCATTCATACAACACCTGCTAGTCTATCCACATGTATCTTTGGTGATAGGTATTCTGTGGTGATGATCTAATAGTTTTCATCCAACCAATGCCCTCCTGCATTAGCCTATAAATCCAGTCTGGCTGAGGCATGATGACAGGGCTCCTTTCTGTTGAATAAGCATTGTGAGGTGCTCTTGATGGCTTCGTCCCATGTGTGAGAGAATGAGCAGCACCTGATCTAGAGAAAAAAGAGAGCAGCACAGACATTGTCTCAAGCTATTGTCTCAAAAACTCAAAAAGTATTTTGAACCAACAAGTTTATACTTATCTGCCCTGTGTATGACATGGCTCGGGTGTTGATCTGATCTGATAGGCTTTGATCTGATGGCAGGAGGCTTACCACATCATCAACCTACAACCTGAAATGGCTGAAAATAGTCTTCCCACAGCTCCATGCTGCCCCAGCAGGCAGAGCTGGGCCCACAGGCAGAGGAGAAGGGAAAGGGAGTGCTCAACAGACAGCTGGGCTTTTTCTTTCCAGTTAGGGTATTTTCTGCTGTTTTTTTAAAAATTGTATCTACAGCTGATCATCCAGGGATGTTTTTCTGTTCCTTTTAAATGCCTTTTCCCCTTTACAAAGTACTTTCTAAAAGCAAGCCTATACAACAACCAGTCTGAAACATGGTTTTCCCAGCCTATCCTTATCACATGTGCTTGCCTGATGCTCTTACTTCTCTGATCTTCCAGGGTTTTTGTAGGAGGCAATTAATCCCGAGAGAGATTAAAATAGATATGGAGTTTTTCCTTGGAGCAAACATTTCCAAGTGACCTTCCTTCTCCTCCACAGTGAAAATTTACTATCTCGGACAAATCACTCCCAAAGCAACAGATACCACATGAAGGCTTCTGGCAAAGCCTTCTAATTACCATAGGCCTGGGGTCAGGAACAGCTCAGCTGAACTGCTGGCAGTCAGAGCAAACTACTGGGAACACTGTGATCACCTGGAAATAATGAAGGTACGATAGCAAACAAAGAAAACTTAATACTGGGATGACCACCCTCAGGATCTGCTGGGGATGATCTGTTTTGGTCACAGACAGAACAGTCAAGGCAACGTCCTCACTACCTCCTCTGGTAGCATTCAGATAGCTACAGTTTGCCTGAGTCTTCCTCTTTTTCATTCTAGATTTCAGTGTGCTTTTGTAATCAGCTGCCTGAACTCATCCACATCTCTAAACTCCCACGCGTCATTACTGGAATCAAAGAACTTGCACTGGTGTCACCCTTTTCATGCCATGGGTGAGATCCCCAAATTACAACCAAATTTGGAAGAAGCACCCAGAACCACTTCCTGCTCTCAGTGTCTTAACCTTGAGTTGCCCCCTACATGAAGATCTCCACTCAGTGCTGCATGCACGGGGTTGCTGGATTCTCAGCTGACATCCATGAACCCCCCTCCCAAGAACACACACACGTGGTATGTAACAAACACGTCAGGTTTTTCTGTTTGTGTCATCCTTAAGGACTGTCCTGTATTCAGTCATATCAGTGAAATATTGACACCTGAACACTCAGGCAAGATCTAGCTGTTCAAATATATGCCCACAGAGGTCTTACAGCTACAGCTCTATAAATACAGCTACATAAATATTCTTTTGCCTGACCACCTTTCAGGCTTGAATAGGCTTGTTCTGCTGTCAAAGCTGAAAGCTCAGCAATGCTCTTGCTCCCAGGGTGTCACTGGGGCTTGAGCCCCAGCAGCTCAGCATCCAGCTGTGCCCTAAGGGAGATCAGGGAGCTGGCTCTGGATACCCTCCAGCAGCATTCTGGGAAGGGTGCAGCAGTCCCCAGGGACAGGGATTGCATTATATGTCCAATAACACAGGAAGAGACATGTATTCTACCCAGAGTTGCACAGGAATTAACTGAATTGCCAGCAGACCTGATCAGCAGTTTAGGACATGCCTTGGGCCATAAGTATGTGATGGTTCATAAGGGGTGAGGGAAGTAAAGCCAGTCTTGAGAAAGAAACGCTGCTACAGTCAAGAGAAAGGAAGGAGTAAAGAAAAGCCTTTTCTTTCACAGCTTCATGACTAACAAATCTTGAGCAGCAAAAGGGAGGTCAGTCCTATTTTGTATTTCAGGCTAACATTAGTGATTCCACCCTAATAAGGCATGTCCCACCTTACTGAGGAACAAAATTGTTTTCAGATGCCATGTGTGTGTTACTGTTAGAAAAACTGCTCTTCACAGGTCTGTGGGATGAGCTTCTGCACCCACGGAGTGTGCTGGAGACACAGCTCTCCAGTCCCACAGAGGTGAAGGGTAGGTGTCATGGTAGGAGATGTGGCATGGGCAGAAGAAATGCCTTTGAGCTTCTGTACAGTATGTCCCACCTCAGCCCATTGGTTCCCCTTGAAGCTGTTTCTCCTCCTGGTGCCTGTTTCTGACATCTCCTGTGTACCCTGGACAGTCATGGTGTAGGCTGAGGCTGTTCAGCAACACATTGTTTGTATCCCCTTTCTTGCCAAAATAAGTGAGGAAAAGGATTTTTGCTTTGCTTCGCTGTGAAGCACTTGGGAGCAGATTGTTGCCATAAATGAGCACTTGGTTGCCATAAATGGCAACATTTTTCTGCTCTGTGGGGAAAGCTGTGTCACCCTTGGCACCGGAGTATAGAGCTAGCCAAATTAGAGGTATTCCTCTGTACTCACATCATTCTCAGCTTCCCATACCTCTCACTACAAGCCAAGGCCATGCATTAGGGAACACAGGTCAGGGGATGAGAGGTAGGAGGGGAAGGAGTTCTTAGGAGAAGATCGAATGTCACAAATCATATTTGCATTCATTAGGAAGCAGTAAAGAAGCTAGGCAAGCAGGGCAATTAGAGATAAGGGTGAACAACACACTGTTCCCAGACCAATGTCCTGCCTGCTGGTGAACTGGTGAAAGTGGGGGTGCAGTGCTATGCATTCTTAACATTTTGTTCTCCCAACTGATGCCAGCTCAGTTCTTATCAGATATCTCCATGGCCAATGATTTTTTACACAACTGAACTGCATAGGAAATAATCATAAACCTCTGTCCAGGCAGCTGAGCAGAATGTTCCCTTCCTGGCCTTCAAATATTTGTGGCTTTACCTTTTCCACTCTTCCTCACTTAATCTCTTTTCTGCCTTGCACATTCAAGGCTGAGTTAAATGCAGTTAATGAACTTCAGACCAGATCTTCCCTCCATTCCTTGGATCTAGTCTGACCTCCTCTTCCAAACAACACAAACTTATCTTTATCTTGAGCACACTCTTTGGTGGTTCCTTGCTGGTCAAACAAACTTTAAATTGCAGGGATAATACAGCCAGCATGCAGACCTGGAGCTGGGGCAGAAGGGCACAGCCAGAACAAGGCAGACATCAGCGGCAACCAGCATGGCAACAGAGAGGCCACGTTTTCCTTCCAACTCCCCAACTCTCCACAGCAAGAGAATGCCCCCATACACCCTGTCTACTGAGGAAAGCTATGTCCATGATCAAGGATGCTCCCAGCTTGATAGTTTGCATGAGAAAAAATTCTGCAATCTTGGCAGTGCTGGATGAGGTGGAGGTGCATCTGTTGCCCACCACCACCATTTCAGACTCAACATGGAGGTCATCTTGCAGCCAGCAGAGCTGTCTCTGACAGGAATCTGACCTTGAGCATCCTGGCTTGACCTCCCAGCAGAAGTGGCACCTGAAATTCCCTCTCAGGTGGATTTTGGCCAAGGCTCAAGGATGCTTTTGGTGCTATTCTTCCTTTACGCTGAACTTCATGAAGCTGTGCTTGGTGCCACCGCACTGTGCAAGAGAGACACTCTCCTTGTTCTGCCCTGTGTCCAACTCTCTGCTAAAGCAATATTTGGGGAGTTCAGTTATGTGTGCCAAAGCCAGGGGAGCTGAGGACACAATCCAACTGCTTCCCTTTAGATTTTGCACTCCAGGATAAGGAAGCTTTCCAGTAAGCACTCACACCCTGGTGATAACAGTGACAAAAGCACACTCCTGTATAGGTTAACACGTGATGATACTGTTAAGTCAAACAAGGGGCTGCTTTGCCCTCCACACGTGCATACCACAATTTGAGACTTTTTCACAACTCCCTGGGATTAGTCCTACATATTAGGCAACAAGGACCATGTTAATTTTGGCCAGGCAGTGCTGGCTTCTATTTACCTTGGGCTGCTCTGCCCTTGGCTATGGACGCCAGGGGCTCCCCTGTTGCAGTGCCCTCACTCTCAGGGCACAGAGCACTGTCTGGGGTTGTCAGTGATTCTGGACCGATTCAGAGCCTCAGGATCTTTGAAAGAGATTTCTGTGTTCCATACATACATGCATACATACACAAACATACACATTTATACAGACATCTGTACAGACATCTCTGTAATCTGTGTCTATTTATGCACATGACCTCACACTGTCATAGTTGCCCTCCACTGGAAAGCTTCTTGACACTGTGATAGCAGGGTTTCTGGGAGATGAGCTGTGTAGCAAGCTTCTGAGCCAGTTTAGGCCCTATTTGGGGTCTTTTTCAGAATAAGCCAGATAATTTCCCATTTCATCCATTCCTCCATTTTACTGGCAATGATAGGCATCAGCAGCCATCGAAACTGAATCTCTTCTGTGCTGTCTGCTCTACTACAGCACTGTTGAACCAAAGTCAGTCTCATGCACTATCATATTATGGCATCAGCTCTATCCAGCCACGTTTAGATTTTTGTGGCTTGCATGGCCTGTGCTGGGCCCACAGGTCTGTGTGCAGTCATCCTTTGTCCACACACTCTGCTCTGCAGGTCTTAGCTCCCTTTTTTGCAGTGCTGTGGATTCCCAGCTCCACAAAGAGTTTCAGGACACTATTCACTCAGGCATAGCCATGTTTTTAAGGGGGGATGCACTGTGTTGCTTGGCACAGCCAGAGTTAGTTCTGGCTCTCCAGCAGTCCTTGTTTTCAGTTCCAGCCATGGGCTGATCTCCTCTAAGGGAGCTGGCTATGCTCCTCTTTTCCTTTCTCCTCCCCTAAAACTACTAAACCTATTAAGCACATCAGAGCCAGCCAGTGTAGACTGTTTCTCGAGATCTTTTCATTTAATCACACTTTTTGCAAACACTGAGTGAAACAGTCTTTGATCTTCCTCTGCTGCTTCCCAGAGCTCTTCTGGACTTTAAGACCTCCAACCTTTTGCTCTGATGTTTTCTTGGAATGTCTGGCACTGTGTGGTCATCAGAGATTACTCAGTAATTCAGTTATTAATTTGCAGGACAGAGGCCTGCCTGTGATCAATAGGAGGCACCTTTTTGTTTATTACATGCAAACTCTGCCCCTTCTCTGTCCCAAGAAATCCTTCCCAGCACCTCTAACTGATGGGAACTTTTCCAAACAAAAGC
Organism: Muscicapa striata striata; assembly: GCA_030060385.1. Taxonomy (NCBI): domain Eukaryota; kingdom Metazoa; phylum Chordata; class Aves; order Passeriformes; family Muscicapidae; genus Muscicapa; species Muscicapa striata. The sequence goes on from JAREIS010000173.1 coordinate 2,183,267, forward strand.
ATGTAAGCACAGGAGTGCAAGTTCCCAGCTCCTTACAACAGCAGGACTAGATCTGCCAGGTGACATCCTGGGCAACCAAGTCACATTCCCATAATTCTTCCCTAGCTGGAAAAAACAAAGATTTCTTTTCCCTGGCTTCAGTCTGGACACTGGTTTACCCCTGAATTCATGAACAAGAGATATCTTTGAGAAGTTTCCCAGCTCAAGCTGTACACATCCCAGCTCTCTATCTGTGGCCAACTTCAGAGAGTCAGCCAGAACTGCCCTGATTTTACAGGAATATGCTCCAAAGAGAAGCAGTTAAGCAAGTAGTTTGCAGATAGAGATAAAATCTAGGCCACCAGCATGTCTTCCTCTGGACCATGCAGACACTAGTCACATCTGTGATGGAGAGGAAACTTCAGAGAGTGGTCATAACACCTGGATAGCAGCTCAAGAGAAAAGGGAAGCTGTAGCTCAGCACCTGCTTCTATGCACCAAGCATGCACTGTTACAGGTGCCACAGACACTGGCAGTCACGTGACAATGTGACCTGTCCCCTCTCCCTCACCCTATTCACTGCCTGGGGCCCTGCCAGTGGGAGCCACAGGATCAGGACTGAATTTTTAGTAGACTGGGGAAGGCCCTGTCTACTTTTGTCCAGTGTGGATGGGTGGGGCAAGGGCAGGGACACTCACCTCAGCTAGCTCCTGCACACGGAGCTCCTGGCTGGCTCTTGTTCTAGGGGTTATATAATGACAACACAAGCCAGCAACCAAGCACCGCTCCACAGCCTGGCTTCCTTGCTTGTGTTCTCTGCCAATACCAGCCCCCAGCAGGGACTAGCTGTGGCATCTCTCCTAACCCCAGAGGAAACTTACTGGAAGACCCTGATCCAGTGTCTACCCAAGATCCCGGTAGCCTGAAAGAGCAAGATGCACAATCCCATTCATTTGCGTGGACATGACCCAGCTGATGCACACTAGTGGTGGTTTCAGTGGCTAACATTGTTTCTCTGAGAGCTGTATTGGGAAAAATATCTGATCTTTCCAGCATAAATATAAATACGCAATATAAATACGCAGCTGTTTCCTCCAAAACAGCATGTGAATAGGAGGGAGAGGAGTGAAATTGTATGCGTGCATTTGTGGTGCTTGTGCTACAGAGAAAAAGGGAGACAAAATGAGGCTTAGGGCAAAATACAGGAAGCGGAAGAAAAACAGCACAAAGCAAAGGTTGCATTCATTGAACAGGACTTGTATTGGTATCTTGGCTGCTGTTTGACTAAGTTATGGTATCACAAAATCCCATTCTCCTCCCAGGGAAAGAAACCCTGCAACTGTGCATTGTCAGTGTGATGGAAGAAACAGCATCAGCTGATGCTGGTTGGGTCAGCATTACTCTTCGGCTCACAGACCAGCCTTTGTTCCCAGTGTGGTGACAAAGGGCTCTCTTCTTTCCTTCACCTCCCACAAGTTGTTCATAGGCGCGTTGGAGCAGTGCACGTTTTAATACTATATCAGCTATGGTAGACATGCCTTGGCCAGCTCCCATCAGGACCTCAGCCACCCCAGCCCCATGGGAGATATCCCTCTTGTGCACCGGAGCCCTCCACGGAGGGTGCAGCCAAAGGCTCATTTCCTTATCACTTGGTAGAACTGCCTGCTCCCAGAAGTCTGTTGGTACTAAACATGACCACAAGTCCTGTGCCCGCAGGTCCACAGGATACCAGGAACACATAGGGAGCTCCCATCACTCCCTTGCTCACCTCTCTGGCACCCTTGGCACTCCTAAACTCGTCTCTTGGGCACTCTGGTCCCCCATCTTTCTTGGCAGATGAGCACTGGGGAAAGGGAGCTGGTATTGATGGGTCTTAGCTGGCATTCATCAGGGTGACCTCCTGGCTGTTGGTGTAACCCCAACCTGTGGTGCATGCTTTTTCTAGAAGAGGTAGCTTTTCAGCCAGTGATTTTTGACAAGTGACTGTGCCCAATATCTGGCAGAAGGAAGGATGGAAGGTATTGTTCTGGGTGGCAGAGCTCTCCCAGACAAGGAACTCAGCTGGAAAACACACTTCCCACATTCAGCCACCCTCTGACTGGTGGGCTCTCTGCCACTCCCCGTGCCAGGGTGTGAAGGTTTCCCCTCCCAGCATCTGCCTGTTGCAAAGGGAGAGCATGCACAGTGGTGCAGTATCTGAAGACCTGAGATGTGATCTTGCACTTGAAAGAATATTTGATGTGATCCCAGCATTCCCTATCTGTGCACTCTGAACAGTTCTTGTCTGAGCTATCAGAGCAACAAGATTATTCCAGGCACATTTCTAGTGCTCTTTAACTTGTCAGCATAAGGATTTCATGTCCTTGGTACAGAAGGTTGAACCTGCACAGAGATATACAGAGATATAAAAGAGGACCCATGCCCTGATGCACACAGGTCCTGACATACAAAAAGACACATTCAGAGGCAGATACACAGACATCCACTTGCAAAGTGATTTTGTGATCTTGCATGGACAAGCAGAATAGTACATAGAGATAATGACACAGGCAGACATCTTCTAGTGCTCTACAAGAAATCTGAAGTGTCATTTTTTCCTAAGGGAACTTGGAAAAAGTAGTATAGTACACTAGTTTGGAAGCTGATGTTTCAGTATCTCCCTTTCAGAAAATAAGGAAATTATTTTAAACTTCTGAGAGCATCAAACAGCAGCGTATGGAGAAGTCAACATAAGGAGCCATTGCTTCAGCTGTACTTTTGGTGCAAGAAAAGGCGTCAGCAGGAGTACCTCATGCTGGCCACCATGTCTGCACACAGGTCACTCCACTGGGAGATGCCTCCAGTGAAGTGATTTAAAATCTTTTTTTGGAAGTTGTGTTTCCAGGTCAAGCTTGTACAAGCTAGCACAACCACAAGGAGCAGTTCCTAGAACAAAAGAACATTTCTGAGTGGAAGCTGAACAGGTGGAGTCCACCACATCAGTCGCTTGTGTCCAGTGTTCTCCTCAATCGTTATGCTTCCTGGGAGCTTATTTTTTCCCTTAGGGCTTCGTCTGATGCCAGGCAACACAACTCCATTGTGAGGCCTCCATGGGCAGCCCAGAAACACAGCTCAGACTCTCCTCTGGGGTTTGGATCCTGCAGTGTTGTTTTTTGACAGTAGGGGTGAGCCAGGTGACTCCATATATAGGTAGTGCAAGTTCAGGAGAAAAATGAAAATGGAAGATAAAAGATGTTTAGAGGTGCAAGACATCCTGCTTAACCATATGTGTTTATTTCCCTTACCTCATGTAATACTGTCTGGAGAATCTGTGGTAACATCCCCACCAGTATCTGGGAGTGCGCAATGGTGAAAGCTGCACCAAACATGCACATTTTTTGGGAAAGTCAGCACAAAAACTTCTTCGGTATGCTAACAGGAGCCACCTATGCATTCAAATCTCAGGAGCAATGAGATTAGGGACTGTACTTCATAGCTCATGTGAAGATGGGCAAGAAACCATGACCTTGAATCCCTGATGTTTGGAGAGGAGGCAGGGATTGACCTGCAGCAGGAATTACAAATTGCTTACAGCTTGGCTTAGCTAACATTTCCTACAACACAGCAGAGGCAAGGGCTTAAGCTTGTTTGAGATTGTTCAAGGGAGAGAGAGAGAACTCATCTCCAGAGCTGGTTTTTTATGGCATATGTCTGAAAACCATTTACCTGTGGTTAGAAGGAAGCCTCTTTGTTATTGTAGTTCAAATGACCTCTTAATATCTAGCCTCTATTTTAAGCAGGTGATGCATGTATGTTCTCATGCCAGTACTCTTCAGCCTTTTAGCTGAAATAGCAGTTCCCTTTCATTGGGATTTACCCATTAGATGTATTAATAGGCAGCAATCATATGCCCTCTTAACATTCCTTTTGCTAGGCTAAAAAAAGCAAAGACCATCTAGACTTCTACCATCACCTCTCCTTTTGTCCCAATCACTCTAGTGCCATTCTTTCCACTTATTAGAAATTTCTGTCTCCTTTTCCAACTCTTTCGGAAGGTATTTTTCTGTTTCTCCATATCAGTGATGCCTCTTTGTTTTGTCTCTTCTGCTAACGTTTACATTTTATCTCCAAGGTCATCAGTGAAGAGATGAAATTAGCTGGTGCCAAAACCAGTCCCCAAGGAATTTCACTAGCAATTGCCCACAACTTTATGTTTCAGGATCTCTTCGTTAAACAATTAGTTACTCTCTTTTGAGTTCAAGTGTGTATCCCTGCACTCCCCTGCTTTCACAACTTCCCAATCACCCTTTATGAAACCCAGATATCTTTCATATACCACATAATCAGTGTTTTAAAAATTATTTATTCTCCTACCCAAATATAAAAGTAATAATAAACACTCTACCTTTCATACAGCCACATCAAATTTTGTGTCATTGTCTGTGTACTTTCATATCTTTAATTATTCCTATTTTGTTCCAGGATAAAAAGAAAAGCTATCCTACGGTTTTGGGTCTGTAAGTAACTACCTCCCTTTTTTTGTTCCTTAATTAAATTTAGGTAAAATTGTTGATACTAGGCAACTGTCTGGTCCCCATCCAACCTCCATCTGCACCGGTTGACTGTGTGTCAGTGCTATTGGATTTACCACTTGATCTGTCTCCAGGAACCTTCTGATCTGAACAAACCTTGCAAATTTTGCCTTGACCTCTGATGAGATCTTTTGTGTTTCCAGAAACTTTTAACCATCAACTTGTAATCCCCTTCTTCTGTACCATCTTTCCAGTAAAATGAAGTAAAACTTCTGGTTTCTGAAGCATGCCTACACTGCAAAAAGGTCTGATGCCTTTCCTGTTTTTTTTTCCTCTACAAAGAACTTAATTCAGCAACTCTGCCAGGAATATCTCACCTGGATTTCTGCTGGCTGACGTGTCCTCTTCTCTAAATGTTGTGACCGCTGCAATGTAGATTTCTTTGCTGACCACTCCCCTTTTTCACTGAGGATTTTTTTCCCTAGTCAGCCACATTTTCTATACAGTTTCCTCCTGCTCTTTGGGAAAGTAAGTTAGCTATTGCCATATATGCCGGGATGCTTTCCACATACAAATACTTAGGAATTTTAACTTCATCACTACAGTCTTACAACTTCTATGACCATTAGTGTTTGGAGGCTGAAAAATCCTAGCTGTGGCCGCACGATATTTACTCTTCCATTTAATTGAAACAGAATCAGCCTGGGCACAGCCAAGGTTAAAATTATCTTCTGTCACATTGTTCTGCAATGTCTCACTACCTGTCAAGACCAGGTCAAACACAACAGCAGCTGTGGTTAGTTTGCTGCCTCTTTAGTGAAGGAGCAGCAGTGCATCCTAGATATCTAAGGCCCAGCTTATGTTAGTAGCAATTTTTTCTCCATGTATGAAGTTAAAACTTGTAGTAATGCCAATCCCTGGTTCTGCTTATCATTCTAGAAAAATAAGAGACCATCATCAATATCCAGACACAGCCTTGCATAACAGCAGCAGAACTAGAGCTGTCTTTCCTCAAGGTGATTTGAAACAAAATCTGTTTCACCACCTCTGCTCCTGCTTTTGCCTTCACACTCAACAATATCATGCACAGGCAATAATGCACACGCTCCACTGGCCTTTGCTCTTCTGAGCAGCACAGATCTTTCAGTCTCAGAGGTCTAGCTATGCCAGCTATCCATCCAGCCCCTGAAAGTCCTGGCATACACAGTCTGCATACTGCTCCATTGCTTCTCCTAGTTTCCCATATACATTGATTATATAATCTTGGATAGAGTATTGATTTCCTGCTCAAATTCGTATTACAGTCCTGCTCTCATATATTCCTTTAGTCATCATTGTATCTTAATATCTATGCTCTTCCTTCAACTAAGCATCAAAAGCCAGGATGGAAATCACATAAGTCCCAAATAAAAAGCCCTGACAAAATCCCAAGCCCTCCTCCTTATGTCTTAGTCTAAAGCCTGTCTTCGATGTCTCGCTCCGGGCAGGCTGTGTTCTTCCACATGGACACTCAAGCTGCCAAGGAGGGTCCTCTTTCTTGGGATGACTTTAAAGAGAAAACACACTGCTGGCAGGAGTTCCCAAAGAATCTGTAATGTCTGGGCCATGGATTTGCCCTTCTTCTCTTAGGACATGGTTCACTGAGGTATGTAAAGTGCCTTGAGCAGTATCTGCGGTCATCCTTCTTCTTTTTCAGTGGGAATATAGCTCCCTCAGTTGTCTCAACATGAAAAGAATGATTGGGTTATTCTTTTTTCTTGACAAAAGCCTTTTCAATTCCAGATCCAGTGTAACAGGATTTGTTTTAAAGTCTTCCCACTCGCATAGACCTATTTTCCCTGATGCTCCTGCTGGTTTCTATAGCTTCATTTAGTCTTTTCCCATTACCTCTTGACGTGCTTCCTGCAGCCTCTTCTTCTTTCCAGGTTTAGGGACTCATGCTTCCCTGGCATCTCAAGCCATCCCTATCTCTTATTTTCATTTTATTCTAGCTTCAATTTTTCTCTCCTTCTTGTTGCTATTCCAGAAGCTTTTTCTTAAACTCCAAAAGAAGCAGTTGCAGGAAAGATCTTGCATGTGCCTGATAAACTCTGCTCTGTTTGCTCAGAAGGTATGGTAGGGATGACCAGAGTGCATTCCTCTCTACACTGAAAACCTAAAATCCCAAAAAGAAATTTGAGATTTCAGCAGCACAGAAGCTGTAATCCTAACCTGGATTGACCCTGATCCCAGCTCTGAAGTGGTCTGCTGATTTAAAGCAGCAAAGCAGGCTGTAGCAGCACAAGGCCAGAACATAAAACAGCCTTTACTTCAGGGCAGCAATTACAAGTTTAAATTGAGAATCTCATTTCTCCAGGAGGTGGGCAGCTACTACTGCTGGCACCATACATCACAGGGACAAAGGTTAAATAACCTGCCTCTTGTTAACAGAAGCCAGCTCCAGACATCTCTGTTGCTTGCCCCTTGGCACTAGATGAGAGCTGCCAGGAAGGTGGGGTGCCTCCACTGTAGGTATCTCAGCATACCTGTGCTGCCTTAGACAACACAGGTGGAGGCAGAAATGATGGACATATCTTCAGCACTGTCATCCAAGTGTTTGAGCCTCCTATCTGAACCACAGTCCTGCTCACAGCTTGGGTACAGCACTGTTGGGCACAGCACCACTGGGTAGCATTCCTTAGGTGGAACATGCGTGCTTCCTCCACAAAGTTTCCATCCCAGATAGATGGGGTTGTGTTTTCCAAGGTGAGTGACATGATGCTCCCTCTTGCTGGGCCAAGGAGCAAATTGTGACAGCATAGGAAAGGACATTGCTGTCACAGGACCATCCCTCTCTATTTCCATTGGCCTTGCTCAAGGTCATGCTGCATGGCAGCAACAGGAATAGAGCTTGTGAATTCCTGCGCCTTATCCCACTTGACCCAGAGCCAGGCTCAGCCGGGAAAAAGCAGTATCTATGCAAGAACAATGGTGGTGCCCAGATGTTGTTGTGCAGCTCAGGAACAGGTTAACACGTACTGAAACCCCCACTGCGCACACAATAGGCAGTGAGAGGTGCCAGCTCTGGAAGCTGGAGACCTGGGGACACACTGTGCTGGAAGCACTAGGGCCCCATCCAGCTGCACCAGCACTCCCTTGCCCATGGGACTGCGAGTTCCTCCCTGGGAAAGCAGCAACGCCCTACTGACTGCACTCCAGCCCTGGCAGGAAAATGCTGCTTTTACAGACAATGCCCAGATGGAGAGATTAATGCAGCAATGTTCAGCAATGCATGGTCCCAGGGGTGAACAGTGTGCACACCTGGGAGCACACCTGCACTCCAGGATGCTTTTTGTGCTTCTTTTTCACTATGTTCTGTGCGTTGGGGATGCTTTTTTCTAGAGAGGCAAGGCAGTAGCAGAGTGCTCCCCCTATTACCCATCAAGCAGCTTCAGCTCTGCCCCAGAGGCCTCCTGGAAGGAGAATGTGGGGTTGTTTACCCTCAATGAGAGCTATCAAATCTGGTAGTGTGGACCTTGGAGAGCCTGAAGGATTTGGGCACCCAACCACTAAGGAGTAAAATGTGCTGCTTTGACTTCAGTGGAAAAGGTCACACATCACAGGCTATTGCCAGCTAATGAGAAATAAGTCTGGACAATTAATCAATACACAATCTCCTCCACTAATCATATTGATGGAAGATGAGCTCCATCCACCCTGGAAGGGCAAAGGCCGTTGAGCTAAGCCATTTAACAGCATTTATTTATATTGTTGGTGGTTCAATAATTTGAATCTTGCCCAATAGCATCAGGCCCCTGAGGGTTTGGGTAATATTGTCCAGTTGGAAAAAGAAATCCAACACAACAGGTATTACTAAGCAGAAAGATAGCCTTTGAGTAGAAATGAACACTTTCAAGGGAAAATACATTCCTTTTCTCTACCCTTCAACCTCACACATATCTATAAAAGAAATTCTGAAATATTCCATGTGAATGGTCATACAAATATTTTCTAGTGGGAATACTTAAAAGAGCTGTCAAGGTCTCAGGACATATATTACTCTCATTTGCACCAGAATGCCTTTCTGTAGGAGCCTACCTATTCTATTAAAATAGAATTTGTCCCTCACTCATTCATCCTAAAACCTTCCCTCTGGCAGGCACAACTCATTTTGTAAGAATGCCCTGTAGGTAAGGTGAGTTCACACTTGTGTAACTAAAGCCTATGTTGAAACACATGCACACCAAGGGACAAAGATGATGTCATGGCACAGCTCTTTCTGTGACACAGCTGGTTTCCTGGCTTTCCAATACAAATCCTGCTTTTTCTGAGCTACAGAGAAGCAGGTGGTAAAACTGTCAATTGGAATATGCAGATTGTCTCTGCCTGGTGTGTGGTGCTTAGGCTGTCCCTGCATAAGCTAACAGAGCCCTTCCGCTGCACTATGTAAACTATGGAGAAAGGCACTGGTGCTCCCAAAGAAGCTGTTTACTTACACAGTTGCCTGCTGGTACTTATTTACAGAGTACTACTGACAGCCACCAAATCTGCTTGTGTAGCTCTGGAGATGGTTCAAACTCTGTTCCCAGACAAGTGACTAATGGTGTATGGAGAGAAGTTGGGACTGAGGATAAAACCAAGCTTTCAAAACAAGAGCCTCTGATCTCAAACTGAACAAACATTTCCCCTTGCCTGTGTCAGCTAGTTTGATTTCCAACAAAAGAACAGATTGCTTGGGAAACCACAGCCATGCCAATGAATTACTTTCCTACTAGCCAGAGAGAATTCTCTCAAGCACCCTGTCCAGTTCTCTCAAACCAGGTTGAAGGCAGAGTTCTCTCTGCAAGCAGCTAGTCCAAATGAAGCTCAGAGCTGGGTGTCCCGCCTCAGACCTTGTAAGGAACAAGACAAAACTCTTCAGAGCCCCACCTCATTATTAACCCTTACTTATAAATAGCCATAGGGCCAACTTGGGCTCAGAAGATGCACCCAATCCTGCCTGTACCAGATCCAAACATGAAGGCATCAAGGGAGCACCCTTTGAAAGGACTACAGAAGCCAGAACAGCATTTTCTCATAGTTTGAAAGCATCTCTGAACATGGAAGAATAAATAGCATTGGCAAAGAGGTGCTCCATGCAAACAGGTCTGTGGCAGCAACACAGATAGCTATAGCAGCAGCCCAAGGCACAGTGTCTGGATGGCATGGTCAGATAAGGCCAGCCTTCCCATGTGTTCACAGAATGTGTGAAATGTGCTGGGTGATTATTAACTGCTCTGAAAGTCCATGGATTTTGGCCTAAATGCACAGAACACACATGCAGGTATAGACTCATATGTGTACGCATGCACATGCCATTGTTCATGTATTCATGCTATGGAAAGTGCATCCAGCCCAAAGCCCTTGCCTCAGGCTCTGCCAATAACTGATGGCATCTTGCTGAAAAGTGCTCTAAGCACTGTGTGAGCCTCTTCCAGCTGAGCCCACAGAGAACACTGCTATTGTGTGGGCCAGAGCCTTCCTGCCATGCCAGCACACACAAAGGCTGACGTTTCATAAGCTCACTGCCATCGGGAGGACAAAGTCCGGTTGAGCGGGCATTGGTTCTGCCTTCCCTTGCAGATAGCAAGGGATCAGCTGAACTCAAGTTTGGCAGCCTCCCACAGTATGGTGCAAGGCTAGCCAAGCATGTGAGGTAGAGCCATTATCAGTGCCCTGTTCCTGACAAAGTGAAGACATTTTCTTTCATCTCAAACTAATATTTGTCCCTCTTCTTTCCAAGTAGAGGAAAAAAGACTCACACTGTGACAGATCCCCTGATGTGATACGTATCTCCTAATCTCTGGTATGGTTACAGGGAGGCTGCAGGCATAGGAAAATGCTTAAACATTCAAATCCAGGAAAACATCCTGAAATCAAGGTGTAAAGTAGAAACAATAAATAAATAAATAAATATTAAGCACTGAGGGAACTTCTTTCTGCAGAGAGTAATCCTAATTCTTCATGACTTTTTTTGTATTTCCTTTATAGCTTGAACCTATCCATGAACTAGATTCACTTGCATTCCTACTTAAAAATATTCCACCTATAAACACTGACTTAGAGCTAAGCTGAACCTACGTGATGTGACATGTAGTGGAAACACCCTGCTCCTGCTAGAATGTTGGATGTTTTACACAGAGCTGTTACAGGAAGCTGCTTGCATGTCTATTGGCCATGATGTAGTGGAGATGCTGAGAGTCCTCAAAGCACTGAGATGCAAGGTCGTGGTTCTAGGCAGACAAAACAGGATGCCTGGTTACAGAGGGCTGTCTGTTTCTCTGCAAAGGTTTGACCAAGACTCTAAAAAGCAAGAAGGCAGGGCAGAGGCACAACTCAGGGAGTCACTGGGAACTAGTTCAGAATGACCTAAGGATGACCAGACTGTCCTCATATCTTCAATCATGTGAGCTCTCAAGAAATCCCAATGGAGAAGACACTAGAGAGGATTTTGCTATGTGTGTTTGCAGCTCCTTGAGTCAGCCAATTTTGGAAATAGAGGACTAACATTCATTAAACACATTTTGCAGTTAGGTCTTGTCCAGAGCCAGTTGATGACACACGGCCTCTGAACTGCTCAGAGAGGCAGAGAGGAAAAAGAGAGAAAAGACCTTTTATGGCTCATGCCAGCAAGAAACATACAGAAGTGGAAAGCAAGTGGACTACAGATACCAAGAGGCAGTTTTCAAATCTTTTCAAAATCAGGTCTTTTGCCCCTATGTCTCCTCTGAACTGGAGCTATTTCGCATCCATCCAACTCCGAGCACAGGCAAAGAGGTGGGCTTTGCCCCCACTCCCTGTGAAAGGATGTGCCCTTTCTTGCTTCAGGAAGGAATGAAAGAGTATAGTGAGCCTGAAGCAGGCCAGACTTTCAGCTGTGCCTTTTATTAATGTCCAGGCTTTCCCCAGTCTTTACAGATATGGGCTCCTTCATACCATCTCCCTGTGGTGTTGTCTGGAGGAGGGGACAGGGAGCAGAGTGAAGGAGAGCCAGTGATAAAATGGACCACACAGCCCTGGAGTGCCATGTGTCCTTTACTCAGCAGCTTTCCTTTCCCTTAGCAGCCCACTGAACATTCTTTGCAGGTTACTACAGACCTCTGACACAGCACCTGCACCCCTGAAGCAAAGGCAGTGTTTGGCTGGGTGACTCTGGAGGTGTGAGCAGGTCAAAGGAATATGTCAGGAATGCAGAGATACCCAGCACCACACAGGGGACAAAGCCCAACATCACAGCCAAGAGGTTACAGGGCAGGCTGGACAGGTGTGTGCAGCCCGTGGGGTCATGGATGAGGGAGGTGAGCACTGCTGTGCTGTGTGATGCATGACAGGGAGTAGGACAGGCCCTCGTCACATGTTTCACAACCACTATGGCTGGGCATCAGCAGGCCTGCAAAACACAGCTAGCCGGCCTTAGAGCATGCAAATTTCTCGACTCCTCAGTCTATTCCAGGCACTCCTTCTGCATCCAGGGGACAAGGGTCACTGCAGTCTTTTCACAGGGTGCCAGTGAAGCAGTAGGGAAAGAGCCAGGGTAAACACTTAAAGAAAAGCAAAAGCCACCACAAACACAACTGATTGAGCCCAGCAGGAGCAGGTGTGTGCTCTGTGTTCACCCTTTAGACAACATTCAGAAAAGTAGCATTTTAAGTCAGTGGCTGCCTCCGAGGAGGCAGGAGTCTCGGCTGCCATGACTAGCCCTGCCAGTCCCTTTGCTTTTTGGCTTTGCCTAGGCCACATGACTTCTATGTTTCTCTTTCCCTGCTATTACAGCATGTGGAAAAGCAGAGGTAGTCCTTCCAAAACCTTTGCTTTCTTTGAGAGGGCAACAAAGAACCAACTCAGCTTGGCACTGGCCAGCAAAGATAAGGACAGCAAAATGCCTGAGTCAAGTACAGAGGCTGCCTGCAGAAGTGCTTGGAGCACAGATCCTCTGGAATTAAATCCCCAGTGAAACAGCCACTGTTGCCCATCTATTATTTACTTCCAGCCACAATGCTCTCCCTCCACAGGGCCACTATGCTGAGTGGTGAAAGGCAGAGATTTGGGCATCTGTCTCACATGGCATCTGGACATTATGGACACAATCCAAACATCTGAGATACACCTGACACCCATGGCCTGACCCACCCCCTGCCAGTATCTCAGTTTCTATCCCTCAGCCAGGGCCCTCCTGCAGATGGTGGACTCCCATCTGCTGAGGTCTCAGCCCATGCACACTTTTTACCACAGCACATGCCCTTCATGGGCCTCCCATGTCTGCCAGGCTGAGTAGCCACAGAGGAGAGACCCTTCCCCCTCTGTGTAAGAGAAAAGGCTTCAGAAAGGCTTCACAAAAGACAAACTAAACCAGCTCTCTTCTATCCCCTCCCAGAGCTGAGATGACCTGCTATTTCAGCTAAGGGGACCCTTCCCTGAGTGGCTGGTGTCTGCGGATCTCGCCTGTAAGTCCTCATATTTTCCTGTGTGTCAGTCAAGTGAAACTAATCACAGACGCTTTTTAAAGTACTGGATGCTATCTCACCAGAGACAATCTCCTTAATTGTGTTGCTGGTGGACAGCCTACCAGGGTCTCTGCATCTCGTCCAGGAGTTATTTTATCTAGATGTTCAAGGGAAACTCAGTGGAAATTGTGCTAGCCTTGAAATGCCAAAAGTAACTTGTAAATATTTCCTTCCGGACCCCTAAATGGTGCTAGTAGAAATGTGTTTTTTGAAAGGAAATGGCTCTAGACCTAGGCTAACAGCTGGGGAGATTATTCATGGAAATCAGTGCCCTGAGGTTCTGTATCATTTTCATCTGTCTTTCCAAAACCCCCCACCTTTATGAAGACCAAATGCAGGGAGGTGAAGTGAGAGCAGCTCTCCAGCAGATGAAAATGTGCTCATTCTGAAAAGGTTTCTTTGGAATAGTTTTTCTACTGTGCAGCAGATTTATGTGAGAAACAGCAGTGGCACAGGGCATAATGACACCATGTAGTTTAATAATTAGCTCACATGGTCTCTGGGTGCCACGTGTTGCAGACGCTGCAAGGCAGTGACACTGTGCCAGTGAGAGAGCAAAGCAGCAGGTGGGCAATAAGGAAAAACCCATTTCTCCTCCTGCTCACTGATGTTGTGCCCTGAGCAGTTCTGGGGTCATCTTACCTGAAGTGTGCTGTCCCAACAGCTCTTAGAACTCTGCAGGAGTTCAGAGTATTTGACCAAAACAACTGATACTGCGGTGAATTTTTTCAATAGGGAACATATAGCAACTATTTCAAAGAGCAAAGCCAAACTATGCAGCTAGAGTGAACGGGAGCCAAAATTCATCTCATTGCATTTTCCAGCTGCCATCAAGAAGCTCTGTCTTTCAACTCACCACTGCTTGGTTTGCAAATGGCCAGGAAATACTTTACAGTGAAAAGATACATGCTTCAGGAGAATTTGCTGGAAACTTTTCACCAAACTTTTCTCAAATTTATTGCCAGTTCCTCAGAACCAGCTGATTTTTGGAGAAAAGATGTTTTCAGAGTACTTGCCAGCTTGAAATACTGCTGAGGGAACTCCTTTTCTAGGTATCGTAACATTTTTTTAGAGATTTAAACATTTTTTAAAGCAAAAAATTCCCTAAAGATCTACAATACTTAGTCGTTAAAAACCAGAAGGCTAGATATAGTAAAATGGTTCTAAAAAGGCCATTTTAATGTTACTGAAATAAAATATTTCAAAAAGGGCTTCCTTTCCCCTAGCAAAATCTCAGTTATTTGAAAGGTTAGCAATTTTAACATTTTCTCCAAATATAAGATATACCTCTTTCCACAATATTTCAAACCTTTGGGAAAGGAGAAATCTAAGCTCAGCTTGGCTTTTAGAAAAGCAGAAAACAACAAAGTAGAATGGAATTTGGCTGGAACAAAACCAAAAATCTCAACCAGAATCATTTCCTGGAGTGAAAACAACCCTAAGGTTATCAGATACACTTGCAGTCAAAGCTGAGGCAGCTGTAGTTTTAGCAGCACTTCCCTTCCTCACCAGACGCCTGAGATGATATCAAGTCCACATTGCCTGGGACCTGAATTCTGTTCCTATATCTCTGTCTATTTTAAGGCATATCCCATACACAGTCCTTTCAGCTCCCCACAGTAAGGAATGTAGCTCTTCCTGGAAACCACCTGCTCAGGGAGACAGCTGAGCTTTTACTGAGGGTCAGATCTATGCCACAGCCTCTCCCAGACACTGTAAGTTGTCCTACTCACAGGGTATCAAAAACTCAGCACTTAGGACAGACCAGCAAATGAGGGAGGCACAGGGAGGCACTTTGGTTTACACAATTATTGCTTCTTACCAGCCCTCAGGCATCAGATCACGGTTCAGGTACAATCTGACACCCATATTCTCCCCATGAGTTTCCTGTGCAGGCCTCGTCTGCCCTCTGCACTCATCAGGCTGTGAGTCCTGCTGATAGCTAGTGCCAGGTGACTGCTACTCCATGTCCTGTGGAGGCTGTCAGCCAAGCTTTGTCACTCTGCCTCTCCAGTGGTCTGAAATGACCTTCAAGAGATTGGCTGCAAGGTGAAAGTATACTAGCAGGCTGAAGCTGGTCACTCAACATCCAAGGATTAGAGCAAATGAACAAACAAGGTTTGATGAGGTTTGATTTGTCTGCAAGACATCCTTGTCTAAAACTCAGATCTGCAAGGCCAAAAGCAGAAGCTAGGAAGAACCAAGGGCCAAGGTAACCCAAATTCAGCGAACTGGAGGACTCTCAACTGGGCTGCCTGGGACAAGGATGAGAGCTGATGAGAAGTGGGAGAATACTATTGCAGACCATGTCTAACTGGGTACTAAAGTGTGCATGCCAGTCAGTGCCCTATCTTTTCTCCTACAGTCAGTCCTATGGAAATTCTGTATGATGGCATCATTCTTGGATCAAAGAGAGAAAGAAAAAGTCCAAACCACTTCAGTAATGGACAAGTTCCAGAAGAGATCCTTGAAAATCCTCCCCCAGCTGAATGTCCTAGTGATCTTCTAGTGGTTCCTGAGAGCCCTAACATAGATATTATCTGCCCTGTGACTGCTGAACTATATCACGTTCTTTTACTTAGTCACTGAGTAACTCAAGAACAGACTGACTGGGGAGATGGACAACTGCACATTGGCACCCCAAGACCATCAGGTGGTTGGATAATTCCTTCAGAGAAGGGTTGAGGGAAGAGGAAAGTGTGGAGGATCTCAACAGACCTCAACTTCCTGCTTTTTTGCATAGCAGCACCACATGCCTCCTGAAATGCCAAGTCTGTAAATCAGTGCCCAAGCTCAGGGCATAGTAAGGAATTACAGCTAAAGATCTCCCTCTTCAGCCCTTGAACATGCAAAAGGTAGCTCCACAATTCCTCCCAGGGCAATCCAGCTTAGTGATGTGTGACTAACACCTTCATTGACTAACCACCTCCCCCATGTGACCTTACATAACTGTTCATCTATTCCGTTAATGAATGAAGTTTGAGAAAATTTCCATTGCCTAAGGCCCTTAGGGGAAAATGCACAAGCACCATCTCCACGTTTTGTGTGCCAATGTGGGATTTTCCTATGGATTAACTGAGTACAGTAGTATTATTTTCTGATTGCTGTCATTGGTAATGGTAAGCTAACTGTTGGGTTCCAATGGGGTCGCGAAAATAAAAGGAGTCTCTGCCTGAGCCAGAGGAAACAGGAGACTCCTCCTGCCAGGGGGCAACAGGGACATCATTGGGTCGTCAGCGTGGTCAGGGACTGCACCTATTCCAGGCAAAACCTGTTCTGTTTACTCAGCCCTGAGTAGAACCAAAACACCTCCCAGCTGCTCCTCACTCTCAGCACAGATCCAACAGTGCCAACCTGCTGATATCCTGGGGGCAAGACCCAGTTCCGGGGCTGGCAAACAGTTCTCTCTGGCCTGCCATGGTCAGGATAGAGGAGTCTGATGCTGGGCAGCAGCAGAGAAGGGTGATATGTTCCTCTTGGGTATATTATCAAGTCAGAGGTACCCACTCCAGCATTTACAGCAGGTAGGAACTGGAAGAAAGATGGGAATATCCCAGTATTTCTAAAATCCCCTATCAATGCTTCAGATTTTCCCATTTTTTGCCATTTCACTGTGGTGCTGCCTAAGATAGAAATTATTTCGATCATAAAAGTCTGTCTGCCAGTGGAAAACTGGGTAGGGGAGAGCTCAACCTGTCCCCAAGAAATGTAATGCAAAGGTGCTTGCAAGTGCTAGAGACACATGATTTTCAGAAATAGGATTCGTGTTGTTCTCTGAGGATGTACTTTGGAATCAAGGAATATTTTGGATGTGCAGCATGGTCTCCCCATGGTGTGGGCTACAATTCTTATGGTTTAGGAATGTTGCTAAAGAAAAGAAGATAACTAGGCTGAACAGCACATGACTACCATGATGGAAGTGGCAGAACTGAAATAATGGCAGATGCTCCTTTTTCAGTTTTTGGAGAGAAAATGCAAATGCTGCTCAGGCTTCTGTAATGCCTGGTCCATGAGCAGTGATAAGTAAATATTTAACTGCAGAAAGAACATTCCTTTCCAGAGACTGAAGCAGGCAAGTTAATCAGTTCCAGACTCTACTCAAGTCATGGGTGTCAAGAGGACAATACAAGTTCAAAAACCTTGAGGATGTTCAAAGTCTGCTATTACACCTCAGCAATTGCCATGTCTTCCTTAGGACACTAAAAACGAAGATATTTTCACCTGCTGAGAAAGCAAGATGATGTACTCATTCAAAGTCATGCTTCATTGGGTGGGGGAAGGCTGAAGATATGGCAAACAGGAGCTTGAAGACCTTCTTGTTATATCCAGATGCTTCAGAAACTTGGGAGAGGAGGCTGCTGAAGCAGCTGGACTGGGAAAGCCTTCAGGTGGGTCTGGAGACATCCCCTGCCCTGGCAGCCCATGGGATGTTCACCTTCAGGGTTGATGATGGAAGTTACCACGGGTAGGAGTTCTCAGACTTTGGAAAGTGCTCAGTTTCTGCCAGACCTTCCTCTTACACAACGTATTTCCAGTTTTTTTATCCAAGCATAATTTGTCCTCATCTGTCTGTCCCCAACAAAGCCAGTCTGTTCCCTTCAGAGATAATGTGGAGAAGGTTGTTACATCATGCCCCTAATAAAACAAGTTCCTACAGATATGATGTAGTTCATATATGGTGTAGTTCATATACTGTCTGTAGGGCTTGTGCTGCACTCTTGGAGTATTGGAAAGAGGCTTGGCATTCAGCACACTTTCTCCCACCAGTATGAGCAGTTGATGATCTGGGATTTTGGCTGCTCTTGGCTGCTAATTCACATCTGACTTCTGCTGCTGCTTTGGAGTTGAGACCTCCCTCTATGGAAAAAAAAAAACACCAAGAATATATTTATCTTTAGGTCTATCTGTCTTCTGATGTCTTTCTAAGAACCCCTTGAGATTCAAGGCACATATTTTCAGTCCTGTGCTCCAGACACTATTTTCTAGAACACATTTTGCTTTAAAAGGCCTCATTTAAAGTTAGAAGGAGAAAGGAGAGAAAGGATTCAGTGTACTAGTCCATTTGGATGACAGAACTTTTCTTCAGTGCTTCAGCCAAAGGACTCAACATTTACTATTTAGGGTGCTTTTTTGTTAACAGTCAAGAGTCAAATATTTTGTCATGAAATTGCACTCTTTGTGTGTTATTCAAAGCTCAATTCCTCCTAGAGAAATAACAAATCAGAATAATGGTTAACTGAATTCTGACTACAAAATAAAAAAGCAAAAGTCTGTGTTGCTATTTCTCACTTTGGATTTAAATCCTCTGGACTGAACAGCCCTTACCAGGCACTGTGTAAAGTTTTTTCCTAAAATAAGATGACAAGGGTCAGGAGCCCAAGCTAAGCTGATTAGCACAGCTAAAGCCTTATCACATTGCTACAGTGGGGTCATATGATTGATCACTGGGATAAATATTTAGGAAGCTTCCGAGGGGAAGTGGAATAGATGGAACTGGCCCTAGAAACCAGGCAAAATGGGCAACTGGATTGTAGCTAATTGGATTGCAGATGGGTCTGATACTATTCACCTGTCATAATATAGATCAAAAAAGCAGGGGTAGTTCTGCAGTGGGCATTACCACTGCCATCAACTTCCCCTTGTATTGTGTTCTGCTCCACAGGACTCCACATCACTGACAGGCAGGTTTTTCAGCAGGCGGGACAGAGAGATGTCACTCTGCAACCACACAGCCTCCATTCTGCCCAGCTTTGCTTGCTCAGGTCAGTCATGCTCACCTTTCCCTGCAGCCAGGGAAAGCACAGTGCCCACTGCCTAAGGGCAGTAGGCTCATCAGCAGTTCAAATGGCCTTTTCCTGGGCTTTGACTTCCTGTAGGCAGCAAGGGACCCTCAGTGAAGGGCAGGTGGGCTGGGAAGTTTCAAAGGGACTCTGACAGCCCCCAAACTGTGACAGTATGTGAGCAGTATGTGGGGGAGAGTAGTACTCAGCTTGACTCGGGCCCCGGGTCCTCCTCTAGGGCCAGGTTGTACCCTTTGTTATTCTGGGCCTCAGTTAGGAGGGTGCTGACTGGCCTCTGGGCCCCCTCTTTCTACCATAAATGATGGGCAACATCCTGGCCTGAGCCCAGGCCTTCCTAAGCACAGCCCAGGGTCTGACTCAGGTGTCAACCTGCTCCGCTCACCATGAGGCACCCAGAGCCCTGATATGCAGTTTCCTGACCTCCCTCCATAACTCACAGTGACCAAAATGGTCACTAGGAGAGCTGAAATGCAGGAGGGAGGGAGACACTGCCCCAGTGACCACCTTGGAGCCCTGCTGCAGCCCTCAGGGAGGGTCCTTCGTCCTGCTGAGACCTGGGTACCTAAAAGACAGAGGAGCAATGACAAGGCATGGGAATTTAGAAGGATAAACACGAAGACAAGGAGGCTGTGGGAAATGGAAAGTGAGAACACAGTCATCCTGGAGAATCTGTATTATTAAACAGGTGTGAATGCCAGCTGCCAGCTGCCCTGGAGAGGATGGAGGGCTTTGGTTTTCCACACATGTAGTGTTTTTACAAAACCTTTCCCCCATCAAACTTTAAAAAAATAAGCCGCCAGAAGTTAACCTTCTCCTCTAACCGCAGTTTTACCAGCTCTCGTTTCTTCACTGTTTGCCATTCCTGCCTTGTTGCCGACTGAGGTTGTTGGCCAGAAAATAAAACAAAGGCTCGTTGCTGCCAGAATCTGCCCTTCAATCAACAAGGAATAGCAGTAAGTGAGCAAGTAGGAACACATAGAGCTCTACAGAGAGCAGAAGAGAATGGCTCCTATTATTTTGGTAATTTGCTGTTGACTTTGAGGCAGGACTCTCAGGGAAAGGTAACGGCTGGCGTTAGACAAATTATGCAACTAGAAAAACAGAAGAGCTTTTAGACACACAAATCCTTTTTCTGAGCTGAAGCAAAAGGCTGTAAACATCAGCCTAAGCAGAGACTGGAAAAGTTTCCTCTAAGTCTCTCTCTTCGGCAAAAAAGGAGGCTTCGCAGGGAAAGAACTTGACTTTCTTCAGGGAGCAAAATGGCCTGGATCCTTGATCGCAGCTCTTCTGTATTGGGATGGTGCTTCTCCACCTGTGAGAAACAATGGCTGTTGCTGAATCCACCAAACAAAACCTATTATGCTACTGCAATAGCATCCCCAGTACTCGTGAAGCATTGGCAGGTGCTCTGCCCTAGTGCATCACTGCACACGAGCAGTTTGCAAGTGCAATTCAGACACAGTCTTGTGAAGTTGAGCTGTGATTTACATTGGCCCCAGAGATTTCAGTTCAGCTTATGCAATTACTTAACTCAGTCTTTGTTTCAAATATTCATTGTATCTTACAAAAAATAGAAAAGAGCAGTTTGTAGGGAGAAGCACCAGGGTTGAGCAGAGCTCAGGAACTTTATTAGCACTAGAAGAAGCAGTTGGGTTAGAGGAGGCAAAGCATGAAAATGCTTTTGAGCATCATGATGATGGTCAATGAAGCAAACTATACTCTACCAGGTTGCAGGGCTAAGCAGCAGTAGTATATTGACTAATGATGTCAAAATGGCCAAAGGACGCGTCTCAAGTACAGCAGACATTTCTGGGATCTGTATATATCTTTGATTTGAACTGCAGCACCATTTGTCTTTGTGCTCATACCTTGGCTTTGATATAGCACAGCGGGGTTCACATAGGAGACTGCACTCAAGTATAATCACGTTGTGTGCCAGAGGAGAAACCCACCAGCCTGTGGGTGGCAAACTCTGTCCCTGGGACTGGTGCTCAGCCACACAACATTCCTATTCACCCTCTGCACTCCCTCTGTTATGAAACTCTAGAGGCACTTCTCCAGCAACAACAGTATTTTGTTCAGGAGGGAAAAACCTAAGGCTGATCCACTCTGCTATCAACAAGCAGGTGTCTCAGTAAAAAAAGAACCAGCATCAATAATGGAGAGGGGAGAGAGAGAGAGAGAGAGAGAGGTGCAATGAAGTGGAAGAGGGAAGCCAATCAACCTAATGAAATAACGTACAAGATAAGCAAAGGGCTATTTGTAGACTCCAACTGGTTCAGCCTTGTGCACTTAGGGGCTGGTTCAAACTGGTTCCGTAACAGCAGTAATAATCATTACCAAAAAGAAAGAGGAAAAAAAAGTGAAAGCTTGGAAAATTCACTGCTGGAGGTTAAGCTTCAGAGCTGGGTCTAGCTGGAGTCAGAAGTAACTGCACTACTGAGAGATTGAAAGGTTAATAGGAAACCAGCTGACACTGAAAGGGAACAATTAGAGAGGTTAAGGGGCTTAATATTAGATTAATGGTTGCCTGAAGGAGCAAAAGCAGTGATTTCAGGAAAATGGGAGAATGGTGTGCAGAAGGCTGGTTTTTTTTCATGGGTGAAGAGCCCCAGGTCTGCTCCTGCCACTTCCTGGATAAACTGGAATAAGGTGGCTCTGCCAATCCTTGCCTGTCTTGCTTAGTCTCCTGTTTTCATCTTCCTCTTCTCCTACCTATTTGTCTCTTGAAGTGTCTTTGGGTTTGTTCTCTCCAGCGCAAGCACTGTCTATGTCATCTTATCACAGTGTTTTCCATGTGTTCCTCCCCGATCCTCACACTGTCTCTATAATAAAATAATGCTTAGTATTCCCGTTGCCCTTCATTCCTCTCCACTGTGCAGCTCTCTGGAGGCAGGGATGGTAGGAATGGACACTTTTATCTTCATTGTCTCTAACCAGGATTCAAGGCTTCAGAAGAGGGAAAAAAAAAAAAAAGAAAAAAAAAAAAAAGAAGGGTTGAGAAAGATCATGTGACATATCTTTTCCCCAGCATATTCTCTCCAACTAGGTGGACAATAACAGCACTGGTGAGGTCCCCGACTATATAAGATAAGCTGTTCTCCCTTCCCCCACATTATGAGATGAGTAGCAAAGGATTTGGAATGGACTTATTGCATACGTTCAATGCAAACTCCCCAGCCGTAACATGTCCTGTCCCATTTCCCCATGATCACTGCAGGGACACAGTCAGTCCCTAACAGTCCCTGTACCTCAGTGCCACGAGAGCCTTGTCACATGGCACCACCAGCTGTTGCTTAGGACCATGCTGGGAGCACTGAACTCCCTGCACCACCCTGAGGGACTCCTGAGACACAGGGAAAGATTCTTCCCTCCTGCATCTTCAGTGGCTGCTACACTCAAGGACCTTCCCAAACACGTGTGCTCCTTCCACAGGATGAGGAGAACTTTCCCCAAGTGTCTGGCCCTTGATGGCTTCTTCTGTAGACAAACAAGTGCAAGCTGGCTGGATCCATTTCAATCTTACACTGCTTCCCACAGTACAGCACCCCCTTTGAAAATCTCTGCTGCAAGATTAGAAAGCAATGCTCTCAGCACTTCCTTCTAGGGCTGTAAAAGCCAGGCTAGCACTCCAACACTTTGCAGGTACCCAACAGAAATTTTCCTCAATTGTGATAATGACAGCCTTGGAGAAGTTATTCATGGAATATTAGCCCCAAAGACTTGAAATGCAGTGTTCCAGCTTGCAAACCTCTGAAGGTCACTTGTGGGGTCCTGAGGAGAAAAGCCCAAGGAAACTCTGGCTGGCATCAGAAGGCAACTCAAACTGTTTGCTTCTTACATCCCTGACAGCTGAGCACTGACTTCTTCTTCCCAGCTGGGACACTGCTAATCAACAGAAAGACCAGAAAGATGGCTAGAGAAGCATTCACTGGATGTGTTTATCCTCAGGTCTGTCTTTCAAGCAGCCTCATCTGCTTAAAAGAAATGAGCCTGAAGGGACAGGTCCTCCCTGTCACCTCCCCATTCTACATAGGAATGCTACCCAGATCTAAAATAAACCTCCCCTATGAGCCTGGCCAGCCACATCCCTGGAGCTGCATGTCTGCTTCAAAAGATATGATATATACTCTGAGTACTGGCCCCTGCCAGAGCCTGGGGGTACCCACTACCTGCAGCCTGAAATGCCCCAGAGTTCAAAGCAGATTTCAGCTAAGGACCTTAAAGTGCTGTATAAATAGCTGTTAATCCTCAAATCATCCCTGGGAGTCAGGCCTGTAATAATTTAGCTCACCTTTTTATCTCTGGAATTCTCCGTGCCTGTTCTCCCAGCCTGGGGATGAAGAGAGGTAAAATAATATCTACCATTTCATAACAAACTGCAAATTAAATCGACTTCAGCTCAGCCATTAAGGGACATGTTACCTTTTCCATAATCACCTCTTGCAGGCAAGTGCAACAGCTATTCTTTAACAGCTAGGTAAACTTTCACAAAAAAAATTATAAGCTCTGAGTGAGACAGATGACAAGCGGCAGAAGATCTCCAAGAGCAGGAATCAGGAATCCTACCTCCTGCTTTCCTGGTTTATCAACTGAATTGTCTTTGCTCCACCTCTCACCTCTCTAAAGATGACCACCAAAAAAAAAAAAAGCCACCTATGCCTTTATATGACTTTGCCATAGGCTAAGGAGCCTGTAAGATTTCAGTCCAGTGGAAAAAGATTAAGCATTTTCTCACTTGTTTTCTTACATTACAAATGCAGGTATTCTGGAGCCTAGAAGTCTCCAGTCTGTCTAGATCATGACAAAACTAGGACCAAACAAAGACAAGAAGGCAAGAACGGGGTGGAGGAGAGGGGAGAGGAGGTCGAGCCAAACTCACAACGTGCTGTTTTCAAGCAACAACTGCATAAACACGGTAACAAAATGACACACAAAATACTAGTAAGAAATCATGTGCTATTTAAGAGATTATTTTCCTGCAGCTCCAGCCAGGGTGTGAGAATCCACAGAGGTCAAACTCTGAGTACCCCAGGAGATCTGCAGAGCAATAAGAAGAGGAAAAAAGAAAGAGATTCTCATACCTTTACTATTCCTTCTCAAACAGAAGCCTTAAGTGGCCTGAGATCTCAAAGAAGACAGACCCAACATAAGGAATGAAGAGAACTGGGTAATAAAAGCAGACCAATGGCTGTCCTTTCTCTGCCTCCTGTGTTAGCCAGATTCATGCAGAGGAATCCCTGGAGAGGAGATATTGACAGGAAGGAATGTGGGGATGGGTGGAGTAAACCAGTAAAACAAAAGGCAATTACAATTACAAAATGAAGCAGAGATTAAGAAAGCAACAGAAGGACAGGGCTGGAGCAAATGTCAGCACACAGAGGAAATGGTCCCACTTCAGTCCAAAAAGCAGAAAGGTCACTCAGATGGTGACAAAGCTGTGCCTTCTCTGCCCTCTTTGTAACAACTCCCTCCCCTACCTGTTCCAGGGAGGCAGCAGGATCCCTGCTCTGGTCTAAGCCCAGAAGGTGGCAAAGGAAAAATTCAGTCTGTTCCAGCTGTACCTGCTTAAACTACCTCTGTGGCTGGGAGGTTTAATTAGAGTTAGTCTGCAATATTCAGGCTTTTGGAGGTTTAATTTGAGTTCATCTGTAGTATTCAGGCTTTGCAGTGCTTTAATAGCCTGAGATCAAAACCTGTATGACTAGAGGATGGAGGAAAAGGCAGTGATGGGTGGGATGAGGGACAGGGGGGCAGTGGATGTTGCAGTTGTATTGAAAGAAGTGCAATTGAACAGGTCCTGTCTAGATGTGGCTGAGGAGTACACAGACCACGTTTGCACAAGAGCGTTTGGTTGCAAGTCACTGAGTACTTTGAGGGCTAAAGTCCGATTCAGTAAGCAGAAGCCTTTCCTTGGGAAATCTGTTTTTCCAGTTTTTTGGAGGTAGCTCCTCCAGAAACCTCCAAGCACAAAGCATTAAATAGTCATCTGTTAAAATTACCTTCCTCCTGTCTAACTACCTGCCAGGTAGTTATGAAGCCAGCAATGCTTCATTTCTATCTCTCTGTATCCTAAAACCCAGGAAAAGTCTAAGAACTGCCTTCAATAACCAGGTGTAAGTCTTGTAGCAACCCCTTTGCTGTGTCAAGAACAAGGTAAATACACTCCAGACTGGTACCTTGAGCTATAAGGACACCATTCCTCCATAAAAGAAAACTGGAAGGGATTGTGATGAGCTCTTTGTCAATCAAATGCCACAGCAGCCAAGCAATTGCTGATCTTAGAGTGGTGCCTGCTGGCCAGTCATATCAGAAGCACTTGGAAATATTTCCACAGTGGAAAAATCTTTACTCATTAAGTCTTTACTCATTAAGGTTTTATGATTTTCAAGCCAATCACAACATAATTGATGACTTTATTATTTTGATATAACAAATGTTGTCTTGATAATGTAATTCCCTGTAAATGTTCAGCTTCTCAACAGTGTCAACCCAACAAGATCCTTAATCTTGTGTGATGTTGGAGACTTAGAACATAAGGCACTTCACATCACTTAAAGCTTTTGAAAAGTCAGACATTTTACATCCCTTTGCCCTACAGAAACATGCTCAAAACTGCAACAATAGCACTTGTGCAGGCTGGGTGAAACAGCAGCCAAACCACTGTTCTCTTACTGTCCTTATGACATGCTGGGGAAATAAATGATGTTATGGGTTAAACAGCTCTGATCACAGAGGCAGTATCTTGCATCTTGCATGCTTTCATATAGAAAAATACAAAAATTATGAAATTACAAAGTAATTATCTCAATAATTATAATTATAATATATTATAATATAATATAGTACTCTTATGCCACCATCACATATGTATAACAGGGTATTAAACCAGAATTCATCCTCAGCCTGAAGATCTGGAGAAAATTTTAAATACGAACAAAAGAAAATAGGTAGTGTATCTTATAATTCCTGAACTTACATTGTGAGGGAAAATAGAGTTCTATCAGAAGATTGGAATTATGTCCCATCCAAGCCCACAATTCTTCTGTAATGACACACACCTCTCCATCTACAAACACTCATGGAGACAGACCTGTACTCCTAAAGCAGGAGTTTAAAATGGCTAAGACTAGTAATGGCTGAGGGTTGCACCATCTTCATGGGTCTTCCAGGGGCTGAGACAGTACAGCAAACTCTCTCTTGGACCCAGGTTTTCTCACTGTTGCAGGTGGGGCAGCCTCAGGTAGAGATTTCCCATTACTCACATTTGTTTGCTGTTTTGCTGCATTTGAACTGTCTGTTTGACATTTTATATCCTCAACATGAGCAGGACAGCCATAGGTAGGAGGTGGACAGGAAGACAAAAACAACATTAAGGCTATTAAATGCCTTTCTGTAGAACTGGATGTTATCTGTACATCTCTTTGAGCTCTTCCACCCTGTACATAAACTAAAACATTCAGCTGAATATGTATTTAAGGTAAACACTGGCCAAATGTCTGTGTTGAACCAGCAACTGCACAGATTTGAGCTATCTCAGAGCTACTGCACAGATTTGAGCTACTATCTCAGAAGATAAAAGGACCCTCTCCTCACATCCACTCCAGCATGGGAAGTGGTCAGATGCCACGATGTGAACATTATAACTCAAAAACGTCTGAAAGAAAGTGAATTACTTAAAAGTACAACTCTGATGGAGCCTGAGAACTGTAGTCTGGCTGCATTCCATATAGTTATTTCCTTGGAGATCATATAACAGTGATCCCAAATTAGGTATTGTTTCTCATGTTTCCCATGACCATTTTGCCTGCTAGGTTGGCCACAGAAACCATAGCACTGGAAGCTAGTGCAACTTTTCTCAGGACCCTGGCACACCTCAGAGTAGATGTAAAGGGAGATGCAATCTGCAGCATCCCTGAGTCACAACACCTTTTTGCGGGGAACATGTCCCCTACCCCTGTGGGCTGGCTCTCAACCACAAAGGCCTTCAACCTCAAAGTCTCACAGCCATTTCCTTATAGTTTTCTTATTAAATCCGAGCTTTGGCCCATCCTGCCTGCTGCCTTTGTATTACCCTGAATCCTAATGATATTCGTGAGATCATTTCCCCGAAGATTCTGGCCCCTCTTTCAGATGTCCTAAAGATAAATTAAAATATTGCATGTCTTCACCAAATTCTAATTTCTCTAGGAAAAAAGAAACAAACTATATTGGCCATTGAAAACACCTACAACAAACCATCCCACATAGCAAATCACCCCTACACTCACCAAATGCCCATCGAGTAAGTGGGCAGCAACCTGCCTCCAGCAGCTCTTAATGCAAAACAGCTAATCTGTAGGTGATTAATCTCAAGGAGCCTTTTTCTCTCCCTCTGAATTAATGGCCTTCCTTGGGAAGCTTTACATTCCACACAGCAGATGGAAGCTGGGAATAATTTCCTACACTGCTGGGTCTAAGACCTGCCCCAGCAGAGCAATGTCACCCAGACATGCAGAGCTTCAGGCTGCCATTCTGGCACTTAAAGCTTCTTGCCTCTTTATCAAGTGTTATCTCTCTGAAACAGCCTCTGGCTTAAATTAGAGACACCAACACCATCAAGATGATTAGTTTAGTTAAATTAGTTGTTTAGTTTAGCTTAACATTTGCTTAAAACAGAATTTGCAAATGGAAGTGAAAAGTCTGAAAATGTAATTTTCAACCAGACCTAGAGGGAAACACTGGTAACAGTGGAAAGGCATGGCTTTTCTGTTGGCAGAACTGCAAGACACGGATTACTGCAGTATAAGGCCAGCATTTCAAAAGGTTATTCTGGGATTAATTTATCTTTGTAGCCCTAAAATAGTCTGTTTTGTAGTACTCTGTGCAGAATTCCTGAACCTTCTTTGCACTTACTCCCACCAATCACTGATTGTTCTGTTCACTTATATTGCATCTTCCTGGTCCAACTCTACACTGTCTTCTGCCCTCTCCTCCCCAGGAAGCCAAAAAGAATCCAAACTGCATACTTGAAATGCACTGATACTCCCCAGTGAAAAACAATTGTAGACAAATACAACTGGATATGATAGAAGAGGAAAAAACGTTCTAAATTGGAAAGAAACTTGCAATTTATAAGGCTAGGAATGATGTTTTTTCTAGGTAGAGAGGCATAGCTGCTAGAAAAAAAATTGATAAGCTTTGTGACCCACAAGCTTATCCTCAGATATCCAGTAGGGATGAAGAAGCAGCTGCATTCTACCCAGGTTTTATATTTGGGTCATATAAAACTTTGCCAATTAGAAACTTAGATGTGTCCTTGAGCATAGGATACACTGGATTCTCTCATGACTGCACTTGTTAAGCCACACTGGCCAACATGGTGCCTCACAATCAACTCTAATCACAATCTTTTAAGGAGGAAAATTCCCTAGAGGACATGCCTAAGGCAAAGGTCCTCAGAATTTTGCTACACACTCATTAGGGTTCCTAGGAATGTTTCATGTCCTTGTACTTAACCGACAGTTCAAACTGCACCCAGAGATGGTAGAGCAGACATGCTCACCTTGCTCTTTTGCTTTGGGTGTCCCTAAATTATGCTTCTACTGCTTGAAGAGGATTGCAAACCTGTGTTCCAGCAGCAGGATGCCACACACAGTGTGTGTCACCTCCTTGCATTCTGCCAGGCATAATCAGTCCCTGGTTTTAAGGCACAGATGTGGCCGTTACAGGCCCAGGAAGAATCTTAAAGGATTTTTCCAGTCTGGTTTTCTCAGCCTTGGCTGGGATTTTTCCCAAGCTAGAGCCTCTTTCTCTACTGTAAACATGAGAGAAAGAATCATAACAAAGATAAACACCGGCTGAATCCATGAGAAGCCTGGGACAAGAGGTGTCTCTTTCTCTGTCCAATGAACTGTCTGTATTTTGTTTTGCACAAACTGTCTTATTTAAAGCAATGGCTTCCTTCAATAAACTGCTGTATCTTGCTCATTCTTGCACTAAGCAAGGGAGTGCCTTGCTGCTGTGTTCTCTCGCCGCTCCGTAACTCTTTGTACAGCAACACACAGATACAAGTCAGCTCAAAATGCAAGCATGCTGCCTGCTGGTGGTCCTGCTGTCCCAAGTTTTTGCTGCAGTCCTGCTCTGGGAAGCCAATCCTCTCACCTCTGCTTGTGCAGCTCCATATGAAGCTAGCTGCTAGGCACTGATGAAGGCTGTCTCAACTCACAGGACTGCTTTCACACTGGAATCTGTTAGAGATTGTTTCCAACAGTTGAACAGCCAATGCTACTGCATGGACGACACAACTTTTCAACTTGCACAGCGAGATTCAGCAGAGTGTGTTTGCAAACAACTGGAAGTTGGGCACATCAGCACAAGACAAAGCTGCCTGCACAACTGTGTGTTGAGTTTTGTGGCCAAAATCCACACTTTCAGCTCTACAGCAGACAGCAAGCTCTGATTCTGAGATTAATTATGTACAACATCTCCTGTAGGCACTGCTTTCATAGGTTAAAGCACGTATAAAGCAAGGAGAGTCAGAACCAAGGAATCAATCAGGCTGTGTCTTATACTTAGCTGCATCTTCTACTCACTGTCAGTTTCACAGAATTCACAGAATGACTAGGTTGGAAGAGTCCTTCAAGGTCATCAAGTCCAACCCACGCCCTAACATCTCAACTAGATCATGGCACCAAGTGCCACATCGAGTCTTTTTTTAAACACATCCAGGGATGGTGACTCCACCTCCTCCCTGGGCAGACCATTCCAGTACTTTATCACTCTTTCTGTGAAAAACAGTTTCCTAGTATTCAACCTGTATCTCCCCTGGCGCAGCTTGAGACTGTGTCCTCTTGTTCTGTCACTTGCTGCCTGGAGAAAGAGACCAACCTCCACCTGACTACAAATACCTTTCAGGAAGTTGTAGAGAGTGATAAGGTCACCTCTGAGTCTCCTTTTGTCCCGGCTAAACAACCCCAGCTACCTCAGCTGCTCCTCATAGGGCTTATGTTCTAAGCCCCTCACCAGCCTTGTTGCTCTCCTCTGGACACACTCAGGCATGTCAATATCCTTCCTAAACTGAGGGGCCCAGGATTGGACACAGCACTCAAGGTGTGGCCTCACCCTGAGTACAGGGGAAGAATGACCTCCCTGCTCCTGCTGGCCACACTATTCCTGATACAGGCCAGGGGCCATTGGCCTTCTTGGCCACCTGGGCACACTGCTGGCTCATGTTCAGTGGCTGTTGACCAGAACCCCCAGGTCCCTTTCTGTCTGGACACTGCCCAGCCACATCGCCCCCAGCCTGTAACACTGCAGGGGGTTATTGTGGCCAAAATGCAGGACTCGACACTTGGACTTATTAAACTTTATCTTGTTGGGCTCTGCCTATACATTCAACTGGTCCAGGTCTTTGCAGAGCCCTCCTACCTTCCAAAGGTCAACACATGCTCCTAAATTAGTGTCATCTAAATTTACTAATGAAGGACTCAATACCCTCATCCATGACATCAATAAAAATATTGAACAGAACAGGCCCCAGCACAGACCCCTGAGGGACACCACTGGTGACTGATCCCCAGCTGGATGCAGCACCGTTCACCACCACTCTCTGGGCCTGGCCATCCAGCCAGCTCTTAACCCAGCAAAGAGTGCTCCTGTCCAAGCCATGGGCTGCCAGCTTTTCCAGGAGTATGCTGTGGGAGACAGTGCCAAAGGCCTTGCTGAAGTCCAGGTACACAGCATCCACAGCCTTTTCTGCATGCACCAGGCAGGTCACTTGTTCATGAAAGGAGATCAGGTTGGTCAAATACAACCTACCCTTCCTAAACCCGTGCTGGCTGTGTCTGATACCCTGGCCATCCTGTAAGTGCTGTGTGATGACACTCAGTATAAACTGTTCCATTACCTTACCAGGTACTGAGGTCAGGTTAACTGGCCTATAATTACTAGGATCTTCCTTCCTACCCTTTTTGTGAATAGGAGTCACACTGGCCAGTTTCCAGTCATCTGGAACCTCGCTAGTGTCCCAGGACTGCTGCTGAATGATGGAGAGGGGCTTTGCAAGTTCATCTGCCAGCTCCCGCATCACCCTGGGATGGATCCCATCTGGTCCCATAGATTTATGAATATCTAAGCTGCTCAGCAGTTCTCTGACTGCCTCCTCCTGGATAACAGGGGGACTATTCTGCTCCCTGACACCATCTACCATCCCAGGAGGACAGTTATCCTGAGGACAAGCTGTCTTCCCACTAAAGACTGAGGCAAAGAAGGTGTTAAGCACTTCCGCCTCCTCCTCATCTGTAGTTACTAATTTTCCTCCCTCATCCAGTAAGGAACAAAGGCTGGACCTACCCTTCCTTTTACCATTAACACATTTGTAAAAACATTTCTTATTATCTTTCACAGAAGTCACCATTTTTAGTTCAAACAGATCTTTGATCTCCCTAGCCTTTTTCCTACATGCTCTAGTAGCTCCCTTAAATACTTCTTGAGTGTCCTGACCCTCCTTTCAAAGATGATACATCCTCTTTTTATTCCTAAGTTCCTCCAAAACCTCCTTGCCCAACCAGGCTGGACGTTTGCCTCTTCGACTCACCTTTCAGCACATAGGGAAAATTTGTTCCTGTGCCCACAAGATCTCTGTTTTGAAGCAATCCCACCTTTCCTGAACTCCTTTAAGGGCTGCTTCCCAAGGAACTCTCTGAATAAGTCTCCTGAATAGTCCAAAGGCTGCCCTCCGGAAGTCCAGTGCAAAAGTCTTACTGATATTCCTCCTGATTTCACCAAATATCGAGAACTCCGTAATTTCATGATTACTATGCCCCAAGCGACCTCCAACCACCACATCTCCCACCAGTCCATTTCTATTTGCAAACAGCAGATCTAACATAGTCGTTCCCCTGGTGGGCTCACCCACCAGCTGCGTCAAAAAGTTGTCCTCCACACACTCTAAAAACTTCCTGGACTGCCTTTTTTCAGCTGTATTAAGTTCCCAGCAGATGTCTGGCAAGTTGAAGTCTACAAGAACAAGGGCTGATGATCCTGAAATATTCTCTAGCTGCTTATAGAAGAAGTTGTCCACCTTTTCTTCCTGGTTGGGTGGACGATAACAGACTCCGAGTAGGATGCCAGCCTTGTTAGCTTTGCCCTTAATTCTTACTCACAGGCATTCGACTTCATCGTCATTAGTTTCAACATCCATGGCATCAAAAGCCTCTTTAATATAAAGGGCCATCCCTCCACCTCTTCTCCCTTTCCGGTCTCTTCTGAAGAGCTTGTAGCCATCCAGTGCAGCACCCCAGCTATGTGAGTAATCCCACCATGTTTCCGTGATGGCAACTACATCATAGCTCTGCTGTTGCACCATGGCTTCCAGCTCTTTGTTTGTTACCCATGCTGTGTGCATTAGTATACCTGCATCTCAGCTGGGCTACTGATTTCATCCCTAACTCAGGCTTACCACCCTTGGGCCTGCTTCCAGACAGCCCAGCTGCACCCCCTTCCCCCTTCAAACCTAGTTAAAAGCCCTCTCAACAAGGTCTGCCAGTTCATGAGCTAAAAACCTTTTGCTCTTAACTGAGAGATGGAGCCCATCTGGTTCCAGCAGGGCAAGTGCCATGAAAGTTGCTCCAAGATCAAAAAATCCAAAATTTTGCTGATGACACCAACCCTTGAGCCATTTGTTAGTGATACAAGTTCTCCTATCCCTTTCACTGCTTATCTCAGCTACCAAGGGGACTGAGGAAAAGACTACCTGTGCCCATGCCCTACCAACCACTTGACCCAGTGCTCTAAAGTCCCTTTTAATTGCCCTGACACTCACCTTTTCAATCTCATCACTGTCAGCCTGGAGTATAAGCAGTGGGTAATAGTCAGAGGGCTGGATCAGCCCAGGAAGTCTCTCAGTGATATCCCATACCCAGGCCCCAGGAAGGCAGCAGACCTTCCTGTGAGATGGGTCCGGTCGACATATGGGGCCCTCTGTTCCCCTCAGAAGGGAGTCACCCTCTACTACCGCCCTTCTTTTCTTTTTGATGTAAGAGGTTGTGATCTCTCTGGCAGATGAATCGTAATTGGGAGGCTCACTGGGCAGATAATTTTCTTCTAAATCATCTGGCTGACTCTCCAGATCCAGGGCCTCATACCTATTCTGAAGTGGCACCTGATTAGGGGGTGGGGGTTGGGGGGAATTTTTATTATTACCTCCCTGAGCAGGGACCCATTTCCACTCCCTGTCATCCACCAGATGCCCTTCTATTGCTTGACAGTGGGAGGTTGGGGAGTCCTCTGACTCTTGTTGGACCTCCCTCAAAGATGGAAGGGCTGAACACCACCTGTCTATTTCCCTTTCACTTTCCCTGGTACTTCTTAAGTCTTTCAACTTCCTCCCTAAGCTCAGCCACCAGTGAAAGGAGATTGTTCACCTGTTCACACCGCAGGCAGGCTTCCTCCACAGTGCCCCCTGAAACCACTGATAAACACTCCGGGCAGGAATGAGTCTGTATAGACACATCCTTTTTGGAGGGTTCCACTTGTTTATATGCATTTGTACTAACCGCAGTTTTTGATCGTGTAAAGACCATTACCAACAGAAACTAACACCAACAGCCAACAGAAACACTGTAGACAACACACAGCAAGTCTTACTAGCAAGAAAAACCTGCAGCCCCGCATGCTTGTCTTGCCCGCGCAAATTGCCGCCTCACGCCCCCAGAGACATGCCACACCCCTGTTTACCTGCTCCTGGTTCGCTGCGCTCCCCAGAGGCCTTTTATAAACAGCCAGTTGACGAGGTAGGAAGCCCCACCCCGTTCCTGCTTGACTCACAAGTTTGCTTATTAGCAGAAACATGTCTTGCCACAAGCATCAAGGATGTTGGAGGGCAGTCTCTCTTTGTGGAATACAGTCAGCATTTCTTGCATTCAAGTCTTTCACAGGCCGAAATAACTGCATTTCAAGTGAGCTTCTTCTCTTTGCTATTGAAAACTGCCTATTTATCCATTCACGGCAAAGAAAGATTGGACAGAAGCTTTTCATAGAAATATAAGTTTATTCTTCCTTAGTCACTGAAGAGACATTTGAAGAG
This sequence comes from Muscicapa striata striata, assembly GCA_030060385.1. Classification (NCBI taxonomy): domain Eukaryota; kingdom Metazoa; phylum Chordata; class Aves; order Passeriformes; family Muscicapidae; genus Muscicapa; species Muscicapa striata. The sequence continues at coordinate 2,217,147 of JAREIS010000173.1, forward strand.
AAGGACATATGGAGTGGCACTGCAAATACTGTCACCAAAATCAGCAGGAAGTCAGGTGAATTTATTCTCCCAAATGTCTGATATCACATCCTTATAGGATAAAAAAAACCCCCAAAATCTATCCCTCATAAAACCCAAAGAAACAGCAAAGCAAAAAAAAAATAAATGTTTGAAGCTTCAATATTGCTTTGAAATCTGTGGTTTGCATTTCTACCAGAAATTTCTCATGCACAGAAGAAACTGTGCAAGGTAAAAGGGTGGAAGCCAGCAGTGAGAGACTGTACAGCATGTAGTTCCTGGTCTTATATCAGCCTGCCATGTAAATAGATTTTTCTACTTCTGTTCAAGCTCCAAAATTCCATGAACTATTCTGAAGGCTTCAAGCAACTGCGGTTAATTAACCACAGCTACTTACTATTTTTGAAGGCTACTGCTTCTTGCATTGGAAACAATGTCAGTTTTACCAAGTGTCAAAGGATTTTTAAAACCCTGCTATATAAGACCTTTCTGTGTTGTTTCATATTTCATGGGATGAATGGAGACCATTACACAAACTGGTATAGCTTCTGGGAGCAATTTCAGCCAGTTCCACAAATCATTTTTTACTATTATTTCTCACTTCAATAGCAGAAAATAAGACTTTGCCTAAGTAGGCAAACAAGCTATAGGTTTACTTTTACCACACTAACCACAGCAAAGGATATCTTTGTGTGGAGACTTGTTAAAAAGTTACTGAGAAGCAGACAGCATTATCCTGATAAATCGTGGTGGAAAGGAGAAGGACACTTGGGTCAGGAGTACTGACCCCCCAAAAAACAATCAAACAAACAAAAAACCAAACAAATAAAAAACTCTAAAAAGTACATCAGTTTGGGTTAAGATTATTTTGGGGACCAGTTAGTAACTTCTAAGGCTAAATAAAAAATGCATGTATATATTGCACAAAGACATGACAAAGTTTTTTACCTCTTGAGTATTTTTGTAATAAATTATATTTACAGACAGCAGTAGAGGTAAAAGCTCTAGTCTTACCAAAAGTGACTTTTGCACTTTTGTACACTGTACCGTGTACAAGCTGTATACTCATGCAGTACAGCTGCAAACAGCAGAAGAAATTGTGGGAGTGGAAAGGGCATAATTTGAAACAAGGAGAAAACTGAAGCGTCTGGTCTTTGGTTACCAATGTCAAACTTTCAGGATTCTTTACACACTCCAAGTTCAGAATTAACTGATCTGGCTCTCAATTTTCATGAACAACCAGCACGTAAACATGCACTCCGTAGCTTGATGTTCTGAAAACATTAATGCATGGTGGGTTTTTTTCTGGTTCTTTTTGTGCTTCATTATATACCTCTGTTTTCAAGTTTTCATTCTAGTCTCAAGCAACTTAAAAACGTACTATTATTTCCCAGAAATGAGTAGAAGTGAGCTGATATTATTAGAAAAATGTGAAGAGCCAAGGCTTAAAAAGAAAAGTTCGAAAAGTTCCAGAAGTTCAAAAAATGAAAAGCTTTAGGAAAAGCCCAAACTTGCTGTTAACAGCAACTGTGTTCCAGTACAAGCAGAAATGTAGTTTTATCACAGAATAAACAACTGTCAGATGATGTGTTTGCAAGTCATCTACCAAATCTAGGACATAGCTTTGTCTGGAACCAAGACTAGCAAATGCAAACTTCCACCCATCTAGGCCTGCTAAATGATGAAATATTTTATAATTGTAAGAAGGCACTGATAAAAAAAGTGCATAGAAAGCTGATCAGTTTTTGATCTGTCCACATTCATGTGAATATATAAAACTTTGTAAATCTCTAAACATCAGCTACAAAGAAGCTTTGTTAGTGATAGTGATAGTAGGGCACCATTTGTTAAAGCCATATACAAAACAATTTAAAAGATTTTGTCCATAATTAGGGATATTTGTCTTCACATAGTAAGACTAGAAAAGCAGGCTGTCTTTCATGGGGAAAGAAAAATAGGCACTAGAAACACTTCAGATGGTCTTCAAAATGCTTTTTGATGCAGCACTGGCAGCTTCATTGCTTGTGGAAGCCCCTCAAGGGAAAAATTAGCACCTCATTCATCACTGAATTCTACTGCTTCTCTTTCATATATGTTTGAGCAACAAAGCAATTTTTTTTATGCTTTGAGATCTGAAACAGAAGAATAAGAGAAGCACACATGCAAATTACTATGTCTTTTCTTCTAGAAATTGAACTAGCTACATGAGAATACTGCAAGTTTAAATACTAATGAGGTGTCGTGAGGATGGAACAAGACTGTCACATGACTCGTAACAATCCAGTTAGAGCAGCTACATGACCAATGGTACCTCACAGCCAATAAAACATTTTATCCAAATCATCTGTTTAAGGCACATTCCTTTGCAACTGGACCACATTTAGAAAATTTGTTACTTACTGCCAGCCACCTCCTAAGTAGCTGGTAACCTGTGAAGTTGTTCTAACTCCGTAATATTCGATCACATAATTGGGCAATTAAGACACCACTTCAATTAAAATGTTATACATCTTTAATCTCAATATAATGCATCATACATGCATGTGTGGCTGCTGCTATTTCTTCCACACAATAATAAAGCTTTTGAACTTTACAGCTCTTATTTGACAAGCAAGGAGACTAAAGGCAAAGGGAAGTTACTGTGCAAGAAATTAAAGACTACATGCCCAGCTTAGCTCATCACCTGCAATATGCATTAGCCTCTAACCAGGCTGATTTCCAGGCTGCAGTATTGTTATGATTCACGTGTTTAAAATCCAATCATGCTTACTTCTTTACCTTAGTGATGACACTAAAGAACATGATCAAAAAGCCAGTCATGTATCTGTGTGTGTGTGTTTGTGTGTGTTGGGGGTTGGGTTTTTTTGTTCCTTTACTGTGTGAGTTTAAAGAATTTTTCCCATTATCATGCTAACAGAACCTGCCAGCTACGCCCAGGATCTTCTGATGACCCTAGAAAAAAGGTGTAGGTGGGAGCGGGCTTCTGGGAGGGGTTATTCATGTTTCCAGCCGGTTCGGTGCAGGAGGACCCCCGTGTACACCGCACGTGGCTAGAAGGCAGGAGAGCCGGACGCTCTGCAATCAACTGCCCTGCAACTGCCCTGTTCCAGCCTCCTACCTCTGAGGACACAGCTGACCACCAGAAACCAAACGGTGAGCAAGGAGCTGCCCCTTCCAGTCTGCTTCCACCTGAGCTCAGCACGGACGCTGCCGCCCCTGCCCCTCCCACTCTCACCTCTTTCTCCACAGTTGTCGGGCTCTGTCCCATCTGCACCACTGGGACCAAGCACAGAGAGAGTGTGCCTGCAGCTAAAGAAAGGACTGGAACCGAGTTATCTGTTCTGTTTTGTTGGTAATTTTAATAACTGCTGTTGTTTCTGCTTGTACAGTTAGATATATTAGTAAAAGAGCTGTTGCTCCTACCCCCTTATCTCTGCCTTAGAGTCCTTGATTCAAACAATTATAATACTTGGAGGGAGTGAAATTAAATTCTCTATTTCAAAAAGGAGCTTCTGCCTTTTATTGGCAGACACCTGTCCTTCAAACCAGGACAGTGTGCTATTTCCTCGTGTCTGTGCAGTGAGAGGGTCTGAATATGAAATTGGGTTCTGTCACTTTACAGCTCCAGGGATAATCATCAGGTTTCATAGCCACCCAGAACGTTCAAAATGTTCTGTTCTCATATGTTTTGCAAACAGAACTGAAGCAAGCATAGCTGCATCTGGTGCCTCAGTATGACATACCAACAGACCACCAGAGTCTCTATCTTCCTTGTGTGGATAAGACTTTCTGAAACTTGTGTTTACATCACATTCAAGGGGCAGTCCTCTTTCTTTTGCCACCTCCTAAGTGCCACCGAATCACCGCTCTCTTGCCACGTGTCTTTTCTGTTTGAAATACCACTGCACAAATTCCAGCCTCACAAGGACTAAAGCCCCAGAGAGATGTCTTGCGCAGAAAAATGTTCCAGGATAACAACGTGTCCTTCATGTTCCCTTCTTCTTTCCCAGATTGTATTGCTCTATTGAATACCTTGGGCATAGAATGATTAATCCAGCAAGTACTTCTCTCTTGCCACATTTCGGTGAGCAAGACCTACATGGACCCTTTGGACTCTGCGAAACAAAATGCACGTAAGCCTACCTAAAGCTGAAGAAAAACTGTGCACAACACACAGCAGTTCTGTACAGTATTCATTCTGAAATGCAGCAAAGCTGAATGCCATGTCCGGGCTTCAGTTCTCTCTGTATCACATAAAGCCAAGAATGAAACGGCAGAATGCTGGCCTTGTTTGAGCAGAGTACCAAACTGCAAAAGTGCAGCAAAAGCTCTCTCAGAACAGGAGTCAGCTGAGAATGCTCATGGTGCTTGGAAAAGTAAGACGCAGCTGTTGAACACTTCTGCACGTGGCAATCAGCTTCTTCTTACACCTTCACTCTTGCAGAGTTATGGGAAACAGAGAAGGCATTCTTTAGGAATGTGTTCTCCAAACAGCTCTGAAACAGCACATTGCACGCTCCCTCCCTGTACCGTCTTTTTCACAAAGGCATGCAGTCTAAATTTTGCACTCTCGCAGCTCAGTTGCCAACTTTCTGCTGTTGTCCTAGCAAGAAGCTCTGGAAGTAAAAGCCAGCGCAGGACAGCACTTTCTGCTTTGCCTGCGTAAGTCACATCAAACTTACCCAGTCTCTGTGTCCTTTCCTTCTCCACTACAGCTATGAATGTGTTGTCTGCATCTCAGAGTCTAGCAGCAAGTGCAATGTTTTCCACAGAAGGCTGCAAGAGGAATAGGTAGCACCAAAGGTTGAACTGCCTCTTACCACTTGCCACTTACAGCCAGTAAGCTGCGCACAGTGGTCTGTTGCTCTGCAAACGGAAAGCTTCTCAGTTGCCTCTCGTATGTGGTAGTGAACTATGCCAGGACAACAAGGTTGCCTGGATCTTGGCCCTAAAACTTGTGGAAACTTCTATTTGAATAACATTCAAGGGGCATTCGTCTTTCCTTTGCTACCTGCAAAGCTCTGCTAGGTCAATGCTCTCTCTGCTTGGTGCTTCTCAGCTTGAAGTACCACATTACAGCCTCTCAAGGGCTGAAGACCTGTAGAGATGTCTCCCACAGAAAAATATGCTAGAACAAAAACACATTCCTCACATCCCCTTCCTGTGACTCAGATTGTGGTGCTGTGTTGAATACCTTGGACACAGAATGACCAATCCAGAGAGTGCTCCTCTCCCTGCCACATTTCGCTGAGCTAAAGCTACATGAACAGTTGTGCTCTGCGGAACAGAAAATATAAAAGCGTACCTAAAGCTGAGGAAAAGCCATGCACGACACACAGGAGGACAGTATAGTATGAGCACTGAAAAGCGGCAAAAGTTTGAACGGCATTGCAGTGCTTCCATATCTGTCTGAATCACAAAATGTAAAGAATGAAGCTGCAGAGAATTGGGCTTATGTGTGAAGCTGTCCTGACACAGTTCTCTGCACGAGATGTTGACGAGAAGCTTTCTGTTGAGAGTCAGAAGACAGGAGAGGCAGAACATTGGACTATGTAGCTCTTAGAGGGAAAATTCATGACCCGGACTTGTTTCAGCAGAAGCAAAACCTAGGAGCCCTTCACTGCCAGAGTAGTGGTTGTTGTGCAAAAAGTAGATGACAATTCACCTCTGGGAGAATGACAGCACACCAGGATGCAAACGGCAAAGAATAAAGCTGCAGAGCACTGGACTGGTGTGCACAGCATACTGGCTGTAAGAAAAGCGCTTTTACCTCCACAGCCTCTTGCTAGGACAGCAGCTGCTGAAAGTTGGCAACTGAGCTGCGAGAGTAGAAAATGCAAACGGCACTCCTCTTTCTGAGAAGGAAGGTACAGAGAGGCACAGAGGTACAGAGAAGGTACAGAGTGTGCTATGTTTCAGAGCTGTTTGGAGAACACATATTTTAAGAATGCCTTCTCTGTTTTGCATAACTTCAACAGTGAAGATGTAAGATGAAGCTTATTGCCACGAGCAGTGATAGTCAACAGCTGTGAATTATTTATCCAAGCAGCAAGAGCATTCTCTGCTGAACACTCCGATTGTGAACGAGCTTTTGCTGCACTTTTGCAACTTGCTACAGTGCTCAAAGAAGCCAGGTGCTCTATCGCTTCATTCTCAGCCTTACGTGATCCACGAAGACATGGAAGCCCAGCAAGAGCATTCAGCTTTGCCTCATTTCAGCGTGTATACTGTACGGAACAACTGTGTTTCATGCACGGAAATATCCCTCAGATTTAGGTATAATTACATCTTTTTTGCTTTGCAGAGTCCAGACTGTCCATGTAGCTGTGGCTCAATGAAATGTGGCAGGAGAGAAGTACGTACTGGATTAGTCGTTTCATGCCCAAGACATTCAACATAACACCACAATCTGGGAAAAGAAAAGGGAATATGAAGGACATGTTTCTATCCCAGAACATTTTTCTGTGCAAATCCTCCCTCTGGGGCTTTAGTCCTTGAGAGGTTGTAATTTGCTTGGTGGGTGTTCCAGAAGACAGGAAGGGTTCAGAGAGCACGGAGATTTGGTGGTGCTTTGCTGGTGGCTAAAGAAAGAGGACAGCCCCTTGAATGTTGTGCAAACATAAGTTTCAGAGGGAAGCTCTGGACAAGCTTGATGCCTAGGCACAGTTCTTTTGCGCAAGATGTAGCCAAGAAGTTTTCTGTTTATGTTCAGATGACAAGAAAAGGCAGAATTGTGTGGCATGCAGCTTTCAGAAGAAAAGCACACGGCCCGGGCATGTTTCTGCAGCAGCAATGCTTTAGGAGCTTCACTGCCAGCACAGTGCACTGTGTGTGAAGTAGACGACGATTCACCTCTGGGAGTATTAAAGCACGACACAACACCAAAGGCGAAGAAGAAAACTGCAGAGGACGGGGCTGATGTGCACAGTGTACTAGCTGCAAGACAAGCTTGACTGCCACTGGCCTACCAGCTGTGGTCGTGAGGGGCAGTTCAACGACAGCTACCTATTCCTCTTCCAGCCCTCTGTGGAAACAATCTTCAGACTCTGAGATCCAAACAGCACAATGATAGATGCAGCAGGATAAAGACACACAGAGTGCACACGAGAGTTTAATGTGGCTTACGTGGGGCAAGGAGAAGGCGCAGCTCTGTACTGGCTTTTACTTCTAGAGCCTTTATCTATAGGTGCAGCTGCTGGACGTTTGGAAGGAAGATGTGTGAATGAAAAAAGTGACAGCAGGTCTAGCTGGAAAAGAAGACACACAGCCGCAGTGCACCATGCTCAACTTACATGCTGCCAAGAGAAGGGGGTACTTTAAAAACGCCTTCTGTCATGACGCTTCCATCTCTGTGATCTCTAGCTACATGGACTCAGCAACACTGAAAGTGTGTGAAAGTGATTGAGCTGCGGATATCGGATTTCACAGGGAAGAGGGTGGGGCAACAAATGCTTTCTGTCCTGACACGTCTCTCTCAGTCTGATTTTGCAACTGGAAACGCTTCGCTGTAACGATGGACTCTGCTACTTGAGGAAAATGTGCTGATATATCTAGTTGAGAAGGAAAGTGCAAATCACTAGTGTCTTTGGTCTAGTTTACAAACTGCAAAGGGCATATGAAAGCCAGCACTGGCTTTTTGTTGTAGGACATTCTATTTTTTACAAGTGGCTGCTGGATACTTTGAAGGGGTTTGGGATCTGCGAGAGTGAGAGGGTAGGATGGTACATAGAGTTCGAGAGAAAGTGCGTGTCACCAGGAAGGTGGATGCAGTCCAGTGCGTGTGAGTTACATATTGAGCAGCTCATCAGAGAGACTTGTCAGCGCTCATCAAAATAACCACATGATGGCGCTGTCGACCCGCAAAAGAAGGAGGCACAGCCAGCTTAGCTCAAATGCCCCGAGCGCAGGGCCAAGTTGCAAACGTCCCCGTTCTCAAATCAACGGTGCCAGGGCAAAAAGATATCTCTGGTCTTCCCCTTCTAACGCCATACACCGTTTTGCACCACACTCGGAGGGAAATGTTAACTCCTTTGCCTTAACAAAGCTTTTCACTCTGCAGTTTCCCATGCCTTGGGACTCAGTATTGCTGCCACACTTGGGAGTGAGTGCCAGCTGTGAATTCTGAGTTCTGGCCTGTGATCCTTGGCATTAGAACTGCTTTTAAAATTTTTTCCCCCTGTGATAAAGTATAAGCACTTTGTTAATTAAAACTCATAGTAAGGAATAATGAATTTCAACAGGAGGTGAGATGGGTGTAGACTTTGACCACATAGTTTCAAATCTGTGAACATGGTATGCATAACTTATGCTGAAAGCAGCGACTGTTAACCGGTTTTCGAAGATCTTTCCCCCAGCTAGAAGGAATAAGCCACCTGGTGCCTCCCCCCACCTGCTGCAACCACCAGAAGACAGACTACGACCCGCCCAGCAACGGGCCGCGTAGATGCAGACTACGGGAAAGACACGTCAGCTGAATTAGAGCTGCATAAAAAGACCATCAGGGGCGAGGGAAAGCGTGCGCTGTTTGTGGACACTTGCCTCCTGGCTGCCCAGCACTGTTTTGCTTACTGTCACTTGCTCTAATAAATTTTAATTGATTAAGACTGACTTGATTCGGTTTCCAGTCTGTAACACCCCCCACGCTCATTCACGCTGGCTTTTGTAAAACATTTGTCTATATATTGACTTGTATATGCAAGAGCACTTAAGAGTCTGGCTGTGATTAAGACCCTAAAGTTTAGGCGAGTACGTTTTCAGTTTTTTAAGGAAGTAGTGGATTGGATGCCCTGGAAACTGCCCTCAAGGATAATGGAGCTGAGCAGAGCTGAACACCCATTTAAAGATATTTTTCTTAGAGAACAAGAACTCACAATGCCCATTTTTAAGAAGTCAGATAAGGAATGCAGGAGACCAGCTTGGCAGAGTAAGGGTCTCCTTGTTTAAAGCAAGAAGGTAATATGGAGGCCACATATGTAATGCAAAAAGTTTTTTTTGAAAAAAAGTTAAAGCCAGAAGTTTATTGAAAATTAATATATGTGATGAAAGTAGGTAATATGCAGACAATACGCAGCCACATAAATCATGGGAAAAATATAGAGATAACACATGGGTGTGTGAGGATTTTGATCAGTATGTGTAAGGCTCAGTTGAAGCTGAATTTGGAAAAGCATGCCAAAAACAATAATAAGGGCACCTACAGGTATTTCCGTGGGAAAAGGAAGATGAAAAGAAAGCTATCTAACACCTCCCCTATTCCCCCCTACCCCATAAGCCAAACAGGACTACTGACAACAGACAAAGAGAACGCTGAGGTACTCAACAATTGTTGGTCTCAGTTTTTACTGAGAGTCATTATTCCAACATCTCTCAGTTTATTTGGCTGGTGGACTTAGTTCTAACTCATAGTAGCAGATCAGATTCAAGACCACCTGAGGAACCTGAGCATGCAAGACCATGGGACCCACCCTTGTGCACGTCAGGGCCCTGAGAGAACTGGCAGCTGTACTTGCTAAGGTGCTCCCTCTGTCACATTTGAGAAATCAAGGCAGCCAGCTGAAGTGTCCAGAGACTGTGTTGTACTACTGTTTGGTTTGGGGGTTTTGTGTTTGTTTGGGGTTTTTTGTTTGTTTGGTTTTTTTTTTTTGTTGGTTTTTTTGGTGGTTTTTTTTTTTGTGTGTGTGTGTGTTTTGTTTTTTGTTATGATTTTGTAGAGTTTTTTAAGCAAGATTGATTGGAAAACTGAACAGTTCTCCTCTGTATTCTCTTGGATTCACCTGAGACTCTTCCTAGGCATCTCCCTGATCCTTTTTGAAATGAGTCTCACATCATTCTCCTGAAGAAACTGTCTGCTCATGGTTTGGATGGACTGTTTGCTGGGTGATAAACTGGGTGATGGCCAGGCCCACAGAGTAGTGGGAAATGGAGTTCATCCAGCTGGCTCCCAAGGCTCAGTCTTAGGCCCAGTCCTGTTAATGTCTTTATCAGTGATCTGGACAAGGGGATAGAGTGCACCCTGAGTAAGTTCACAGATGACGCAAAGTTGGGTGGGAGTGTTTTTTCCTTCTGGAGGACAGGAGGCTCGGGGGGTCTCTACAGCTACAATTCTACACAGTCCCGGTATGTGCCCATGTGCTTACCCCTTCATCTGTCTATCCAGGTAAATCTTTAACCTCTATACTAGCAGCCTTTATTCATCATTGTAACTGACATGTCGGGACATGGAGACCATTTGGTCACACTATTAAATGTCAGTCTTGGCTGTGGGGCACATGCTACTTCTGCCTTATAAATATGCCATTTTTTTTATGCTCTGGAGTGTTTCACTGTGTACTGTGCATCATGCAGGTTTGGAAAGAAAAATTACCCCAGGTCAGGAAATAGATATAAAATGTCAGGAGATGTAAACTATTTACTTTTGTGAGCAGTCTTTTAACTATTTGTCCTTCTTTCTCAGCTTTGTAAATGTCCATTAAATACCTCATAAAATGTTATCACGGTATAGCCATGATACTTCCATAAGGAATTAGATAATCCTGATGATTTACAAGACACTTGATTTGGCCCAGGTAGAATGCTGTTCACAATCATTTGTCAACTTAACTGTCACTACAAACACCTTTTGTGCTGGTGGGTTTTGAGTGCTTTAGGTTTTGGTTTGTTGGAAAGGACTTTGCTAATTGCACAAAACACATGTAGTTCAATTTATTCTGACTATGAGTTTACTTGTGGATGGACAAGAAGCTGGCTTCATCTGCAGATCCAAAGAGCATCAGCTTCAAACTCTGGGAGACACCTAGCTAGGAGAGAAGACATCCTTTGACATCATGGCGAGACAATAGAGAGAAGAGATGTCTCATGGGAACTAATATGTTAACCAGTTTGTTACAAATAAGATGTTGTCCTCAGTTTTGATATATGGTTGGCTGGTTTCCAGCTACATATATGGTTTTGTTCCTTATCCTTTGTATCGATTGGATCCTGTGCCCTCAACCCCATCAATATACCTCTGTGCTTTCTGGGTTTCAAGGTCTTTGGAGGTTGCCCTTGTACCAAGCGTTTTCTAAGTTTGTTATTTTTATACATTAAAAGTTCTTTGTTTTTTGGCAACTCTACTGTTCCCATCTCTCTACATATTATGCCACAGATTCCCTGACTGGCCCAGTCTTGTTATGGCCTGCAGCAGCCATATTTACTAACTTTAATTAAATTTTCTCAGTAAAAGACATTAATAGAAAGTATTAAAATAGAAATTTGTAAGCTTTCTTATTCATGAAAATTTCAGTTGCTGAATTTTTAAGTAAAGAAGTGTATTTTATCTACTTTGTCACATCCCTAAGCTCCGTAAGGAAAAGGTAATATGCAATTGAAGTTGCATCTTCTCATCTGGAATGACTAGTAAAAGTATCTAATTTCATAATAATGTACCAAATCAATATATTCTGAAACAAGTATCAATGGAAATAAAACATATATTAAAAAAATTACCACAGTTTTACTCTTTTCCAAAGTCTTATTGGATCCCAGAAACCTGGAATTTTTGAGCTTTCTGTGCTTTCTGGCACTGACCACCCAGGAGAACACTGATTTTGACCTGAGGCCTTGGAGAAGGCTTCCAAATTTGAGTGATGGAGTTAAAGTCATGAGTGTGTAGTTAAATAGAAGTGCATGATTTCACATGGTGAAGGCTTTTATATTTGATGTTTTTGCAATATAGTTATAGGTATGTGACAAGATGGAGGATTTTGGGTGTTGTCTCTTTTCAATATTCTTCTTCATTTTTCATGGTTTCAGACAGTAGTTTCTGGTTGGACAGTTAGTGCTGCACTACAGGTCACAGGAGTTTGGTTATTGGGTCAAAAGTATAAATAATATAGATGCTAATTCTCTATTGGACTGTTTAGCTTTAAGAGACCTAGGTTCAGCTCCACTTTGCTCACTTTTAGCTGGTAGCTAGAAGTATTGTAGAACTCTGTACTTTAGATAAGATTTAATAAACAACGAAGCGAAGCCTGCATATGAGAAAATTTGTCTCCTTTGTGCTTTTTAATCCTGGCTCTGAGTGAAGATGAAAGAAACTTCAGACGAGCCACTAATTAAGTGGTGCAAATACCCCTCATTACACGCATTAGCAAAAACTACTTTTTTGCATTTTCGTCTTTTCTTTTAGTTTGTGAACAAGTATGAAAAAGAAGACTGTCTCAGCAATTTTTTCAATAGCTTTAAGAAGACTTTACAATCACCCTGGGAAATCCAGGCCAGTGCTCAGTTATCCTCACAATAACGAAGTGTTTCCTAGAAATCAGAGGGAACCTTCTATATTTCAGTTTGTGACCACTCACTCTGGTCATGTCATCGGGCCCACTGAAAAGAGCCCGTCTCCGTCTTCTTTGCATCATCCCTTCAGATACTTATAGACTTTGATAAGATTGCCCTATGCCTTCTCCAGGCTCAAGACTTCCATCTTTCTCCATCTTTCCTTACAGCAGACTTGCTCCTGTCCCTCTGTCATCATATTCATAGACCTGCACTGCATTCTTCTGAGCTGAGGAGCCCCAAACTGGAGCCAGCACTAGAGGTGCTCGCCAGTGCTGAGCAGAAGAGAAGGATCCCCTCCCTTGGCCTGCTGGCTGCACTCTCAATACAGCTCAGGATCCCATTGCCCTGCTTTCCCAGAAGAGTGCATATTTTGGCTTGTGTTAACCTTGGTGCTCTCCAGGACCTCTAAAGCCTCTATGCTTTCTAGCCCAGCTAGGTGGTTCCCACTATGCTCTGGTGCCTGCCTGGTAGTGTTCCTCTCAAGAAACAGGACTTTCAGCTTCACCTTCTTGAAACTGGTGATGTTTCCGTCAGCCCATTTCTCAGGCTTGTCGAGGTTCTTCTGGACGGCCACATGACCTTCTGGCATGTCTTCCTAGATTCTTTCCCTCTATTTAGTGCTGGTGAGACCTCACCTGAAGTACTGTATCCAGTACTTGTTCCAGGCTCCCCACTACAAGTGGGATATGAAGCTACTGGAAAGAGTTCAACAAAGCTTCACTAAGATGATGAAGTTTTGGTTCTCACATTTTTTTCTAGATCAGTCATGGGCTGAAATTATTTGAGCATGTCTGTCTTTTATTTTAGCACCTAATTTAATCTTCTTTTTGATTCTGTCTGCCATAGAACACTTGAAGTTTCACCTGTACCTAAGATGAAATTGAAAAAAAGTTTTAACATGAAGAAAATTACTCAACTAACATGGTTTAAATGAAATCGGGATCAGAGTAATTTATTGGTTTTTTAAAACAACTTAATTAACTGACAGTAAATGAAGGAGGAGTAGCTGAGGTCACTTGGTTTGTTCATCCTGGAGCAGAGGAGACTGAGGCCAGACCTTGGCGGCAGCTGCAGCTCCTCCCGGGGGCAGCAGAGAGCTCAGATCTCTGCTCTCTGTGACCAGGGACAAGTGACCCAAGGGAACTGCTGGAGCTGTGTCAGGGAAGGATTAGGCTCGGTATCAGGGAAAGATTTTTTCCTCAGAGAGTGGTCAGGAACTGAACAGGTTCCTCAGGGAATAGTCATGGCCCCACGGCTGAGAGAGCTCCAGATATGTATTGCTTCTTTAATCTTATATCATGTACAACAGGGAAAACAATACAAAAAAGGACTCTGAACATGGGGTATAAGTAACTCCTCCAATAATCCTAAGGGAAAATACGATACAATGAGAAAATAAATGGCTAAAGAGATATCTGCCTTAAAATCAAGTAAAGAGATTTTCTACGTTACTTCCATCAAGATAAATGAGTCTCTGGAAAAAGATGTTAAAACAGATAGGAGAAGATTGTGTGGTCATATAAATTAAAGTAAATATGGAAGAAGGTGAGATGACCTGCTATACAGTGGCATTTGAAAATGAAGTTACCATTTAAAAAAGATGGCTCCAAAATCAGTATCGTGCCTTAATTATCAGTAAGGAAGAGGTAATGGGGATGAGACTACGGTACTGACTCAAACCGGAATATCAGATAAAGGTCGTATCGCATTCAATTAAAGGAACACAATTAAGGAACCTCCACCATCAAATTCTGAAAGAATTGACACAGGAAAACTTATTCTCTGAACAAGTTTTTAAATACGGATTTTACATAAGAAGAATTTCAGGGGAGGTGATAAAACATTATCCTGTCTAAAAATATGTTGCTATGTACTCTGAGATAGTGAAAAGCTTTGTTAAGGCAAAGGAGTTAACATTTCCCTCCGAGTGTGGTGCAAAACGGTGTATGGCGTTAGAAGGGGAAGACCAGAGATATCTTTTTGCCCTGGCACCGTTGATTTGAGAACGGGGACGTTTGCAACTTGGCCCTGCGCTCGGGGCATTTGAGCTAAGCTGGCTGTGCCTCCTTCTTTTGCGGGTCGACAGCGCCATCATGTGGTTATTTTGATGAGCGCTGACAAGTCTCTCTGATGAGCTGCTCAATATGTAACTCACACGCACTGGACTGCATCCACCTTCCTGGTGACACGCACTTTCTCTCGAACTCTATGTACCATCCTACCCTCTCACTCTCGCAGATCCCAAACCCCTTCAAAGTATCCAGCAGCCACTTGTAAAAAATAGAATGTCCTACAACAAAAAGCCAGTGCTGGCTTTCATATGCCCTTTGCAGTTTGTAAACTAGACCAAAGACACTAGTGATTTGCACTTTCCTTCTCAACTAGATATATCAGCACATTTTCCTCAAGTAGCAGAGTCCATCGTTACAGCGAAGCGTTTCCAGTTGCAAAATCAGACTGAGAGAGACGTGTCAGGACAGAAAGCATTTGTTGCCCCACCCTCTTCCCTGTGAAATCCGATATCCGCAGCTCAATCACTTTCACACACTTTCAGTGTTGCTGAGTCCATGTAGCTAGAGATCACAGAGATGGAAGCGTCATGACAGAAGGCGTTTTTAAAGTACCCCCTTCTCTTGGCAGCATGTAAGTTGAGCATGGTGCACTGCGGCTGTGTGTCTTCTTTTCCAGCTAGACCTGCTGTCACTTTTTTCATTCACACATCTTCCTTCCAAACGTCCAGCAGCTGCACCTATAGATAAAGGCTCTAGAAGTAAAAGCCAGTACAGAGCTGCGCCTTCTCCTTGCCCCACGTAAGCCACATTAAACTCTCGTGTGCACTCTGTGTGTCTTTATCCTGCTGCATCTATCATTGTGCTGTTTGGATCTCAGAGTCTGAAGATTGTTTCCACAGAGGGCTGGAAGAGGAATAGGTAGCTGTCGTTGAACTGCCCCTCACGACCACAGCTGGTAGGCCAGTGGCAGTCAAGCTTGTCTTGCAGCTAGTACACTGTGCACATCAGCCCCGTCCTCTGCAGTTTTCTTCTTCGCCTTTGGTGTTGTGTCGTGCTTTAATACTCCCAGAGGTGAATCGTCGTCTACTTCACACACAGTGCACTGTGCTGGCAGTGAAGCTCCTAAAGCATTGCTGCTGCAGAAACATGCCCGGGCCGTGTGCTTTTCTTCTGAAAGCTGCATGCCACACAATTCTGCCTTTTCTTGTCATCTGAACATAAACAGAAAACTTCTTGGCTACATCTTGCGCAAAAGAACTGTGCCTAGGCATCAAGCTTGTCCAGAGCTTCCCTCTGAAACTTATGTTTGCACAACATTCAAGGGGCTGTCCTCTTTCTTTAGCCACCAGCAAAGTGCCACCAAATCGCCATGGTCTTGGCACACTTTTCTGCTTGAAGTAGCACAGAGTAAATTACAGCCTCGCAAGAACTACAGCCCTGGAGAGATGTCTCACACAGAAAAATATTCCAGGATAACGTGTTCATCATGATCCCTTCTTATTTCCTAAATTGTGTTACTCTGTTGAATGTCTTGGGCATAGAATGACTAATCCAACATGTACATCTCTCACTGAATTTTTGGGGCCATTTTTGTATTTTAGTGCAGGTTTTAGGAGTATTTGGGCCATTATTTCTTGGGATATTTGATGTTTTTCCCAATAATCCCTGGAATTTCACTGTTTTGGTGTGTTTCAGTGCAGATTTGGAGTGCCCAGTGACTCATTTTAGGACTTTTGGGGGGGGATTTGGGGGGATTTTTTGGCTATTCTTGCATGATGTTTTAGAAGTTCTTTCCTGATGCCTTTCCCAGCAATCCTTGGAATTTTGGTATATTTGGGGTGTTGTAGTGCAGATTTGAGGACTTTTATGGCCAGTTTTTGGATGATTTTGGGGGCTTTTGGGCACTCAACATGCGATTTTCACCGTATTTTTCTCCCAGCCTTTTCTGCCTTTTTTTTTCCTCTCAGAAATGCTTGGAAACTCATTGGATTTTGAGTCCATTTTTAGTTTATTAGTGCAGATTTTAGGATTTTTTTTGGGCCATTTTTCATGCAAGTTTTAGGGGATTTTTGTAATTCTTAGTGCGAATTTTTAGGCATTTTCTGGGTTTTTTACGCTGAAGTTTTCCTGGATTTTTCCTAATGCTCTATTCTGAAGACCTTGGAATTTTCACAAATTTTAGGTGTAGTAGTGCGGATTTTAGGACTTTTTGGGCCATTTTTCATGTGATTTTTAGGGGGTTTAAGTCATTTAAAGTCAGATTGCATCTGGAATTTTGCCCATCCATATTCCCATTTTTTTCTCTCAAAAGTCCCTGGAATATCACTGGATTTTAGGGCCATTTTTGGTTGTTTTACTGCAGATTTTAGGACTTTTGGGGCCATTTATTCTGAAGTTTTAGGGGATTTTTACATTTCTTAGTGTGAATTTTTGGGGAATTTTCTGGGTTTTTTGTATGAATTCTTTTTCCGGGTTATTCCTGATGTCTTTCCCGATAATCCCTGGAATTATGGCTGGATTTGACTATTTCAGGGCACCCTTTTGGATTTTTTTGGGCCGCTTTTAGTGCGATTTTTGTGGGGTTTGGGCCATTTAAAGCTGGATTTTCTTGGGATATTTTGCCCACCTGTCAGGGGTTGGGGTTTGTTCCCTTACTTTTCCACCTCTTTTGGAGAATTTTTCCCATCATCATGCTAAGGAAGCCCGCCGGGCACTCCCAGCTCCTGATTGCTCAAGACAAAGGGTTGGGGGGGGGCTCTCTCGCTCGCTGGCGGGGCCTGAGCAGGCATCCAGAGGACTGCTCGTTTCCGATCCATGCCGTCGGAACGCCGGGAAGCGAGGTTCTCTGCGGTTGGACAATGCCCAACCACCTGCTCTGCTCCAGCCTCCTACCTCTGAGAACACAGCTGAGCACCAGGACCCAATTGGTGAGCAGGGAGCACTTCCTGCGCCCTTGTCCCACCTGGTACACAGCGCTGACGCTGACGCCTCTCTGCTACCGTCTGCTACCTCCGCAGCTGTGGGGGCCCTGCCCCGCCTTTCACCGCTCGGACCGAGTGCAGGCAGAGTGTCTGTGGCTGAAAAAGGACTGGAACTGAATTATTTGTTCTGTTTTATTGTTAATTTCCAAAGCATCTGTTGTTTCTGTTCGTCCGGTTAGATATATTAGTAAAGAGCTCTTATTCCTACCTCCACACCACTATTTGAGAGTCCCTGATTCAAAAATTACAATAATTAGGAGGGAGAGGGTTTACATTTCCATTTCAAAGAGAACCTTCTGCCTTTATTGGCAGACACCTGTTCTTCAAACCACACCACCACTCTGTGGGAATACAACTAGAGAGCAGGACTGCAAGCACTGCTCAGCTTGTCACAACCGACATGGATGTGTTAGCCATAGTAGGCTGCAAGCCTTAGCAAGAGTAGGCCGCAAGCCTTAGCAAGAGTAAGTGGGATTTTGAAGCAAGAATGTAAAAGATAAGAAAGTGCTTGGTACGGGGTATATACCTGGCTAGCTTAACCGAGGCATAGATTGAGCAATGTTATGTAGTTATATAACTTAGCAACACGAATATGATTGGTGCGCTATTTTTAGTAATAAGTAAAAAAGTATATAAACTTTGCTTTGTGGATCAATAAACGGCTTCATGGCATATCGTGAAGACCCCGTCTCTTCATTACCACTACCATCAAATGGTGCCCTGTGTGAGGACTGCAACTGCTGGACGGTGGAGTCCCTGTAGGACATGACTCCGCTCGGAGGAGCAGGAGGGAGGATCTGCTCAGGAGAAGCGGGAGATGCTGGCCAGTGACAAGCTTTCAACTCCTCTGGAGAGAGGTGAGCCACAGGGGCTGGTTCCCCTGAATTCCTTATTTGCTTCGGGGAAACATGGGACAAGCAATGTCCAGAGAGGAAAGTGACATTTTTGAACTTATGCAAAAGCTGTTACAACAGCACGGCAAATCTTTGCCTTCAAATCAGTTAAAGATCTTGTTGAAATGGACATCATTTAAACTGCTGGGGGTTTCCCAGACCACAATCTTTACAACAGACTTTTGGGACGAAGTGGGAGTGAAACTCTGGAATGGTGTAACTAAAGGAGACAAAGCAGCTGCAAATATGATTCCCTCTTGGAGGGTAGTCTTTGAAACTTTAAAAGCCCAAGAAAAATTACAGGCAAAAGATAAGGGGGATGCTCCCTGCCCCCATGCTGCAGAGGCTCGCAGCTCATTGCAAACTGCAGAAACTGTGCAAGCCACAACCCCCCCCTCTTGTAAAACCCTCCCCCCCCTCCAGCAAATATCAAGGTGAGAGGCTCTGCAAAATCCATAGGGGTTTTCACTGCTGACTACAGTCCAGAGAGCAGCGAGGATGAAGGAGAGGAGGATCCCTTTGATCCTGGGGTTGTTGATCCCGATGATAAGCGAAATTTATTTCCCCCTGACCCTCATGACAACTGGGTCCGTTTAAAGCAACAAGCATTAATGGAGGGAGATCTGGACATTGCTGAAAATATTGTTGCACCTATCATTTATTCCAGAGCTCAAAAACAAACAGCCCAATGGGAACCGCTCTCTTTCCAAGAAATTAAGGAGCTCCAACGGGCAATTACTGACCATAGCATTAGCTCTCCATTCTTTACGACCATCCTGGAGCCGGTGCTTGCTGCCCACACAATGACCCCACATGATTTAAGAATGCTTGCTTGGTTGCTGTTAACACCTGCTCAACTCGCTTTGTGGGAAAAAGAATGGGAAAGAGGTGTGCAAAATTTAGTGGTTACTTATGTAGGTCATGCTAATGCGGCTCTAGCAAACCTCCCAATTAGACAACTCATGGGGGCAGGGCCACATACAGATCCTGCTGCCCAAGCCCGAGACTGCCTGAAAGAAGCCTTAGATGGAACCCAGGAGGCATCTTGGCAGGCATTTCTTAAGGTCCCTGATACTTGAAAGCCCCAGAAAGCTTTTACATCCATCACTCAGGAGGCACAAGAGCCCTACATGCATTTTGTGGACCACCTTAAGCAAGCGCTCGAATGCCAAATTGATAACTCAGAGGCTCGTGAAATTTTACTTTTAAAACTTGCTGTTGAAAATGCTAATGCAGACTGCAAAAAACTTCTCAAATCTTTGCCAAATCAAAACCCAACTTTAAGAGAAATGATTGAAGCATCCAATCGTATTGGAACTTTAGAACATCAATATGAAACTATGGCCAAAGCTCTTGCTGCCATAAAGGGTCCCTCTGAGTTTGCAGAAGTTTGTTATGGGTGTGGCAAACCTGGCCACTTTAAGAAAGACTGCTTAGCTTTGAAAGGAAACAAATCAAAAGCACCTGGTTTGTGTCCACGATGCCACAAGGGATCGCACTTTGCTAACAAATGTCGTTCTAAGTATGATTCTAAAGGTCGCCTGATCCAAGGAAACAGGTTCTGGAGCGCAGGGCAGCACCGCCACGCTACGACACAAATGCTTCGGTCACCTCCACAGATGGCATTGCGAGTGCCACCACTGCAGGTGTCCACGCTGCGTTTCCTCAAGTCCTTGCCCAGCAACTTCAGGCAATGCCAGAATGGACTTGGCAACCTCAGTCACGGTGACGTTACTTGATTCTTCTATTCATTTAATCCCCACAGGAATCTTCAGATCACCAGGACCAAGGAAAGGCTCTTTGCTAATAGGGAAATCTTCAAATAACCTTGTAGGACCTTTTGTCCTCCCTGCAGTAATAGACTCTGACTTTATTGGGGAAATAAAAATCATGGCGTGGACACCCCTCCCCCCCTGTACTATCCCTGAGGGAACCCACATGGCACAGTTAATTCCTTTCACACAGAATTCAGTGTTTGTTGCAGAAAAACGACAAGAAGGGGTGGGTGAATTTGATCCTGCAGAAAACCCACAAATATTATTGGTACAGACAATTTCTGATAGGCGTCCCACTTGCAAATGCACCCTGTCACTACAGGGACAAAAAATAACATTCACTGGTATTATAGATACTGGAGCTGATGTAACTGTTATTTCTCAAGATAAATGGCCTTCTAATTGGGCCCTCACTGAGTTACCCCAAGCTCTCTCTGGAATAGGGGGGAGCAGTTGCAGCTATCAAAGCCTAGATCTCATTCAAATCACGGGACCAGAAGGCCTTAGTATCTGTTAAGCCTTTTGTTTTGTCTGTACCTATGGTGTTTTGGGGACGAGATGTACTTTCTCAATGGGGTTTCAGAATTCAGTCGGATTTTTAGTGGGGGCCATTGAAGTGTGCGACACCCTGAAACTAACCTGGAAAACCACCACACCTGTATGGGTGGATCAATGGTCCCTGCCACTGGTTAAATTGCGCGCACTCACTGATCTTGTCCAAGAACAAGTTCAAAAAGGTCACATAGTCCCCTCCACCAGTCCCTGGAATTCCCCTGTATTTGTAATTAAAAAACAATCTCGCAAGTGGTGTTTGCTCCAAGACCTCAGCAAAATTAATTCTGTAATGGAGGACATGGGGGCTTTACAGGCCAGCCTCCCATATCCTACCATGATTCCTTGAAATTGGCATTTAACAGTTATTGATTTAAAAGATTGCTTTTTTGACATTCCTTTACATCCTGATGATGCTCCTAAATTTGCCTTCTCTGTACCTAGTACTAACATGCAAGCTCCCTTGCAGCAATACCAGTGGGTTGTGCTTCCGCAAGGGATGAAAAGCAGTCCCACTATTTGTCAGTGGTTTGTTGCAAAGGTCCTCAGTCCCATTCGCCAAAAAATGCCTGCTGCCTTGCTGTATCATTATAGGGATGACATCCTAATTGCAGCAGAACATCAGGAGGTGATGGAGGAAACCTTAGCCCTTGTCATTGCTGCTGTGACTCAGGCAGGACTCAGTCTTGCCTCAGAAAAAGTACAACAATTACCTCCTTGGAAATACCTCGGGTGGCGCATTAGGACCCAGTCCATTTCCCCTCAGCCTTTGCAAATTTACACAAACATTCAGACTTTGCATGACGCTCAAAAACTCTTAGGGACAATTAATTGGGTTCGTTCCTTATTAGGAATTTCAAACGCAGATCTAAGTCCCTTGTTTAATCTGTTGAAAGGAGATTCACATCTCCTGTCCCCTCATCAGCTCACATCAGATGCTTGCCAAGCACTGCAAAAAGTCGCTGATGCCATTTCAAACAGGCAAGCTGCCCGATGGGCCCCTGAGCTACCTTTCTCTTTAATTATTCTAAATACAGCTAGGCAACCTCATGCTTTGATTTTTCAATGGGACCCTAAAGCACCAGACCCACTGTTAATCACTGAGTGGATTTTTCTGTCTCATCAAATGTCTAAAACTATTAGTACTCAGCATGAAATGATGGCATTACTTATTATCAAAGCTCGTGACAGCCTCACCAACTTGCAGGTGTGGATTTTACTTTGTCTACCTGTTACTACTGTTTATTTGCAATGGTTACTGCAACAGTCTGATGTGTTTCAAATGGCTCTTGCTGATTTTTCCAGACAGCTTTCTTCGCATCCTCTGAAGCACAAGCTCATAGCAACAAGCTTTAATCTTCTGATACAGCCCAAAAGGAGCGAAGTCCCATTGCAAGCTTTAACTGTCTTTACAGATGGGTCTGGCCACACCCACAAATCAATGTTACTTTGGTGGGATGATAACCTCAAGCAACAGAATTCAGATGTTACCACTGCATCAAGTTCTCCCTAAATTGCTGAATTAGCAGCTGTAGTGCGAGCCTTTCAACGATTTGCTACTCCTTTTAATTTAGTAACTGACTCTGCTTACGTTGCAGGAATCGTCAAGTGAGCAGAAGCTGCAGTACTCAAAGAAGTGCCTAATGCAGAATTGTTTCAATGGTTACAACAGATTGTTTTTCTTTTAGATACTAGACAGCATCCTTATTTTGTTATGCACGTTCGTTCTCACACCACATTACCTGGTTTTATTACAGAAGGAAATCGTCAAGCAGATTTGCTTACTTTACCAGTTCAAACAACTCAGCCTGTGTTACCAGACTGCTTTGCTCCGGCAAAACTCAGTCATTCATTTTTTCATCAGAATGCTGCTGCACTTGCACGCATCTTTGGCTTGACTACTCGCCAAGTCTCCAGTATCGTGGCTGTGTGCCCAGATTGTCAGAGACATTCCTTTCCTTCTCTTGCAGGAGGTGTTAACCCTAGAGGCCTCCAAAGCCTTCAAATTTGGCAAACAGATGTTACTCATTTCCCTGAATTCGGCCGACTTAATATATTCACTCTTCCATAGACACATTTTCAGGTGCCTTGTTTGCATCCTGCCACACTGGAGAATCTGCAAAGGATGTATGTCGTCACTTTGCAAGTGCTTTTGCAGTCTTAGGAATTCCTTCTGAAATTAAAACTGATAACGGGCCTGCATACATTTCTCAGAGTTGCAAGTTTTCTTGCTCTCTTGAGAGTGTCACACAAAACAGGGATTCCTAATTCCCCTACAGGCCAAACTATCATTGAGAGAGCACAGGCTTCACTGAAGCGTCTTTTGTTACAACAGAAAGGGGGAATGGGGAATGCCACCCCAGCTATCCTCAGCTCAAGAGCCAGATCCCGCCAGACCCTTGTCTCAACTGGCTTCTCCTTAGCACGAGAGGATGCAAACATACAAGCCCTCTGAGACAGTGTCAGCAAACTAAGAGTTATGGATGATAACGACTAGCTTGGGAACATAGAGGATGGGGACTTACTGGCTGGCTTAAGCATGTAGTGAAAACTGGATTTTATGTATTAGCTATGCTTTTGCTTTTAGTAATATGTTTGCCCTGTATCTTGCAATGTGTTCAGAAATTAATTGACAAGTCAACAAAGAAGATCTTATTAGTAAAACAGAAAGGGGGAGATGTGGGAATACAACTAGAGAGCAGGACTGCAAGCACTGCTCAGCTTGTCACAACCGACATGGATGTGTTAGCCATAGCAGGCCGCAAGCCTTGGCAAGAGTAGGCCGCAAGCCTTAGCAAGAGTAAGTGGGATTTTGAAGCAAGAATGTAAAAGATAAGAAAGTGCTTGGTACAGGGTATATACCTGGCTAGCTTAAACGAGGCATAGATTGAGCAATGTTATGTAGTTATATAATTTAGGAACACGAATATGATTGGTGCACTATTTTTAGTAATAAGTAAAAAAGTATATAAACTTTGCTTTGTGGATCAATAAACGGCTTCATGGCATATCGTGAAGACCCCGTCTCTTTATTACAACCGCCGTCACCACTCATTTTCCGTTTTTTTGCTCTGGAATCCCTGGAATCTGACTTGGTTTGAGGACCATTTTTTTTTGTTTTAGTGCAGATTACAGGACTTCTTGGGCCATTTTTCATGAGAGTTTTAGGAGACTTTTGTGTTTCTTAGAGTGAATTTTCTGGGATTTTTTTTTTTGTGTTTTTAGGCTGAATTTTTCCAGATTTTTCCTGACACTTTTCCCAGAAAACCCTCGAATTTTCACAGATTTTGGGCTGTTTCAGTGAAGATTTCGGACTGATTTAAGTACTTTGGGAGGCAAATTTTTCTTAGTTCTTTGGCTACTGTTGCGTGGAAGATTTAGGAGTTCCTGCCTGAGATCTTTCCCAGGAATCTTTGGCATTTTGGAAGATTTGGGGTGTTTTAGTATAGATTGCAAGACTTTTTGGGCCATTTTTCATGTGATACTTAGGGGATTTTTGTGTATCTCAGTGAGAATTTTTAGGGATTTTTCTGGTATACTAGGCTGAATTTTTCCTGGATTTTTCCTGATGTTTTCCCCAGAAGTCCTTGGAATTTTGGCAGATATTGGGTGTTATAGTGTAGATTTCAGGAGGTTTTGGGGCATTTTTCTTGTGATATTTACAGGATTTTTGTGTGTCTTAGTGAGATTTTTTAGGGATATTTCTGTGGTTTTAGGCTGAATATTTTCTGCATTCTTCCCGATGTTTTTTCCAATAATGTCTGGAATTTTGACAGATTTTGGACTGTTTTAGTGCAGATTTGGGTGTCCAGTGACTGATTTTAGCACTGTTTGGGGGGATTTTTGCGTATTTTTGGGTATTCTTGCATGAATGTTATAGGCATTCTTTCCTGAGATATTTCCCAGGAATCCTTGGAATTTTCATATATTTTGGGTGTTTTACATCAGCTTTGAAAACTTTTATGGCCACTTTTAGGATGGTTTTTTGGAGGGTTTATGCCACACAACATGAGATTTTCTCAGCATTTTTCCCCCCAGAATTTTTCACTGTGTTTTCCCTAGAAATCCATAGAATTTGGCTGGGTATTGGGCTATATATTAAGTCTCACAGCCCGCGGATTTTTGACCACCGATTTTCCCAGGTTTTTTTGCCTCAGAAATACCAGAAATCTCACTAGATGTTGAGGCCAATTTCTGTTATTTAGTGAAAATTTTACCAATTCTTGGCTCATTTTTAATGGGATTTTTAGGGGATTGTTTGCATTTGTTACTGCGAATTTTAAGGGATTTTTTCTCAAATTTTTGGCTGAATTTTCCTGGATTTTTCCTGATGTTTTTTCCCCAGAAATCCTTGAATTCTGGCAGATTTTAGGCTCTTTTGGTGCAGATTTGAGGTGTCCAGTGACTAAATTAAGGTCTTTAGTGGGAATTTTTGTTGTTTTTTTGGCTATTCTTGCGTGGATGCTTTAGGTGTTCTTTCCTTAGATATTTCCCAGCAATCCTTGGAATATTGGCAGATTTGGGGTGTTTTAGTGCAGATTTGTGGACGTCTATGGGCATTTTTAGGATGATATTTGGGGGTTTTTGGCTATTCAACATGTGATTTTCACTGGATTTTTCTCCAAGCCTTTTCCCTGTTTTTTTCCTCTGAAATCCCTGGAATCTGGCTTGGATTGGGGACTGTTTTTCATTGTTTTAATGCAGATTATAGGAATTTCTTTTGTCGTTTTTTTGATGTAGTTTTTACAGAATTTTTGAGTTTCTTACTGGGAATTTTTAAGGATTTTTTCTCGAATTTTCGGCTGAATTTTCCTGGATTTTTCCTGATGTTTTTCCCAGAAATTCTTGGAATTTGGGCAGATTTTGGGCTGTTTCAGTGGAGATTTGGGGTGTTGAGTGTCTAGGTTTAGGACTTTTGGTGAGAATTTTTTGGTTTTTAAGTTATTCTTGCATGGATGTTTTAGGTGTTCTTTCCTGAGATATTTCCCAACAATCCTTGGAATTTTGGCAGATTTGGGGTGTTGTAGTGCAGATTTTAGGATTTTTTTGGGCATTTTTACTTGCGATATTTACACGATTTTTACATGTCTTAGTGAGAATTTTTAGGGACTTTTCTGTGCTTTTAGGCAGAATGATTTCTAGGTTCTTCCCCATGTTTTTTCAGCCATCAGTGGAATTTTGGCAGATTTTGGGCTGTTTCAGTGAAGTTTTGGGTGTCCAGTGACAGATTTTAGTGTTGTTTGCAGGACTTTTTGTTCCTAGGCTCTTCTTGTGTGGATGTTTTTGATGTTTTTTCCTGAGATATTTCCCGGCAATCCTTGAAATTTTGGCAGATTTGGGTTGTTTTAGTGCAGATTTGAGGACGTTTATTGGCATTTTTAGGTTGATATTTGGGGGCTTTTGGCTATTCAACATGCTTTTTTCTCTGGATTTTTGTCCAAGCCTTTTTTGCAGTTTTTTTCCTCTGAAATCCCTGGAATCCGGCTGGGATGGGGGACCATTTGTCGTAGTTTTAGTGCAGAATATAGGTATTTTTTTGGCCATTTTTGGCCATGTTTTTACAGGATTTTTGAGTTCCTTACAGGGAATATTTAGGGATTTTTTTCTGATACATTAGCCTGAATTTTCCTGGATTTTTCCTGATGTTTTCCCAAGAAATCCGTGGAATATTGGCAGATTGTGGGTGCTGTTGTGCAGATTTTAGGAGCTTTTTGGCCATTTTTCTTGTGATATTTACAAGATTTATGCGTGTTTTAGCGAGAATTGATAGGGACTTTTCTGTGCTTTTACACTGAATAGTTTCTGGGTTCTTCCCGATGTGTTTTCCAATAATCTCTGGAAATCTGGGAGATTTTGGGCTGTTTCAGTGCAGATTTGGGTGTCCCGTGACTGATTTTAGCGCTGTTTGGGGGGAATTTTTGTTGTTTTTTTGGCTATTCTTGCTTGGATGTTTTAAGTATTCTTTCCTGAGATATTTCCCAGCAATCCTTGGACTTTTGGCAGATTTGACGTGTTTTTGTGCAGATTTGAGGACATTTATGGGCATTTTTAGGATGATATTTGGGGGCTTTTGGCTATTCAACGTGCAATTTTCATTTGGATGTTTCTCCAAGCCTTTTCCCTGTTTTTTGCCTCTGAAATCCCTGGAATCTGGCTTGGTTTGAGGTTGTTTTTCATAGTTTTATTGCAGATTATAGAACTTTTTGTGACATTTTTCGTGCGATGTTTTCAGGATTTTTGCCTTCCTTAGTGACAATTTTTAGGGATATTTCTATGATATTAAGCTGAATATTTTCTGGGTTCTACCCAGTGTTTTTTCCAATAATCTCTGGAATTTCACAGATTTTGGGCTGTTTCATTGCAGATTTCCGTGCCCAGTGACACATTTTAGCACTGTTTGCAGGGTTTGCAGGAGTTTTTGCTGTTCTTGCATGGATATTTTAGGAGATCTTTCCGGAGATATTTCCCAGCAATCCTTGGAATTTTACAGATTTGGGGTGGTTTAGTGAAGATTTGAGGACATTCATGGGCATTTTAGGAGCCGCCTAACACCAGAGTTCTCCGCTCAGTGTACCAATTGTGACTCCTGGTAAGAAGGAAGATCAAAGTCAGCTAGCTTAGCTACTACATACCTAATCGTCATGCAGCCTTCTTTGGTAAACATGACGCTTGCTGTTCGGCTCCGAGATGCAGACAACACACTGGTGTGTACAGAGGAAGGGGTGAAATGCTGTTTGGTGTGCACACTTTCTCCTTACCTTTAGGTACACTTCTGTGTTTTTTGCTCTGCAGAGTTGAAAGATTGCATGGCACTCTCACAAGAAGCAAGACAGACTGCAACCGTAGAGAGGGTTTAGAAGAAAAGTGCGGGTCCCAGGCGTGTTTTCGCATAAGAAAAACCTAGCAGCAGAGTGTTCTGTGTGAGGAGTAGGCAACAATTTACCTCCATTAGAGCAAAATCGCTGCAAGACACAAAGCGCAAAGAAAGAAACAGCCGAGCACCAGAGGGCTTTGAGCAGTGTACCAGTTGTCATTGTCTGAGGGTAAAAAGCAGCATCAACATATGCTAGCTTAGTAACTGCAAACTTATTAGTCACGCTGCCTTCTGTGGCAAATATTCAAGGTGCAGAGATCTCTTTTCTATGTGTAGTGGAAGGTCAGAACTACCGTGTGATGTCCATGCTTCCTCCTTAACTTCAGATACACTTCTGTGCTCTTGGCTATGCAGAGTTGAAATAGGGCATGGCACTCGTAAAGGAAGCAGAGAAGACTGATATTAAGCAGGGTTTAGAAGAAAAGTGCACGTCCCAGGCGTGTTTTGGCAGCAGAAACACCTAAGAGCAGAGTGTTTTCTTTGAGAAGCAGACAACAATTCACCACCTTTAGAGAGAAATTGCTGAAAACATAATCCTAACGTCTGAACAAAAAACCAAAAAATGGCCCCAAAATCCAGTGAGATTCCAGGAATCTCTGAGAAAAAAACTGGGAAACTGAGTGGGTAAAATATCAGGAGGAAATAAGACTAAAAATGGACGAAAATGCCTAGAAATCACACAAAAAATGGCCCAAAAACTCCTGAAATCCATACTAAAACACCTAAACTAGACCAACGATCCACGGATTGCCAGCAAAAGCATCAGGAAAAATCCAGAAAAAATTGAGCCTAACAAACCTGAAAAGACCCTGGAAAATTCACACTAAGACACAAAAAAACCTCCCTAAATATCAGGCTTAAAATGGGGCCAAAATTCCCAATATATGCCCTGGAACACCCCTAACCTGTCAAAATTCCAGGCATTAGTGGGAAAAACGTCTGGAAAAATCAAGGAAAAATTCAGCCTTAACAACCCAGGAAAATGCCCAACAATGCACCCTGAGAAACACGAAACTCCAGCTGAAATATCCCTAAAAATGGCCAGAAAAACTCATATCATCTGCACAAAAAAGCTAAAAATGGCCCCAAAATCTAGTGAGATTCCTGGAATTTCTGAAGAAAAAATTGGAAGAGTGAGTGAGCAAATATCTGGAGGAAATGCGACTTAAAATGGCCCAAAATGCCTGGAAATCACATGAAAAATGGCCCAAGACCTCCTGAAATACATACTAAAAGACCTGAACTCGGCCAGCATTCCAAGGAGTGCTGGCAAAAGCATCTAGAAAAATCCAGGAAAAATTCCTCCTTAAAAGCAACTGAAATCCTTTAAATATGCACTGACAAAAACAACCCCCCCCCAGATATGGCCCAAAACAAGGCCAGAAAAACTCCTAACATCGGCACAAAAAACCAAAAAATGGCCCCAAAATCCAGTGAGATTCCCGGAATTTCTGAGGAACAAATTGGGAAAGTGTGGGCAAAATATCTGGGGGAAATAAGACTAAAAATGGATGAAAATGCCTAGAAATCACATGAAAAATGGCCCAAAACATCCTGAAATCCATACTAAAACACCTAAATTTGGCCAAAATTCCAAGGATTGCTAGCAAAAGCATCTGGAAAAATCCAGGAAAAATTGAGCCTAACAAACCAGAAAAGTCCCTGAAATTTCACACGAAGAAATGAAAAATCCCTAAGAATCGGACCTAAAACGGGCCCAAAATTCCCAAAATTTTAAGTGGAGCACCCCAATGCCGTCTAAATTCCAAGCATTATTGGAAATAACGTCTGAAAAAGTCCAGGAAAAATTTTTCCTTAAAAGCCTCCAAAATCCATTAATTATGAACTGAGAAAAAAAAAAATTCCCCGGAAATGGCCCAAAAAATGGCCAGAAAAACCCCTAGCATCTGCAGAAAAAAAACCACAAAATGGCCCCAGAATCTCGTGAGATTCGAGGAATACCTGAGGAAAAAATTGGGAAAGTGAGTGGGCAAAATATATAGAGAAAATGCAACAGAAAATGGCCCAAAATGCCTGGAAATCACATGAAAGATGGCCCAAAACCCTCTGAAATCCATACTAAAACACCTAAACTCGGCCAGCATTCCAAGGATTGCTGGCAAAAGCATCAGGAAAAACCCAGGAAAAACTGAGCCGAACAAACCAGAAAAGTCCCTGGAAATCTGCCAAAGAAATGAAAAATCCCCTAAGAATCTGGCTTAATATGAGCATAAAATTCCCAAAATTTTAACTGGAACACCCCAATGACGTGAACATTCCAGGCGTTATTGGGAAAAACATCTGGAAAAGTCCAGGAAAAATTTTTCCTTAAAAGCCGGAAAAATCCTTTAATATTTGCACTGAGAAAAACAAAAATCCCCCAGAAATGGCCCAAAAAATGGCCTGAAAATCTCCAAACACCTGAAGAAAGAATGGCTCCAAACTGCAAGGAGATTCCAGGAATTTTGGTGGAAAAAAACCAGGAAAGTGACAGGCCAAAATATATGGAAGAAATACAACTTAAAAAATGGCCCAAAACCTCCCGAAATCCATAGTAAAATACGTAAACTTGGGCAAAATTCCAAAGATTGCTGACAAAACCATCTGGAAA
The DNA here is from genome assembly GCA_030060385.1 of Muscicapa striata striata. Taxonomy (NCBI): domain Eukaryota; kingdom Metazoa; phylum Chordata; class Aves; order Passeriformes; family Muscicapidae; genus Muscicapa; species Muscicapa striata. The sequence continues at coordinate 2,247,178 of JAREIS010000173.1, forward strand.
AATTGAGGAAAAATTAATCTTAACAAACCAGAAATGTCCCTGAAAATTCACAATAAGAAATGAAAAATTCCCTAAGAATCAGGCTTAAAATGGGCCCAAAATACTAAAAATTTGCACTGGAACAGCCCTAAGGTGTCAAAACTCCAGGCATGATTGGGAAAATCATCTGGAAAAATCCAGGATAAATTCAGCCTTAACAACCAGGAAAAATCCTTTAAAATTCGCACTGAGAAACACAAAAATCCCCCAGAAATGGACCCAAAAAATGGCGAGAAAAACTCCTACCATCTGAACAAAAAACAAAAAAATGACTCCAAAATGCAGTGAGATTCCAGGAATTTTTGAGGAAAAAACTGGGAAAGTGAGTGGGCAAAATAACTAGAGGAAATGCAACTGAAAATGGCCCGAACTGCCTGGAAATAACGTGAAAAATGGCCCAAAACCTCCTGAAATCCATACTAAAACACCTAAACTCGGCCAGCATTCCAAGAATAGCTGGCAAAAGGATCAGGAAAAATCCAGGAAAAATTGAGCCAAACAAACCAGAAAAGTCCCTGAAAATTCGGACTGAGAAATGAAAATCCCCTAAGAATCAGGCTTAAAATGGGCCCAAAATTCCCAAAATCTGCACTGGAACACCCCTAATCTGTCAAAAGTCCTGGCAATAGTGGGAAAATCATCTGGAAAAATCCAGGATCAATTCAGGCTTAACAACCCAGGAAAATACCCAAAAATTCTCACTGTGAAACACAAAAATCCCCCAGAAACGGCCAAAGAAATGGCCAGAAAAACTCCTAACATCTGCACATCAAAATAAACATATGGCCGCAAAATCCAGTGAGATTCCAGGAAATTCTGAGGAACAAATTGGGAAAGTGAGTGGGCAAAATATCTGGAGGAAATGCGACTTAAAATGGCCCAAAACCTCCTGAAATCCATACTAAAACACCTAAACTCGGCCAACATCCCAAGGACTTCTGGTAAAAGCATTAGGAAAAATCCAGGAAGAATTGAGTCTAACAAACCAGAAAAGTCCCTGAAATTTCACACGAAGAAATGAAAAATCCCTAAGAATCGGACCTAAAATGGGCCCAAAATTACCAAAATTTTAATTGGAACAACCTTAAGCTGTCAAAATTCCAGGCATTAGTGGGAAATCATTAGGAAAAATCCTGGATAAATTCAGCCATAACATGCCCAGAATCTGTTCAGTAGTTTGCATTGACCAACAGAATAATCCCCCATTAATGGCCAAAAAGTAGCCAGAAAAACTCTGAACATCTGCAAAAAAAACCCAGAAAATGTCTCCAAAATGCAGAGACATTCAAGGAATTTCTGAGGAAAAAATTGGGAAGAGTGAGTGGGCAAAATATCTGGAGGAAATGCGACTGAAAATGGCCCAAAACCTCCTGAAATCCATACTAAAACACCTAAACTCAGCCAACATTCTGAGGATTGCTGGCAAAAGCATCAGGAATAATCCAGGTTAATATTGAGCCTAACAAACCTGAAAGACCCTGAAAATTCGCACTAAGAAGCGAAAAATCCTCTCAAATTCAGGCTTAAAATGGGCTGATATTTGAACTGGAACCACACTAAGCTGTCAAAATTCCAGGCGTTTTTGGGAAAATCGTCTGGAAAAATCTAGGATAAATTCAGTCTTAACAACCCAGGAAAATGCCAAAAAAATTCACACTGACAAAGACAAAAATCCCCCGGAAATGGCTCAAAAAATGACCAGAAAAACTCCTAATATCTGCACAAAAACCAAAAAATAGCTCCAAAATGAAAGGAGATTCCATGAATTTCTGAGGAACAAATTGGAAAAGTGAGTGGGCAAAATATCTGGAGGAAATGCGACTGAAAAAATGGCCCAAAACCTCCTGAAATCCATACTAAAAAATCTAAACTCGGCCCACATTCCAAGAATTGCTGGCAAAAGCATCAGGAAAAATCCATGAAAAATTTTGCCTAACAAACCAGTAAAGTCCCTGAAATTCGCACTAAGAAACGAAAAATCCCCTAAGAATCAGGCTTAAAATGGGCCCAAATATCCCAAAATTTTAAGTGGAACACCCCAAAGCTGTCAAAATTCCAGGCGTTACTGGGAGAAACGTCTGGAGAAATACAGGAAAAATTCCTCTGGAAAAGCATGAAAAATCCTTTAAAATTCGCACTGAGAAACAAAAAAGATCCCCAGAAATGGCCCAAAAAATGGCCAGAAAAACTCCTAACATCTGCACAAAAAACCAGAAAATATCTCCAAAATGCAGGGACATTCCAGGAATATCTGAGGAAAAAACTGGGAAAGAGAGTGGGCAAAATATCTGGAGGAAATGCGACTTAAAATGGCCCAAAACCTCCTGAAATCCATACTAAAACTCCTAAACTCAGCCAACATTCCAAGAATAGCTGGCAAAAGGATTAGGAAAAATCCAGGAAAAATTGAGCCTAACATACCTGAAAAGTCCCTGAAAATTCGCACTAAGAAACGAAAAATCCCATAAGAATCAGGCCTAAAATGGGCCCAAAATTCCCAAAATTTGCACTGTAGCACCTCTACATCGTCAAAATTGCAGGAATTAGAGGGAAAATCATCTGCAAGTTCAAGGAAAAATACAACCTTAGCAACCCAGGAAAATGCCCAATAATTTGCACTAAGAAACAAAAAAAAACCCCCAGAAGTGGCCCAAAAATGGCTAGAAAAACTCCAAACATTTGCAAAAAAAACCCAAAAAATGTCTCCGAAATGTAGGGAGATTAGAGGAATTTCTAAGGAAAAACATGGGAAAGTTAGTGGGCAAAATATCTGGAGGAAATGCAAATTAAAATGGCCAAAAATGCCTGGAAATCACATGAAAGATGGCCCAAAACCTTCTGAAATTTATACTAAAACACCTCAACTCGGCCAGCATTCCTAAGACTTCTGGAAATAGCATCAGGAAAAATCCAGGAAAAATTGAGCCTAACAAACCTGAAAAGTCCCTGAAAATTTGCAAAAAGAAATGAAAAATCCCCTAAGAATCGGGCCTAAAATGGGCCCAAAGTTCCTAAAATTTGCTCTGGGACACCCCAAAGCCATCAAAAGTCCAGGTATTAGATGGAAATTCATCAGGAGAAATCCAGGAAAAATTCAGCCTCAGTAACCCAGGAAAATGCCCAATAATTTGCAGTGAGAAACAAAAAAATCCCCCAGAAATGGCCCAAAAAATGGCCTGAAAATCTCCTAACATCTGCACAAAAACCCAAAAAATAGTCCAGAAATCTAGTGAGATTCCAGAAATTTCTGAGGAAAAAATTGGAAGAATGAATGAATAAAAAATGTGGAGGAAATGCGACTTAAAATGCCCCAAAATGCCTGGAAATCACATGAAAAAGGGCCCAAGACCTCCTGAAATCCATACTAAAATTCCCGAACTTAGCCAACATTCCAAAGATTGCCGGCAAAAGCATCAGGAAAAATCCAGGAAAAATTCTTCCTTAAAATCTGGAAAAATCCTTTAAAATTCACACTGAGAAAGACAAAAATCCCCCAGTAATTGCAAAAAAATGGCCAGAAAATCTCCTAAGATGTGCAAAAAAAAATTATAAATGACTCCAAAAAGCACAGGCATTTCTGAGGAAAAACTGGGAAAGTGAGTGGGCAATATATCTGGAGGAAATGTGACTAAAAATGGCCCAAACTGCCTGGAAATAACGTGAAAAATGGCCCAAAACCTCCTGAAATCCATACTAAAACACCTAAATTAGGCCAATATTCCAAGAATTGCTGGCAAAAGCTTCAAAAATAATCCAGGAAAACATCAGCCTAAAAAACCAGAAAAGTCCCTGAAAATTCGTACTAAGAAACAAAAGATCCCCTAAGAGTAAGGTGTAAAATGGGCCCAAAATTTCCAAAATTGGCACTGGAACACACCAATGCTGTCAAAATTCACGGCGTAATTGGGAAAATCACCTGGAAAAGTCCAGGAAAAATTAGTTCTTAAAAGCCGGAAAAATCCTGTAAAATTCGCACTGAGAAACACAAAAATCCAACCAAAATTGCAGAAAGAATGTCCAGAAAATTTCCTAAAGTCTGCACAAAATTAAAAAATGGCTTCAAATTGCGGGGAGATTCCAGGATTTTTTGAGGAAAAAACTGGGAAAGTGAGTGGGCAAAATATCTGGAGGAAATGCGACTTTAAAAATGGCCCAAGACCTCCTGAAAATCATACTAAAACACGTAAAGTGGGCCAACATTTCAAGAATTGCTGGCAAAAGCATCAGGAAAAATCCAGGAAAAATCCAGCCTAAAAAACCAGGAAAGTCCCTGAAAAGTCTCAATAAGAAATGAAAAATTCCAAAAGAACCAGACTAGAACAGGGCCCAGAATTCCCTAAATTTTAACTGGAAAATCCCAATGCCATCAAAATTCCAGACGTTATTGAGAAAAATGTCTGGAAAAATCCAGGATAAATTCTTCCTCAAAAGAAATGAAAATCCTTTCAAATATGCACTGAGAAACACAAAATTCCCACAGAAATTGCCCTAAAAATGGCCACCAAAACTCATAACATCCGCACAAAGAACACAAAATTGGCCCTAAAATCCAGTGAGATTCCAGGAATTTTTGAGGAATAAATTAGGAAAGCAAGTGGGCAAAATATCTGGAGGAAATGTAACTTTAAAAATAGCCCAAAACCGCCTGAAATCCATACTAAAACACCTAAACTCGGGCAACATTCTAAGGATTGCTGACAAAATCATCTGGAAAAATCCAGAAAAAATTCATCTTCATAAATAATAAGGTCCCTGAAAATTCACACAAAGAAACTAAAAATCCCCTAGGAATCAGGCTTAAAATGAGCCCAAAATTCCACAAATTTGCACTGGAACAGCCCTAAGGTATCAAAATTCCAGGCATGATTGGGAAAATCGTCTGGAAAACTCCAGGATAAATTCAGCTTTAACAACCAGGAAAAATCCTTTAAAGTTCGCACTGAGAAACACAAAAAAATCCCTCAGAAATTGCCCAAAAAGTGGCCAGAAAAACTCCTAACATCTGCACAAAAAACCAAAAAATGACTCCAAAATGCAGGTATTCAGTAGGAAAGCAAGCATACGTTGATGCTGCTTCTTTGCACTAGTCACTAAGAACTGATACGCTGAGCAGAGCACTCTGGTGCACTTAGTTTCTTTGTTCGCGGTTTGTATCCTGCAGCGATCTCTCTCTAACGGAGATGATTTGTATCAATAGCATGCACTCCCTCAAGTCTGCATAGCGAAGGGCACAGAAGCGTACCTAAAGCTAAGAAGAAAGCCTGCACACTACGCAGTACATCTGTCTTTCCACTACACGTAGAAATGAGTTCTCTGTCCCTCGGGTATTTACCATAGAAGTCTGCATGAAGTGTTAGGTATTGTAGCAGTAAAGCTATCGGACGTTGAACTTCCTTCTTACCACTAGGTACTTGCAACCGGTATGCTGTGTCAAAGCTATTTGGAGAACACGTGCATTAAGAACGCCTTGTGTTCTGAACAGCCTTGGAACAGTAAAGTGCAGGGAGAAGCCTAGCAGCGCGTTCTGACATATTCATGAGCTCCTTGTTCGTGGACCAAGAGCGACCCCAGCTGACGGCGCCGGTGAACAAGCTCTTGTTGCGCTTTTGCAAGTGAGTAAACTGCACTCCGCATAACCCGCGATCGCCCCGGGCCCGTCCGGGCTCCTCCTCCCCGCTGGCCGCAGCGCGCGTGCGCGGCCCCAGGGGCTCCCGATGATGACCGAGACCCGGCGATGGCGGTTGCTCGTCTCGTTCAGCCGCTCCATGTTCAGCGAGAGACCGCGCGTCGCGCTCGGCGACGTTCCCCCGCCCCCCACACCCCGGTCTTCCCGGGTTTTCCGGGCTTCCGCGTAGGTTCCGCGTGGGCCGCCCCTTGTACCGGCCGGGCAGGCGGCGCGGCCGGGCCCGCGGCTATTCTGCACTGCTCCGTCTGCAGGAGAAATTTTACATTTCAAAGACAGACGGCTGGGGAGATCAAAATTATAATTTGTACTATGCCAGTAACTGTATGAGCTGAGGCTAAGGTGCAGTGGCCCAAGTAGCCAGCACGTACCCGCAAATAACAAGGGCCTGTTTAAACAATTGGAAATGGAATAAAAAAAGAATTGAGCACTCTTTGGAGCTTCTGAGAGTAAATGCACTCTTTTTCTTACTGCTTGATGGGAACTTGAGTCAAGTTTGTTTTGTCTTGAAACACAACAAAGAGTCTAAAGCCAACAGATGATGGATTAAAAGTAAGAAGGGAGCCAAACCCACATGGCAACAGAGTGCTATTGTAGGTTGCAGTGCTGTTGCCCTAACATGCCTAAAAGCATCCCCCATGTTGCTGGAAGCTAGAGGCCCACAGCCAGAACTGTGCTGTTCTTGGGCAGTGAGACTTGTGGGATACCCAGTCATCCTCACAAGCTGTCCCTGTCACAAGGATAAAGCTGGCCTGGGTGAAGAGAACAAAGGAAACACAGGGGTGCTGACCTGAGAACACACCATCCCCACATTCACACTTACCTTTGCATCCAGCAAAGCTTCAAAGCAGAGAGAGAGATTGCCCTGGCTTAGAAATCCAAATTTAGACATCCAAATGTATATCAAAGAATCCAAATATCTAAGCTCAATTTAGGGTGCTGCTGCCACTCCCATTTAAATTCCACAGAAACTGTGGCACTCTTGAAATTAGGCATTTCTACCATTGTCCAAACAGGAATTTAAAGACTAAAACCAAAAGCCTTAAGCCTGAGATCAGTTTGTTAACTAAACAACAGTCCTCTCTACCTTGTGGCTTCTTTCTTTCCTAAATGCACAAATGACAAGTCTTATCCTCCATCGCTCAGGATTCAGGCTTGAGCTACTTGCAAAGGATGTACAAAGCAACTATTCCAGGAACCTGTCAGCAGAGTGCAACAGCAAAATCAATTCTGCCTTTACACAGCTGACACAGATTGTAGATAAATAAAGCCGTCTTTGGATTCTGCAATAAAGAAGAGAAAAGCACTGGAACTGCCAGCGTCCATGTCCCAGGAAGCGTTTTAGCAAGAGTTACACAGACTGCAGGTGAAGCATTTGGTGTGGCACCATGGAAACACAAGCAGCCTGACAATCTGGAGAAGCAACATCTGGGAGAGCATATCTCTGTAAAAATATCCAATTTCAAAACTTTGATGCACCTTGATTCAGCAAAACAATGAGACTTGAGCGGTAATCGGTAGAGAAGGACAGATGCATTCAAGCAAGCGCATTGCTCCTTCCCATGAACAGCCTTCTGGGGGAAGCCACCAAGAGAGAAGAGGTGAAGCCTCTCTAACTAGTTTGGATTGTACAAGTAATAATTAGTCAGTAAAAATTACTGCATGAAAGATCAGCTTGCCTATCTATGCAAAGATGAGACCAAGGCTGAAGCCCCATCAAGGATCTTTAGTGAGAACCTGGCTCCAAATCCACCATGAAAATCTTGAACGCTTTTGCAACACAAACAGTAAAACTTGTTTAGTAACCATGCCAGCTTTCAGATGTTCCCAGAACAGAGCTGCAAACCAACAAAATAAAACAAGCTAGGGTGTGATTCTAACTAAATACCAATGACAGCAAGAAGAAATTCGATCTGCAGGAGCAAGTAACAGCCCTTTCTTCTTTGTCTTCTTTTTCTTCTTCTTGTTTGTGGATTTTTTTTTTTTTTGGTATTGTTTTTTCTTTGTTTTTTGATTTGGTTTCCCCCCCCCACTGTCTTTTTTCTTAAGACTAAATTAGCCAATATATATTTAATGCATGGAATTCCTGAAGTGGTATGTATTTGATACTACTTGACACAAGGGCCTGGGCTAAGTCTCATTAGCAACAATAATTTTTTACCAGACACAAATATCCAACAGGTGTGAAATGAAAACCTGCCCAAGTGACACAGAGGGAAAAAAAACCCACCGTCCTGGGGTATCACAATGCAGAAGCACAAGTATGGAATTACTCTGGCAGACATTGGCACAGCTAATAACATGATCATTTCAATCACACATTAGGGTCTTCATGGAATTTGCAAATTGCAAAAACTCCCCATCTGCCACTTCATTATGAGAACACAAGGAGGAAGCAAGCCTGTACTCTGCCTGCATTCACATAGTTTGGCTCAGCAGCACTTTTCCCAAATGAACCCAAAATTCCCAACATTTGAACTAGAACACCCCAAAGCTTTCAAAATTCCAGGCGTTACTGGGAAAAACATCTAGGAAAACCCAGGAAAAATTCTTCCTTAAAAACAGGAAAATTCTTTTAAAATTTGCACTGACAAACTCAAAAATCGACTAGAAATTGCACCAAAAAATGGCCAGAAAAACTCCTAACATCTGCACAAAAAAACAAAAAATAGCCCCAAAATCCAGTGAGATTCCAGGAATATCTGAGGAAAAAACTGGGAAAGTGAGTGGGCAAAATATCTGGAGGAAATGCGACTTAAAATGGCCCAAAAAGCCTGGAAATCATATGAAAAATGGCTCAAAAGCTCCTGAAATCCATACTAAAACCCCTGAACTCGGCCAACATTCCAAGGATTGCTGGCAAATGCATCAGGAAAAATCCTGGAAAAATTGAGCCGAGCAAACCCGGAAAGTCTCTGTAAATTGGCACTAAGAAATGAAAAATGCCCTAAGAATCAAGTTTAAAATGAGCCCAAAATTCGCGAAATTTGCACTGGAACACCCCAAAGCTGTCAAAATTCCAGGCATTATTGGGAAAAACATCTGGAAAAATCCAGGATAAATTCTGCCTTAAAAACAGGAAAAATCCTTTAAAATTTGCACTGCGATACATAAAAATCCCGAGAAATTGCAGAAAAAATGGCCAGAAAACCTCCTAACATCTGCACAAAAAACCAAAAATGGCCCCAAAATCCAGTGAGGTTGCAGGAATTTCTGAGGAAAAAACTGGGAAAGTGAGTGGCCAAAATATTCGGAGGAAATGCGACTTAAAATGGCCCGAAAAGCCTGGAAATCACACGAAAAATTTACTCAAATTTATGTAACTCATATAGTTTGATTGTATTCATTTATATACAATTGCTATTTTTAATAAATTACTGCTAAATTGAACTTTGTTGTCTAGCTGGACAAAATCGAACACATCCAATAACCATTTATAACGCCACAAAATAAAGTTATGCACAATTGTGTTTAATATTTTGTCTGAATATTTATTTTATATTTAGAATTTAATATTTATTCAAATATTCCCTGAAGAGAAACTCTTTGTTTTTACTAATTCTGTTTGATTTTGTTAGACTAGAGCCTCCCACTTTCAAATTTTATCTTTCCGCAATTTCAAGACCGAATTCTTTGGATTTTCTGTAGGGAGGGATGGAGATCACCTCTTCAAGCAGAAGAAAACCTTACAACTTGAAAACTTCAGAATACCTGAAGCATCTCCATTGACGTATCAGAGCCTTCTGTAACACAAGGACAAAAATCTGTGCCATAAGGTGTAAGACGGAGCAGTGCAGGAGAGCCGCGGGCCCGGCCCCGCCGCGTGCCCGGCCCGTACAAGGCGCGGCCCGCGCGGTACTGCGCGGTAGCCCGGCAAGCCCGGGAAGGGGCGGGGCGGGAGGGACGTCGACCAGCGTGGCGCGCTGCCTGTCGCTGAACATGGAGCTGCTGAACGAGACGAGACGAGCCGCCGCTGCAGAGTCTCGGCAGCTTCAGCGGCCCCTCGGGTCGCGCCACCTCGCCAGGGCCGCGCACGCGCGCTGCTGCCAGGGGGGGACAGAGGCTGGGAGGGGCCCGGGGTGACCCGGGGGCGACCCCAGTGTTGGGGCGGGAGCGTCCCCGGGGCTGGGCCAGGAGCGATCCCGGGGTTGAGGCGGTGGGTGCGGAGCCTCCGCCTCCGGGCCGGACTCCGAGCCCAACGGGGCGCGGCTTTAGCGAACTGGAGCCTGCTGCGCAGCCAGCGCACTCCTGCTGCAATGTCCGGCTGCTTGGAGCTGCTGCTGGCATCCCTTTTCTTCATTTCGGGTCAGTCAGAAGGATTTTTTTTTTTTCTCTTCTACTCTGCGAGGGCGGGGTGTGGTTTTCTGAGAAGGCTAAAGAGAGAAAACACTGGAACTGCCAGCGTCCATGTCCCAGGAAGCATTTTAGCAAGAGTTACACAGACTGCAGGTGAAGCATTTGTTGTGGCACCATGGAAACACAAGCAGCCTGACGATCCGGAGGAATAATATCTTGGAGAGCATACATCTCTGTAAAAAATCCAATTTCAAAACTTTTATGCACCTTGATTCAGCAAAACAATGAGACTCTAGCAGTAATCAGTAGAGAAGAACAGATGAATCCCATGAACAGTCTTCTCAGGGAAGCCACCAAGAGAGAAGAGGAGAAGCTTCTCTAACTAGTTTGGATGGTCCAAGTAATACTTTATACTTTCTCCCAGACTAAAGAGGCCACCACCTAGAACCCTGGCTGTTCATGGAGTGCCAAAAGCCCCCTCAAAATTAACTTTAAAAAAGTTGTGAAGTGATCTTTATTTCACAGAGAAATAGGCCCTTGTTTGCATGCAGGGCCTTTGGCCTGAGACTGGGCGTCTGACAACTAAAATTCCGAAAGGATCAGGATTTCTCCCAGACTAAAGATGCCACCTCTTAGAACCCTGGCTGCTTTTGCAGAGACAATGTCTTCCTCCATACTGCCATCAAGAAACTGGGAGGGTGTGGTTTTTTTTCAGAGGGAAAATGGCCAGTGTTCATATCCAGGGTTATTGGCCTGAGACAGGGCGTCTGACAGCTCAAATTCCAAAAGGGTCAGGATTTCTCCTAGACTAAAGATGCCACCACTGAGAAACCTGGCTGTTCATGGAGTGCCAAAAGCCTCCTCTAAATGCATCTTACAAAAGTGGTGAAGTTCTTTTTTTTTCACAGAGAAATAGGCCCTTCTTTGCATGCAGTGCCTTTGGCCTGAGACTGGGCGTCTGACAGCTAAAATTCCGAAAGGATCAGGATTTCTCCCAGACTAAAGATGCCACCAGTTAGAACCCTGGCTACTTTTGCAGAAACTGTATCTTCCTCCAAAATGGTATTAAGAAACTGGGAGGGCGTGGATTTTTTCAGAGGGAAATTGCCAATGTTCATATCCAGGGCCCTTGGCCTGAGACTGGGCGTCTGACCGTGAAAATTCCAAAAGGATCAAGATTTCTCCCAGACTAAAGATGCCACCACTTCGAACCCTGGCTCTTCATGGAGTGCCAAAGCCTCCTCTAAATGGATATTACAAAATTGGGGAAGTTCTTTTTTTTTAAGAGAGAAATAGGCCCTTCTTTGCATGCAGTGCCTTTGGCCTGAGACTGCGTGTCTGTCAGCTAAAATTCCGAAAGGATCAGGATTTCTCCCAGACTAAAGATGCCACCACTTAGAACCCTGCCTTCTTTTGGAGAGACAATGTCTTCCTCAAAACGGCCATTAAGAAACTGGGAGGGTGTGGTTTTTTACAGAGGGAAAGTTGCCAATGTTCGTATCCAGGGCAATTGGCCTGGGACTGGGCGTCTCACAGCTCAAATTCTGAAATGGTCAGGAATTCTCCTGACTAAAGATGCCACCACTTCGAACCCTGGCTGTTCATGGAGTGCCAAAAGCCTCCTCTAAATGGATATTACAAAAGTGGTGAAGGTCATTTTATTTCACAGAGAAATAGGCCCTATGTTAGCATGCAGGGCCATTGGCCTGAGACAGGGCTTCGGCCTGCAAAAATTCCAAACCTAATGATTCCTCCCAGACTAAAGATGCCAGCAGTTAGAGGCCTGACTATTTTTGGAGACACAATGTCTTCCTCCAAACTGCCATTAAGAAACTGGGAGGGGGAAATTTTTTTCAGAGGGAAAATGGCCACTGTTCTTATCCAGGGCAACTGGCTTGAGACTGGGTGTCTGACAGCTAAAATTCCGAAAGGATCAGGATTTCTCCCAGACTAAAGATGCCACCTCTTAGAACCCTGGCTACTTTTGCAGAGACAATGTCTTCCTCCAAACTGCCATTTACAAACTGGGAGGGTGTAGTTTTTTTCATAGGTAAAATGGCCAATGTACGGGTCCAGGGCCCTAGGCCGGAGACTGGGCGTCTGACAGTAAAAATTCAGAAAGGATCAGTATTTCTCCCAGACTAAAGATGCCACCTCTTAGAACCCTGGCTACATTTGGAGAGACTCAATCTTCCTCAAAAATGCTATTAAGAAACTGGGAGGGCGTGGTTTTTTTCAGAGGGAAAATTGCCATTGCTCATATCCAGGGCCCTTGGCTGGAGACGGGGCATCTGACAGCTAAAATTCTGAAAGGATCAGGATTTCTCCCAGACTAAAGATGCCAGCAGTTGGAAGCCTGGCTACTTTTGGATAGACCAACACTACCTCCAAACTGGTATTAAGAAACTGGGAGGGTGTGGGCTTTTTCAGAGGGAAAATGGCCAATGTACGTGTCCAGGGCCCTTGCCCAGGGCGTGGGCGTCTAAAAGCTAAAATTCCGAAAGGATCAGGATTTCTCCCAGACTAAAGATGCCACCTCTTAGAACCCTGTCTTGTTTTGGAGAGACAATATCTTCCTCCATACTGCCATCAAGAAACTGGGAGGGTGTGGTTTTTTTTCAGAGGGAAAATGGCCAATGTTCGTATCCAGGGCAATTGGCCTAAGACTGGGCGTCTTACAGCACGAATTCGGAAAGGATCAGGATTTCTCCCAGACTAAAGATGCCACCATTTACAACCCTGGCTACTTTTGGAGAGACCAACGCTACCTCCAAACTGGTATTAAAAACTGGGAGGGTGTGGTTTTTTTTCAGAGGGAAAATTGCCAATGTTCGTATCCAGGGCAACTGGCCTGAGACTGGGCGTCTGACAGCTAAAATTCCGAAAGTATCAGGATTTCTCCCGGTCTGAAGATGCCACCCCTTAGAACCCTGGCTGCTTTTGGAGAGACAATGTCTTCCTCAAAACTGCCATTAAGAAACTGGGACGGTGTGGTTTCTTTCAGAGGGAAAATTGCCAATGATCTTATCCATGGCAATGGGCCGGGGACTGGGCGTTCGACAGCTAAAATTCTGAAAGGATCAGGATTTCTCCAAGACTAAAGATGCCATCATTTAGAACCCTGGCTACTTTTGGAGAGATCAACACTACCTCCAAACTGGTGTTAAGAAACTGGGAGGGTGTGGGTTTTTTTCAGAGGGAAAATGGCCAATGTTCGTGTCCAGGGCAACTGGCCTGATACTGGCATCTGACAGCTAAAATTCCGAAAGGATCAGGGTTTCGCTCAGACTAAAGATGCCACCAGTTAGAATTCTGGCTACTTTTGGAGAGACAATGTCTTCCTCAAAAAAGGCCATTAAAAAACTGGGAGGGTGTGGTTTTTTTCAGAGGGAAAATTGCCAATGTTCGTGTCCAGGGCCACTGGCCTGACATGCGGAGTCTGAAAGATATAATTCCGAAAGAATCAGGATTTCGCCCAGACTATAGATGCCACCACTGAGAACCCTGGCTTTTCATGGAGTGCCAAAAGCCTGCTCAAAATGGATATTACAACAGTTGTGAAGTGATCTTTATGTCACAGAGAAATAGGCCCTTGTTTGCATGCAGGGCCATTGGCCTGAGAATGGGCTTCAGCCTGCTAAAATTCCAAAAGGATCAGGATTTCCCCCCTACTTGAGATGCCACCTCTTAGAACCCTGGCCCCTTTTCGAGAGACAATGTCTTCCTCAGAATGGCCATTAAGAAACTGGGAGGGTGTAGTTTTTTTCTGAGGGAAAATGGCCAATGTACGTGTGCAGGGCCTTTGCCCAGAGTGTGGGCATCTGACAGGTAAAAACCTTAAAGAATCAGGATTTCTCCCAGAGTAAAGATGCCACCACTGAGAACCCTGGCTGTTCATGGAGTGCCAATAGTCTCCTCTAAATGGATATTACAAAAGTGGTGAAGTGATCCTTACTTCACAGAGATATAGGCCCTTGTTTGCATGCAGGGTCATGGTCCTGAGACTGGGCTTCGGCCTGCTAAAATGGCAAAACTAACGATTTCTCCCAGACTAATGATGCCAGCAGTTAGAAGCCTGGCTACTTTTGGAGAGACCAAGACTACCTCCAAACTGCTATTAAGAAACTGGGAGGTTGTGGGTTTTTTCAGAGGGAAAATGGCCAATGTTCGTGTCCAGGGCCCTTGGCCTGAGATTGGGCTTCTGCCTGCCAAATGTCTCAATGAAACATGATGCCAGCACTTAAGACCCTGGCAACTTTTGGAGAGACAATCACTTCCTCCAAACTCCTATTTAGAAACAGCAGTGTGAGGTTTTGTTCAGAGGGCCAATGTTCATGTTTTTGGCCCTGGGCCTGAGACTGGGCGTCTGCTTGCTAAAATTCCGAAAGGATCAGGATTTCTCCTAGACTAAAGATGTCACCACTTAGAACCCTGGCCATTCATGGAGTGTCAAAAGCCTCCTCTAAATGGATATTAAAAAAGTGGTGAAGTGATGTTTCCTTTTCCATGGAGCAGGAGTGGCCTCAGCTGACTGCCCTTGTGAAGAAGGTCTTGCTGCACTTCTGCAAGTGAGTACACTGCGCTCTGCATAACCCGCGATCGCACCGGGCCCCTCTGGGCTCCTCTTCCCTGGAGGAAGCAGGGCCGCTCTACAGCTGCTTTCTCGGGCCAGCATTCCGGTTAGCTTCTCAGAAAAACACACCCCGCCCTTGCAGAGTAGAAGAAAAAAATAAAATCCTTCTGACTGACCCGAAAAGAAGGAAAGGGATGCCTGCGGCAGCTCCGAGCAACCGGACACTGCAGCGGGAGCGCGCTGGCTGCGCAGCAGGCTCCAGTCCGCCAAAGGCGTGCCCCGTTGAGCTCGGGTCCGTCCCCGAGGCCGAGGCTCCGCACCCAATGCCTCAATCCCCGGATCGCTCCCGGCTCAACCCCAGGGACGCTCCCTCCCCCATCCCGGGGTCGCCCCGGGTCACCCCGAGCCCCTCCCAGCCTCTGTCCCCCCCTGGCAGCAGCGCGCGTGCGCGGCCCTGGCGAGGTGGCGCGGCCCTAGGGGCCGCCGAGGCTGTCAAGACTCTGGAGCGGCGGCTCGTCTCGTCTCGTTCAGCAGCTCCATGTTCAGCGACAGCGCGCCGCGCTGGTCGACATCCCTCCCGCCCCGCCCCTTCCCGGGCTTGCCGGGCATGCCGCGCGTGAGTACCCGCAGGCCGCGTCTTGCAGGGGCCGGGCAGGCGGCGGGGCCGGGCCGCAGCTCTCCTGCACTGCTCCGTCTTACACCTGATGGCACAGATTTTTGTCCTTGTGTTACAGAAGGCTCTGATACGTCAATGGAGATGCTTCAGGTATTCTGAAGTTTTCAAGTTGTAAGGTTTTCTTCTGCTTGAAGAGGTGATCTCCATCCCTCCCTACAGAAAATCCAAAGAATTCTGGTCCCGAAATTACGGAAAGATAAAGTTCGAAAGTAGGAGGCTCTAGTCTAACAAAAATCAAACAGAATTAGTAAAAACAAAGAGTTTCACTTCAAGGAATATTTGAATAAATATTAAATTCTAAATATAAAATAAATATTCAGACAAAATATTAAACACAATTGTGCATAACTTTATTTTGTGGCGTTATAAATGGTTATTGGATGTGTTCGATTTTGTCCAACTAGACAACAAAGTTCAATTTAGCAGTAATTTATTAAAAATAGCAATTGTATATAAATGAATACAATCAAACTATATGAGTTACATAAATTTGAGTAAATTTTTCGTGTGATTTCCAGGCTTTTCGGGCCATTTTAAGTCGCATTTCCTCCGAATATTTTGGCCACTCACTTTCCCAGTTTTTTCCTCAGAAATTCCTGCAACCTCACTGGATTTTGGGGCCATTTTTTGGTTTTTTGTGCAGATGTTAGGAGGTTTTCTGGCCATTTTTTCTGCAATTTCTAGGGGATTTC
Source organism: Muscicapa striata striata (assembly GCA_030060385.1). NCBI lineage: Eukaryota > Metazoa > Chordata > Aves > Passeriformes > Muscicapidae > Muscicapa > Muscicapa striata. The sequence goes on from JAREIS010000173.1 coordinate 2,263,137, forward strand.
TGTGTATCGCAGTGCAAATTTTAAAGGATTTTTCCTGTTTTTAAGGCAGAATTTATCCTGGATTTTTCCAGATGTTTTTCCCAATAACACCTGGAATTTTGACAGCTTTGGGGTGTTCCAGTGCAAATTTTGTGAATTTTGGACTCATTTCAAACTTGATTGTTAGGGCATTTTTCGTTTCTTAGTGCCAATTTACAGAGACTTTCCGGGTTTGCTCGGCTCAATTTTTCCAGGATTTTTCCTGATGCATTTGCCAGCAATCCTTGGAATGTTGGCCGAGTTCAGGGGTTTTAGTATGGATTTCAGGAGCTTTTGAGCCATTTTTCATATGATTTCCAGGCTTTTTGGGCCATTTTAAGTCGCATTTCCTCCAGATATTTTGCCCACTCACTTTCCCAGTTTTTCCTCAGATATTCCTGGAATCTCACTGGATTTTGGGGCTATTTTTGTTTTTGTGCAGATGTTAGGAGTTTTTCTGGCCATTTTTGGTGCAATTTCTAGTCGATTTTGAGTTTGTCAGTGCAAATTTTAAAAGAATTTTCCTGTTTTAAGGAAGAATTTTTCCTGGGTTTTCCTAGATGTTTTTCCCAGTAACGCCTGGAATTTTGAAAGCTTTGGGGTGTTCTAGTTCAAATGTTGGGAATTTTGGTTTCATTTGGGAAAAGTGCTGCTGAGCCAAACTATGTGAATGCAGGCAGAGTACAGGCTTGCTTCCTCCTTGTGTTCTCATAATGAAGTGGCAGATGGGGAGTTTTTGCAATTTGCAAATTCCATGAAGACCCTAATGTGTGATTGAAATGATCATGTTATTAGCTGTGCCAATGTCTGCCAGAGTAATTCCATACTTGTGCTTCTGCATTGTGATACCCCAGGACGGTGGGTTTTTTTTCCCTCTGTGTCACTTGGGCAGGTTTTCATTTCACACCTGTTGGATATTTGTGTCTGGTAAAAAATTATTGTTGCTAATGAGACTTAGCCCAGGCCCTTGTGTCAAGTAGTATCAAATACATACCACTTCAGGAATTCCATGCATTAAATATATATTGGCTAATTTAGTCTTAAGAAAAAAGACAGTGGAAACCAAATCAAAAAACAAAAAAAAACAATACCAAAAAAAAAAAAATCCACAAACAAGAAGAAGAAAAAAGACAAAGAAGAAAGGGCTGTTACTTGCTCCTGCAGATCGAATTTCTTCTTGCTGTCATTAGTATTTAGTTAGAATCACACCTAGCTTGTTTTATTTTGTTGGTTTGCAGTTCTGTTCTGGGAACATCTGAAAGCTGGCATGGTTACTAAACAAGTTTTACTGTTTGTGTTGCAAAAGCGTTCAAGATTTTCATGGTGGATTTGGAGCCAGGTTCTCACTAAAGATCCTTGATGGGGCTTCAGCCTTGGTCTCATCTTTGCATAGATAGGCAAGCTGATCTTTCATGCAGTAATTTTTACTGACTAATTATTACTTGTACAATCCAAACTAGTTAGAGAGGCTTCACCTCTTCTCTCTTGGTGGCTTCCCCCAGAAGGCTGTTCATGGGAAGGAGCCATGTGCTTGCTTGAATGCATCTGTCCTTCTCTACCGATTACCGCTCAAGTCTCATTGTTTTGCTGAATCAAGGTGCATCAAAGTTTTGAAATTGGATTTTATACAGGGATGTAAGCTTTCCCAGATGTTGCTCCTCCAGATCATCAGGCTGCTTGTGTTTCCATGGTGCCACACCAAATGCTTCACCTGCAGTCTGTGTAACTCTTGCTAAAACGCTTCCTGGGACATGGACGCTGGCAGTTCCAGTGCTTTTCTCTTCTTTATTGCAGAATCCAAAGATGGCTTTATTTATCTACAATCTGTATCAGCTGTGCAAAGGCAGAATTGGTTTTGCTGTTGCACTCTGCTGACAGGTTCCTGGAATAGTTGCTTTGTACATCCTTTGCAAGTAGCTCAAGCCTGAATCCTGAGTGATAGAGGATAAGACTTGTCATTTGTGCATTTAGGAAAGAAAGAAGCCACAAGGTAGAGAGGACTGTTGTTTAGTTAACAAACTGATCTCAGGCTTAAGGCTTTTGGTTTTAGTCTTTAAATTCCTGTTTGGACAATGGTAGAAATGCCTAATTTCAAGAGTGCCACAGTTTCTGTGGAATTTAAATGGGAGTGGCAGCAGCACTCTAAATTGAGCTTAGATAGATGGATTCTTTGATATACATTTGGATGTCTAAATTTGGATTTCTAAGCCAGGGCATCTCTCTCTCTGCTTTGAAGCTTTGCTGGATGCAAAGGTAAGTGTGAATGTGGGAGTGGTGTGTTCTCAGGTCAGCACCCCTGTGTTTCCTTTGTTCTCTTCACCCAGGCCAGCTTTATCCTTGTGACAGGGACAGCTTGTGAGGATGACTGGGTATCCCACAAGTCTCACTGCCCAAGAACAGTACAGTGCTGGTTGTGGGCCTCTAGCTTCCAGCAACATGGGGGATGCTTTTAGGCATGTTAGGGCAACATCACTGCAACCTACAATAGCACTCTGTTGCCATGTGGGTTTGGCTCCCTTCTTACTTTTAATCCATCATCTGTTGGCTTTAGACTCTTTGTTGTGTTTCAAGACAAAACAAATTTGACTCAAGTTCCCATCAAGCAGTAAGAAAAAGAGTGCATTTACTCTCAGAAGCTCCAAAGAGTGCTCAATTCTTTTTTTATTCCATTTCCAATTGTTTAAACAGGCCCTTGTTATATGTGGGTACGTGCTGGCTACTTGGGCTACTGCACCTTAGCCTCAGCTCTCACAGTTACTGGCATAGTACAAATTATAATTTTGATCTCCCCAGCCTCTGTCATTGAAATGTAAAATTTCTCCTGCAGACGGAGCAGTGCAGGAGAGCCACGGGCCCGTCCGCGCCGCCCACCCGGCCGGTACAAGGGGCGGCCCGCGCGGAACCTGCGCGGAAGCCCGGCAAGCCCGGGAGTGGGGGGCGGGGGGTACGTCGCCAAGGGCGACGCGCGGTCTCTCGCTGAACATGGAGCGGCTGAACGAGACGAGCAACCGCCATCGCTGGGTCTCGGTCATCATCGGGAGCCCCTGGGGCCGCACACGCGCGCTGTGGCCAAGGGAGGGGTGGAGCCCGGACGGGCCCGGGGCGATGGCGGGTTATGCGGAGTGCAGTTTACTCACTTGCAAAAGAGCAACAAGAGCTTGTTCACTGGCTCTGTCAGCTGCGGTCGCTCTTGCTCCACAAAAAAGGAACGCCCAGCTCTTGACTATGCCAGAACGTGGTGCTAGGCTTCTCCCTGCACTTTACTGTTCCAAGGCTGTTCAGAACACAAGGCATTTTTAATGCACGTGTTCTCCAAATAGCTTTGACTGAGCATACCGGTTGCAAGTACCTAGTCGTAAGAAGGAGGTTCAACGTCCGATAGCTTTACTGCTACAATACCTACACTTCATGCAGCCTTCTATGGCAAATATCCGAGGTACAGAGAACTCATTTCTATGTGTAGTGGAAAGAGAGATCTACTGCGTAGTGTGCAGGCTTTCTTCTTAGCTTAAGGCACGCTTCTGTGCCCTTCGCTATGCAGACTTGAGAGACTGCATGCTATTGATACAAATCATCTCCGTTAGAGAGAAATCGCTGCAAGATACAAACCGCGAACAAAGAAACTAAGTGCGCCAGAGTGCTCTGCTCAGCCTATCTGTTGCAAGTGACTAGTGCTAAGAAGCAGCATCAACGTATGCTAGCTTTCTTACTGAATACCTATTCGTCTTGCTGCCTTCTGTGGTAAATACTGGAGATGCAGAAATCTCATTCCTATGTGTAGTGGACAGTGAGAACTACTGTGGTGTGTGCTCTCTTTCTCCTTATCTTCAGTTACACTTCTCTGCTTTTCGCTATGCAGAGTTCAATAGTGCTTGGAGCTCTTATTCGAAGCAGGGCAGACTGCTACAGTAGATAGGGTTTAGAAGAAAGGTGCACGTCCCAGGCGTGTTTTTTGAGCAGATGTACCTAGCAGCAGAATGTTTTGTGAGAGGACAAGGTGACAACTCATCTAATTTTGAGAGAAATCGCTGCAGGATACAAACCGCGAACAATGAACCGCCATGCACCAGAGTGCTCTGCGCACCATATCAGTTGTCAGCAACTAATGCTAAGGAGCAGGATCCGAACCAGCTAGCTTTTCTGCTACATACCTAATCGCCATGCACCCTTCTGTGGTAAACATGAGGCTTGCTGTTAGGCTCCGAGAGGCGGACAACACTTTGTTATGTGCAGTGGAAAGGAGAGCTACTGTGTGGTGCGCGTGCTTTCTTCTTAGCTTTAGGTACACTTCTGTGCTCTTCGCTATGCAGGCTCGAGAGAGTGCATGCTATTGATACTAGAAGAGTGGCAGACTGATATTAAGCAGAGTTTAGAAGAAAAGTGCACGTCCCAGGCATGCTTTGTCAACAGAAACACCTAGCAGCAGAGTGTTCTGTGCGAGAACTAGGCTACAACTCATCTCTGTTAGAGAGAAAACGCTGCAAGATACAAACCACGAACAAGGAAACACAGGGCATCAGAGTGCTCTGCTCAGCGTATCAGTTGCAAGTGACTGGTGCTGAGAAGCAGGATCAACGTGTGCTAGCTTTGCTACTACCCACCTAATCGTCATGCAGCCTTCCGTAGTAAATATTGGAGATGCAGATATCTCATGTCTATGTGTAGCGGACAGTGAGAAATACTATGTGGTGTGCACTCTTTCACCTTCTCTTTAGTTACACATCTGTGCTTTTCGCTATGCACAGTATAAAAGGTGCTTGGAACTCTTACGAGAAGCAGGGCAGACTGCTACAGTAGAGAGGGTTTAGAAGAAAAGTGCACGTCCCAGGCATGTTTTGTCAGCAGAAAAACGTAGGAGCAGAGTGTCTTGTGAGAGGACGAGGTGACAAATCATCTTCTTTAGAGAGAAATCGCTACAAGATACAAATCGCGAAGAGGAAAACTCAGGGCACCAGAGTGCTCTGCTCAGCCTATCAGTTGTCAGTGACTAGTGCTAAGAAGCGGGATCAATATCAGCTAGCTTTGCTACTACATACCTAATCCTCATGCAACCTTTCGTGTTAAACATGACACTTGCTTTTAGGTTCCGAGATGCGGACAACACATTGGTATGTGCAGCGGTGAGTAGAACTATTATGTGGTGTGCGCGCTTTCCTCGTAGCTCTGGTGCTCAGTGGCTTCTTTTTCAGGGCTTTGTGTCCTGGGGCAATTTCTCTCTTAGGAAGGTAAATTTTTGCCTACTCCTCACCTCGAACACGCTCCTGCTATATTTTTCTGCAGACTAAACACGGCTGGGACGTGAACTTTTCTTCTAAACTCTCTGTTTGATATCAGTCTGCCCTGCTTCTTGTAAGAGTTCAAAGCACTCTTTCAAGTGTGCATAGCGAATAGCAAAGAAGTGTACCTAAAGTTAAGAAGAAAGCATGCACACCACACAGTAGTTCTCACTGTCTACTACACAAAGACATGAGATGCCGGCATCTCCAATATTTACCACAGAAGGCAGCAAGACGAATAGGTATTCAGTAAGAAAGCTAGCATACGTTGATGCTGCTTCTTAGCACTAGTCACTAACAACTGATACGCTGCGCAGAGCACTGTGGTGCAGTTTCTTTGTGCGCAGTTTGTATCTTGCAACGTTTTCTCTCTAATGAAGATGATTTCTCACCTAGTCCTCACACAGAAAGAGCACTCTGCTGCTAGGATTTTCTGCTGACTAAACATGCCTGGGACGTGCACTTTTCTTCTAGACCCTCTGTACCATAGCAGTCAGCCCTGTTGTCTGTAAGCATGACATGCACTCCTTCCACTCTTCCTAGCAAAAACCACCGACAAGTACTTAGAGCTAAGAAGGAAGCGTGCACACCTCACAATAGTTCTCTCTTTCCACTACACATAGAAATGAGTTCTCTGCACCTCGGGTATTTACCATAGAAGGCTGCATGAAGTGTAGATATTGTAGCAGTAAAGCTATCTAACGTTAAACTTCCTTCTTATCACTAGGTGTTTGCAACTGGTATGCTGTGTCGAAGTTATTAGGAGAACACACTCATTAGGAACGCCTTGTATTCTGAACAGCCTTGGAACAGTAAAGTGCAGGGGGAAACCTCGCACCACGTTCTGACATAGTCAAGAGCGGGGCTTTCCTTTCTCGTGGAACAAGAGCAACCCCTGCTGACAGAAGCGGTGAACAAGCTCTTGCTGGGCTTTTGCTAGTGAGCACACTGCACTCTGCGTAACCCGCGATCGCCCCGGGCCCGTCCGGGCTAGCAGCAGAGTGTTCTGTTGACGGGCTAAGTAACAAATCGTCTCCGGTAGAGAAAAATCGCTGCAAGATACAAACTGCGAAGAAAGAACTGCTGGGCACCAGAGTGCTCTGCTGAGCGTATCAGTTGTCAGTGACTAGTGCTAAGAAGAAGGATCAAGATCAGCTAGCTTTGCTGCTACATACCTCATTGCCATGCAGCCTTCTGTGGTAAACATGACGCTTGCTCTTAGGCTCCGAGGTGCAGACATCACTTTGGTATGTGCAGTAGAAAGGAGAACTACCGTGTGGTGTGCAGGTTTTCGTCTTAGCTTTAGGTGCACTTCTGTGCTCATCGCTATGCAGAGTTAAAAAGTGCCCGGCACTCTCACAAAAAGCGGGCTAGATTGAAATTAAACAGAGAGCAGAGAAGAAAAGTGCACGTCCCAGGCGTGTTTTGTCAGCAGAAACACCTAGCAACAGACTGATCTCTGTGAGGGCTAGGTGACTAATCATCTCCGTTAGAGAGAAATCGCTACAAAGATACAAACCGTGAAGAAGGAAACTCAGGGCACCAGAGTGCTCTGCCCAGCCTATCAGTTGTCAGTGACTAGTGCTAAGAAGCGGGATCAATATCAGCTAGCTTTGCTACTACATACCTAATCCTCATGCAGCCTTCTGTGTTAAACATGACGCTTGCTTTTAGGCTCCGAGATGCGGACAACACATTGGTACGTGCAGCGGAAGGAAGAACTACTATGTGGTGTGCGCGCTTTCTTCGTAGCTCTGGTGCTCAGCAGCTTCTTTTTAAACGCTTTGTGTCCTGGGGCGATTTGTCTCTAAGGAAGGTAAATTTTCGCCTACTCCTCACCTCGAACACGCTCCTGCTATGTTTTTCTGCAGACTACACACGTCTGGGACGTGAACTCTGTTAGAGCAAAAACACTGCAAGATACAAGCCGCGAACAAAGTACCGCTGTGTACCAGAGTGCTCGCCGCAGCGTATGTGTGTGACTAGTGCTAAGAAGCAGGATCGGAACCAGCTAGCTTTGCTGCTACATACCTAATCGCCATAGAGCCTTCTGTGGTAAAGATGACGCTTGCTTTTAGGCCCCGAGAGGCAGACAACACTTTGGTATGTTCAGTGGAAAGGAGAGCTACTGTGTGGTGTGCACGCTTTCTTCTTAGCTTCAGGTACACTTCTGTGATCTTCACTATGCAGACTCGAGAGTGTGCATGCTATTGATACTAGAAGAGTGGCAGACTGATATTAAACAAAGAGTTTAGAAGAAAAGTGCACGTGCCAGGCGTGTTTTTTGGGCATATACACCTAGATGCAGAGTGTTCTGTGTGAGGACTAGGTGACAATTCATCTCTGTTAGAGGGAAAACGCTGCAAGATACAAACCGCGAACAGGAAACTCAGCGCAGCAGAGTGCTCTGCGCGGCGTATGAGTTGCCAGTGACTAGTGCTGAGAAGCAGGATCAAAGTTTGCTGGCTTTCTTACTGAATACCTTCTCGTCATCCAGCCTTCAGTGGTAAATATTGGAGACGCTAGGATCTCATTGTTGCAATTTGATAAACTGAGGTAGAAGAAGGATTTACATACCCTGACATCTTCCGGTACATCCCAGAATTCCTACTATCCCCTGACCTTCCCTAAGTGACCTTGAAGCACCTTAGGGGCTTCTGTATTCTGATCCCTAAGCCCCCGTGTCCCTACCCCATTGGCTGGCAGCCAAAACCACTCCCCATTCCCCGTTTCTTGAAGACCTGATTCCCAGAGAGTCCCGCTCTCTTTCCAGCCATATCACCGCCAAGGAATAAACAACCTGAAAGAGCCTCTTTGTATCCCTTTCTCATCCATGCTAAAGATACTTTGTCTGATCTTATATTAATTAGGAAAGGACACAGTAGCTTTTGCAGTTGGCGCCTGTCTGTTTGGGCTGTTTTGAACCCCGAATTAGCCTGAAGTTCGCAGTTTTAGGACTTTAACAGAGGCCGGTCAGGTGATACAACTTCCTCCGTGCTTGCAGCTGTTTTTTAACAGCTTTAAACACAGGAGGGTGAAGCGGGGAAGTTCTTCGCATCTTCGGAGAAGCCGCTTTGGATCGGAACTTTTGCAGAGTTACAGTGAAACCGCGCTCCGTTTGGTAAGGTAACATATCCCTTCGGGGAGGTGGGAACCCCATAGTTAGCCCCGAGGTACAGGGGAGGGGTGTTTTTTAAACTGATAGCCCGAAACTCGTGGGGGGTTTGTACCCGCGGGTGGGGAAGCGGCAGCAGCTCAGGCTTGCAGCCGGCGACACGTGGCCGGTGTTGCGCAACCTGGCCGGCACACACGCGTTCTGCCGGCGCTGCCTGGCGTGCGTTACGCTGTGACTGTAAGCACAGGCGCCGGTGTGTTCTCTGCAGAGGGATATCTGGGACCGTCTGTGTAGTCACAGCTAAGCCACGTGGTGAATAACAAAAGCCCTGCACCCCCATACTAACACACCTGGGTTTTACAGCCAGCTGTTATTTTGTAACTTTTCTGCGAAAGATAGGGAATAGTGCTGTTTGTGTTTATTACATCAGAATGGGGGGGAATATTTCAGCACACCAAAAGAGTATTGTTACCCAGCTTAAAGAAATGCTAGATGTACAGGATTTTGTAATTTCTTAGAAACAGATTGGAAAGTTTGTTATTTGGTTGTCTCGAGAAATTACAGATTTTGATAAGCAAAATATCAAATCGGTTTTATTTTGGGACAGTGTTGGAGATTTATTCACTTCTAAAATACAGAAAGGTGATACCAATGCTGCGTTATTTTTGCCTATATTTTTAAATATTCACAAACACTTATCACAATTAGAAAGCCACAGGAAAATTCTTTAAACTCCTCTTTACCTAATTCGGAACCTCCTGTCCCTGAATTAAAAGAGAAATCAGAATTACCTCAAGAAACTACTAAAACAATTGATCCTCCAAAATACACTGAATTAGCAGCCCCTGTACAACCTGATACAAACTTACCGCTGTATCCCCGTCTTTCAGAAATTCCATGTGAGCAGAGTAATTTAGAAACTCAGCTTTCCTCGGTGCAAAGGGAAAAACCTATACTAAATCCTAACTGTAACATGTCTTTTTCTCCCAATAATCCTTTCCTGCATCCAATTCCCGTTTCTGCTCAATATTTTCCAGGTTTTAATCCATTTTTTCAGAATTCTATGTCCAGGCAGCATTGTAACTCTTTCACTAACCGGGGGAGGGATGAGAGCTCGGAGAATGCAGAACCTGAGGATGGGGGAGGGGAAGCACGTGTAGCAGCTACACAGCCACAGCCGGCAGAGGCACAGAACCAATTAACCCCTAACTTACCGCTACAGCCTGCACAGGCACAGAACCAATTAACCCCTAACTTACCGCTACAGCCTGCAGAGGCACAGAACCAATTAACCCCTAACTTACCGATTAACCCTGAATCTAATATGATTTTTGATGCATTACCGATTCAATACATTGGGAAAAAGAATGGTAAAAGAACATATCAACCATTATCATACCAAGATAAAAAGGAAATTTGTAAGGTACAAAGGGAATTTGGGAGGCAAAGTGAAATATTTAAAGGAATTATGAGAGCAACTTTTACATCAAATGAATTGGTTCCACATGATGTAAAGGACCTTTTCAGGTGTTTGCTTACCCCAGCTGAATATGAATTATGGTTTAATATTTGGAAACGTTCTTTGGGCAGTCTTTTGACAGAAATTCACACAAATCCTGAACATGCTAAGGATGCTGATGATAATGAAATTACATTACAGCATTTATGTGGGGAGGGTGACATACATAGCCCTGAAAAGCAAACTCGGTTATTGTCTAAATTTATTTTAGATAAAGTTTGTGAAATAGCTGAACAGGCCTTTATTAAATTGCCAACAGTTGAAGTAACTACTAGTTATGTTAATATTAAACAATATCCTTCTGAGAATTTTTTAAGCTTCATAGATCGGTTAAAGACACAGGTGGAGCGTCAGGTGCTTAATCCAGCCATGCAGGCAGAACTGATCAAAGAATTAGCAGAAAAGAACGCCAACCAAGCCTGCCGGAGGGTCATCCTAAGCCTGCCACTGTATCCAGAACCAACCCTAGCACAGATGATTGAAGCATGCACTCGCAAAGCAGAGCTATTCAATGCTCCTGAGAGGACTCCAAGCCCAGCACCTCCTAAGCCTACAGCACCTGAACCATCACAAATGAAGAAGCAGCAGTTATCATCGGAGCAGCTAAAGAAAATCACCTGTTTCCAGTGCCAGCAGCAAGGACATTTGGCTAGGGACTGTCCTCAAAACATGAAACAGAAAAAGATCAACAAACAAAAAAACTAAAACTGAGGCGCAGGCCTGCTATAAACACCGTAGAGCGCCAGGATATAAGTTCTGCAGGCTATACTGTAGCAAAAGCCTCTCTCTTAAAAGCAAAGGGGGAGGGTGGGATGGACAATGTGGGTGTAATGGATAATGTAAATGTTGAATGTTCTCTTAACAAAGACAGGCAGTTCTGTGGCCGTATTAGACTACAGACTACCAAAGGTTTTCATTTCAGGTCTGCTGAGTGGACGGTCATTACAGTGGATATCTCGAGCTCCTTAATTGATATGTCGATTTGCCACATGGAGAGTGAGTATTTTGTTGTGGGAGACACTGCACACACACCTGTAGAAATTGAAATAGCTCCTATGACCATGAAGGGAAAAATATCTGGTGTTATCATAATAGCTCGTTGTCCACAAGCACCTTTCTATTTAAGTGAGGGACAAATTCTAGCCCAAGCTCTTCCTATTCCAGCAAATATCACAGCAAAAGATAAATCACCAGAGGTTTACTGGGCAGAGACAGTGAAAGAGGAAAAGCCTTCTCTGGCATGCAACATGACACATGGTTCAGACCATCTACATGTGAAGGGTGTTTTGGATACAGGCTCAGATGTAACCATAATACCTGAAAATATGTGGCCTTCACATTGGGAACTACAACCTGTAGCTGGGCAAATTCAGGGTATCGGAGGAGTTAGATTAGCACAAATATCAAAACGCATTGTACAAATTGAGGGACCGGACGGCAGATTGGCCAGTGTACGTCCATTTGTAATAGATTACAAGTGTCCCTTGTGGGGAAGAGATGCCATGTCACAATGGGGAGTTAAAATGATAATTCCAAAAACTCCTAAGGATTTTAGAGGCGGCCACGGTGCAGTGCCAGGTCCAGAAACTAACATGGCTAAGTGACACACCTGTCTGGACAACACAGTGGCCGCTAAGGAAAGAAAAGTTACAGGCACTTGAAAAACTTGTAGAGGAACAATTGGCCAAAAACCATATCGAAGAAACAACAAGCCCCTGGAATTCCCCAATTTTTGTAATAAAAAAACCAGGGACAGACAAATGGAGATTATTACATGATCTTAGAGAAATTAATAAAGTAATTCAGGACATGGGATCTCCTCAACCTGGGATGCCTTCTCCAACTATGTTACCTAGAGATTGGCAATTGGCAGTAATAGGTATCAAAGATTGTTTTTTCCAAATTCCACTTCACCCTGAAGATGCTCCTAGGTTTGCATTCTCAGTGCCATCATTGAACAGAGAGGCTCCAATGAAGAGATACCACTGGAAAGTGCTTCCACAGGGCATGAAGTGTAGTCCTGCTATCTGTCAGTGGTATGTAGCTTCATTGTTGTCTCCTGTCCGTGCACAGAGAAGAGATGCCATTATACTACATTACATGGATGATGTGTTAGTGTGTGCTCCTGATAATTCCATACTTCAACACACGCTTGACCTAGTAGTTAAAGTTTTAACCTCTGCTGGATTTCAATTACAGGATGACAAGGTTCAAAGGATGCCACCTTGGAAGTATCTGGGACTAGAGATCACTGCCAGGACCATAGTTCCACAGAAATTAGAAATTAATTGTAATCCTAAAACTCTTGCAGATCTCCATTCCCTGTGTGGGTCGCTGAATTGGGTAAGACCTTGGTTAGGCCTCACTAATGAGGACTTACAACCCCTTTTCAATTTATTGAAAGGGGAGAGAGAGCTGGTTTCTCCTAGGGAACTGACACCAGAAGCAAAGGCTGCAATTGGAAAGGTACAGAAAGCTCTGTCTGAAAGGCAAGCTCACCGCTATCAACCTGAACTGCCTTTCAAATTCATTGTTTTGGGGAAATTGCCATACTTACATGGTTTAATATTTCAGTGGATAGAGGGGCAGAGAGACTCACTCTTAATCATAGAATGGGTCTTCCTCTCCCACCAGAGATCCAAAACTATTACACAACCACAGGAACTTATGGCTCAGTTGATTCAAAAAGCAAGGATGAGGCTGAGTGAACTGTCTGGATGCGATTTCACATGCATGCACCTGCCAATTAAACTTTCTGGGGAGGGAAAGAATTCTCCTGAAAGGCTAACAAAAGATATGTTTGAGCATTTGTTGCAGAGCAATGCCAGCCTCCAGATATCTCTGGACAGCTACACGGGACAGATATCTGTTCACAGCCCAGCTCATAAGTTGTTCAATGAGGAATTCCACCTCATACCTCGTGAGAAGAGGAGCAGAACACCACTCAAGGCACTCACAGTGTTCACAGATGCATCAGGGAACTCCCACAAGTCGGTGATGGCTTGGAGAAATCCACAGACACAGCATTGGGAAGCTGATGTTGAATTTGTGGAGGGGTCACCCCAGATTGCAGAACTAGCTGCTGTGGTAAGAGCCTTTGAGAAATTCTCTGAACCTCTAAATCTGGTAACAGATTCTTCATATGTCGCTGGGGTGGTGTCCAGAGCAGAGCAGGCAGTGCTCAAAGACATTGATAATGAGCAGCTCTTTAGGCTGTTATCAAAACTAATCTATTTGGTTTCTCACAGAGAACATCCCTTCTATGTGATGCATGTGAGGTGGCATACAGATTTGCCAGGTGAGATTGCAGAAGGAAATCAAATGGCAGACACCTTGGCAGCTCCAGCAGAAAAGGCATGCCTTCCTGACATCTTCCAACAGGCAAAGCTGAGCCATCAGCAATACCACCAGAATGTACCAGGTTTGGTCTGTCAATTCCAGATAACACGGAGTCAGGCCAGGGCCATCGTCGCCACCTGTCCCAGCTGTCAGCTCCAGGCCATGCCATCACTGGGTATGGGGGTTAACCCCAGGGGCCTAGGCAGCTGTGAAGTGTGGCAGACAGATGTCACACACATTCCTAGTTTTGGACGCCTAAAATATGTTCATGTGAGCATAGACACATATTCAGGTGCAGTTTATGCGTCAGCTCATGCAGGGGAAAAGGCAGTACATGCAAAACAACACCTAGTACAAGCCTTCTCAGTTTTGGGGATCCCTAGAGAAATAAAAACAGATAATGGCCCAGCTTATACTTCCAAGGAGTTCCTGGAATTCATTCAGCAGTGGGGAGTTATACATAAAACAGGCATTCCACACTCCCCTACAGGCCAAGCTGTGATTGAACGCACACATCAAACACTAAAACAGGTTCTAGCTAGACAAAGCAGTTCTACTGTGTGGATGTCTCCCCAGCAAAAGCTCTGTAAAGCATTGTTTACAATCAATTTCTTGAACTGTTCATTTGAAAACATGAGTCCTCCTGTGGTTCGTCATTTTAACAGCAGTAAACAGTTTAAATTGTCTCAGCATCCACCAGTTTTGATTAGGGACCCAGAAACATGGGAAACCAAAGGTCCCTATGAACTCGTAACCTGGGGAAGGGGTTATGCATGTGTTTCAACTCCCTCAGGACCTAGATGGATTCCTCAGAAATGGGTAAAGCCTTTTGTCCCCAAAACTCCAGCTACAGCCGAAGGAGATGAGAAGCAAGTAACCTTTGCTTCCAAAAGAAGACGACGCAGAGGAAAAGGAAACAAAAACTTCATAAAGGAATACCCTCAAGCAGACAAGGACTCATAACATGTTTTAAAAATGTTTGTTTTTATTTTTAGAAAAAAGCTACCCTCAAGTTAACCCTGTGAAGAACTGTTTAAGGGCTGGGGGTTTTCTGGGTGGTGGACTTCCATCGTCAAAACTATTATGTTGCTTGTTGTTATTCTTTTCCTTGTAGCTATGGCATTTGGGATCATACGTCATTTAATATTTAAGGCCATTAATGGAATCATTTCTTCTACCTCAGGGGACAATCATATAGAATTGGCAAATATAAAACAGTCTAACTCTCCCACTCATCTCAAATGGTGGTCAAAATAAAATTCGGACTAGAATTAGTTTAAAGTCATCCCCCTACTTAAAAAACAAAAAACGGGGAGATGTTGCAATTTGATAAACTGAGGTAGAAGAAGGATTTACATACCCTGACATCTTCCGGTACATCCCAGAATTCCTACTATCCCCTGACCTTCCCTAAGTGACCTTGAAGCACCTTAGGGGCTTCTGTATTCTGATCCCTAAGCCCCCGTGTCCCTACCCCATTGGCTGGCAGCCAAAACCACTCCCCATTCCCCGTTCCTTGAAGACCTGATTCCCAGAGAGTCCTGCTCTCTTTCCAGCCATGTCACCGGCACAGAATAAACTAGCCTGAAAGAGCCTCTTGTATCCCTTTTTCATCCATGCTAAAGATACTTTGTCTGATCTTATATTAATTAGGAAAGGACACAGTAGCTTTTAGCATCTCATGTCTGTGTTTAGTGGACAGTGAGAATTACTGTGGTGTGTGCACTTTTTCTCCTTGTCCTCAGTTACACTTCTCTGCTTTTCGCTATGCACAGTTAAAAGAGTGCTTGGAAGTCTGACAAGAAGCAGGGCAGATTGACACGGTAGAGAGGGTTTAGAAGAAAAGTGCACATCCCAGGTGTGTTTTTTGAGCAAATAAACCTAGCTGCAAAGTGTTCTGTGTGAGGACTAGGTGACAATTCATCTCTATTAGAGAGAAAATGCTGCAAGATACAAACCGCGAACAAAGAAACTCAGTGCACGAGAGTGCTCTACGCAGCGTATCAGTTCTTAGGGACTAGTGCTGAGAAGCAGGATCAACGTATGCTAGCTTTCTTGCTCAATACCTATTCGTCTAGCTGCCTTCGGTAGTAAATCTTGGAGATGCAGGGATCTCAAATCTGTGTTTAGTGGACAGTGAGAACAACTGTGGTCTGTGCACTCTTCCTCCTTGCCCTGAGTTATACATCTCTGTGGACACGGCTGCAGGCCTAGGCCTTTTCTCACAGGGTCTGAGTTCCTTTCTCAGGCTGTGAAACTTTCGCAGGCCTAGCTGAAACTTTTCCCATGCTAGGGCCTCTGTCTGTACTGTAAACATAAGAGAAAGAATCATAACAAAGATAACACACCTGCAGGATCTATGGGAGAACGAGAGACAAGAGCTGTCTCTCTCTCTCTCCAATGAACTGTCTGTATTATGTTTTGCACGAAGTGTATTATAAAAAGCAATAGCTCTCTTCAATAAACTGCACTCTTTCTTGCATCAAGTAAGAGAGTTGCCTTGTTGCTGTTTTCCTTTTGCCGCTCCGTAAACCTCTCAGGCAGCAACATTTGGAGCTTCCACCGAGATAACGACATATCTCTGCTTTTCGCTCAGCACTGTGTAAAGAGTGCTTGGAACTCTTAAAGGAAGCAGGACAGACTGCTGCGGTATAGAGGTTTTAGAAGAAAAGTGCACGTCCCAGGCGTGTTTTTTGAGCAAATAAACCTAGCAGCAGAGTGTTCTGTGAGAGGAGAGGGTTGCAATCATCTCAATTAGAGAGAAATCGCTGCAGGATACAAACTGCGAACAAAGAAGCGCAGTGCACCAGAGTGCTCGGCTGAGCGTATCAGTTGTCACTGACTAGTGCTGAGAAGCAGGATCAACGTATGCTCGCTTTCTTACTCAATACCTATTCGCCTTGCTACGTTAAGAGGTAAATATTGGAGATGCAAAGATCTCATGTCTGTGTTTAGTGGACAGTGTGAATTACTGTAGTGTGTCCACTTTTTCTCCTTGTCCTCAGTTACATTTCTCTGCTTTTCGCTATGCACAGTTAAAAGAGTGCTAGGAACTCTTACACAAGCAGGGTAGACTGATCCGGTAGAGAGGGATAGAAGAAAAGTGCACGAGCCAGGCGTGTTTTTTGAGCAAATAAACCTAGCAGCAGAGTGTTTCGTGTGAGGAGAGGGTGACAATCATCTCATTTAGAAGGAAATCGCTGCAGGATACAAGCCGCAAACAAAGAACCGCAGTGCACCAGAGTGGTCTGCACAGCGTATGAGTTGTCAGTGACTAGTGCTAAGAAGCAGGATCGGAACCAGCTCGCTTTGCTGCTACATACCTAATCGCCATGCAGCCTTCTGTGGTAAACAAGACGCTTGCTGTTAGGCCCCGAGAGGCAGACAACACGTTGGTATGTGCAGTGGAATGGAGAGCTACTGTGTGGTGTGCACGCTTTCTTAGCTTCAGGTACACTTCTGTGCTCTTCGCAATGCAGACTTGAGAGTGTGCATGCTATTGATATTAGAAGAGTGGCAGACTGATATTAAACAGAGAGTTTAGAAGAAAAGTGCACGTCACAGACATGCTTTGTCCACAGGAACATCTAACAGCAGAGTGTTCTTTGTTAAAACTAGGTGACAATTCATTTCTTTTAGAGAGAAAACGCAGCAACATAAAAACCGCTAACAAGGAAACTCAACGCACCAGAGTGCTCTGCGCAGCATATCAGTTGTTAGTGACTAGTGCTAAGAAGCAGGATCAACATATGCTAGCTTTCTTACTGAATACCTATTCGTCTTGCTGCCTTCTGTGGTAAATATTGGAGATGCCGGCATCTCATGTCTATGTGTAGTAGACAGTGAGAACTACTATATGGTGTGCACGCTTTCTTCTTAGCTTTAGGTACACTTCTTTGCTATTCGCTATGCACACTTGAAAGAGTGCTTGGAACTCTTACAAGAAGCAGGACAGACTGATATCAAACAGGGAGTTTAGAAGAAAAGTTCACGTCCCAGCTGTGTTTAGTCTGCAGAAGAACATAGCAGGAGCGTGTTCGACGTGAGGAGTAGGTGAAAATTTACCTTCCTTAGAGAGAAATCGCCCCAGAACACAAAGCCCTGAAAAAGAAGCCGCTGAGCACCAGAGCTACGAAGAAAGCGCGCACACCACATAGTAGTTCTTCCTTCCGCTGCACATACCAATGTGTTGTCCGCTTCTTAGCACTAGTCACTGACAACTGATAGGCTGAGCAGAGCACTCTGGTGCCCTGAGTCTCCTTCTTTGCGGTTTGAATCCTGCAGCGATTTCTAACGGAGATGATTAGTCACCTAGCCCTCACAGAGAACAGTCTGCTGCAAGGTGTTTCTGCTGACAGAACACGCCTGGGACGTGCACTTTTCTTCTCTGCTCTCTGTTTAATTTCAGTCTAGCCCGCTTTTTGTGAGAGTGCCGGGCACGTTTTAACTCTGCATAGCGATGAGCACAGAAGTGTACCTAAAGCTAAGAAGAAAACCTGCACACCACACGGTAGTTTTCCTTTCCACTGCACATACCAAAGTGATGTCTGCACCTCGGAGCCTAAGAGCAAGCGTCATGTTTACCACAGAAGGCTGCATGGCGATTCGGTATGTAGCAGCAAAGCTAGCTGATCTTGATCCTTCTTCTTAGCACTAGTCACTGACAACTGATACGCTCAGCAGAGCACTCTGGTGCCCAGCAGTTCTTTCTTCGCAGTTTGTATCTTGCAGCGATTTTTCTCTACCGGAGACGATTTGTTACTTAGCCCTTCAACAGAACACTCTGCTGCTAGCACGGAGGGGCCCGGGGCGATCGCGGGTTACGCAGAGAGCTCTGTGCTCACTAGCAAAAGCCCAGCAAGAGCTTGTTCACCGGTTCCGTCAGCAGGCGTCTCTCTTGCTCCACGAAAAAGGAAAGCCCAGCTCTTGACTATGTCAGAACTTTGTGCGAGGATTCCCCCTGCACTTTACTGTTCCAAGGCTGTTCAGAATACAAGGCGTTCTTAATGCGTGTGCTCTCCAAATAACTTCGACACAGCATACCGGTTGCAAGCACCTAGTGGTAAGAAGGAAGTTCAACGCCCGATACCTTTACTGCTACAATATCTACACTTCATGCAGCCTTCTATGATAAATACCCGAGGTGCAGAGAACTCATTTCTATGTGTAGTGGAAAGAGAGAACTATTGTGAGGTGTGCACGCTTCCTTCTTAGCTCTAAGTACTTGTCGGTGGTTTTTGCTAGGAAGAGTGGAAGGAGTGCATGTCATGCTTACAGACAACAGGGCTGACTGCTATGGTACAGAGGGTCTAGAAGAAAAGTGCACGTCCCAGGCATGTTTAGTCAGCAGAAAATCCTAGCAGCAGAGTGCTCTTTCTGTGTGAGGACTAGGTGAGAAATCCTCTTCATTTGAGAGAAAACGCTGCAAGATACAAACTGCGAACAAAGAAACTCAGCGCACCAGAGTGCTCTGCGCAGCGTATCAGTTCTTAGGGACTAGTGCTAAGAAGCAGGATCAACATATGCTAGATTTCTTACTGAATACTTATTCGTCTTGCTGCCTTCTGTGGTAAATATTGGAGATGCCGGCATCTCATGTCTATGTGTAGTGGACAGTGAGAACTACTGTGGTGTGTACACGCTTTCTACTTAGCTTTAGGTACACTTCTTTGCTATTCGCTATGAAGACTTGAAAGAGTGCTTGGAACTCTTGCAAGAAGGAGGGCAGACTGATATCAAACAGAGAGTTTAGAAGAAAAGTTCACGTCCCAGCCGTGTGTAGTCTGCCGAAAAACATAGCAGGAGCGTGTTCGAGGTGAGGAGTAGGTGAAAATTTACCTTCCTTAGAGAGAAATTGCCCCAGAACACAAAGCCCTGAAAAAGAAGCCGCTGAGCGCCAGAGCTACGAGGAAAGCGCGCACACCACATAGTAGTTCTTCCTTCCGCTGCACATACCAATGTGTTGTCCGCATCTCGGAGCCTGAAAGCAAGCGTCATGTTTAACACAGAAGGCTGCATGAGGATTAGGTATGTAGTAGCAAAGCTAGCTGATATTGATCCCGCTTTTTAGCACTAGTCAATGACAACTGATAGGCTGAGCAGAGCACTCTGGTGCCCTGAGTTTCCTTCTTCGCGGTTTGTATCTTGCAGCGATTTCTCTCTAACGGAGATGATTAGTCACCTAGCCCTCACAGAGAACAGTCTGCTGCTAGGTGTTTCTGTTGACAAAACACGCCTGGGACGTGCACTTTTCTTCTCTGCTCTCTGTTTAATTTCAGTCTAGCCCGCTTTTTGTGAGAGTGCCGGGCACTTTTTAACTCTGCATAGCGATAAGCACAGAAGTGTACCTAAATCTAAGAAGAAAACCCGCACACCACACGATAGTTCTCCTTTCCACTGCACATACCAAAGTGATGTCTGCACCTCGGAGCCTAAGAGCAAGCGTCATGTTTACCATAGAAGGCTGCATGGCGATTCGGTATGTAGCAGCAAAGCTAGCTGATCTTGATCCTTCTTCTTAGCACTAGTCACTGACAACTGATACGCTCAGCAGAGCACACTGGTGCACGGCGGTTCTTTCTTCGCAGTTTGTACCTTGCAGCGATTTTTCTCTACCGGAGAGGATTTGTTACCTAGCCCGTCAACAGAACACTCTGCTGCTAGCCCGGAGGGGCCCGGGGCAATCGCAGGTTACACAGAGTGCAGTGTGCTCACTAGCTAAAGTCCAGCAAGAGCTTGTTCACCGCTTCTGTTAGCAGGGGTTGCTCTTGTTCCACGAAAAAGGAAAGCCCCGCTCTTGACTATGTCAGAACTTTGTGCGAGGATTCCCCCTGCACTTTACTGTTCCAAGGCTGTTCAGAATACAAGGCGTTCTTAATGCGTGTGTTCTCCAAATAACTTCGACACAGCATACCAGTTGCAAGCACCTAGTGGTAAGAAGGAAGTTCAACGTCCGATGGCTTTACTGCTACAATATCTACACTTCATGCAGCCTTCTATGATAAATACCCGAGGTGCAGAGAACTCATTTCTATGTGTAGTGGAAAGAGAGAACTATTGTGAGGTGTGCACGCTTCCTTCTTAGCTCTAAGTAGTTGTCGGAGGTTTTTGCTAAGAAGAGTGGAAAGAGTGCCTGGCACTGGCTACTTTTGGAGATACCAACACTACCTCCAAACTGGTATTAAGAAACTGGGAGGGTGTGGTTTCTTTTCAGAGGGAAAATGGCCAATGTTCGTATCCAGGGCAACTGGCTTGAGACTGCGTGTCTGACAGCCAAAATTCCGAAAGGATCAGGATTTCTCCCAGACTAAAGATGCCACCTCTTAGAACCCTGGCTACTTCTGCAGAGACCATATCTTCCTCCAAACTGCCATTAAGAAACTGGGAGGGTGTAGTTTTTTCATAGGTAAAATGGCCAATGTACGGGTCTTGGGCTCTAGACCGGAGACTGGGCGTCTGACAGCAAAAATTCTGAAAGGATCAGTATTTCTCCCAGACTAAAGATGCCACCTGTTAGAACCCTGCCTACATTTGGAGAGACTCAATCTTCCTCAAAAATGCTATTAAGAAACTGGGAGGGTGTGGTTTTTTTCAGAGGGAAAATTGCCATTGTTCATATCCAGGGCCCTAGGCTGGAGACGGGGCATCTGACAGCTAAAATTCTGAAAGGATCAGGATTTCTCCCAGACTAAAGATGCCAGCAGTTAGAAGCCTGGCTACTTTTGGACAGACCAACACTACCTCCAAACTGGTATTAAGAAACTGGGTGGGTGTGGGCTTTTTCAGAGGGAAAATGGCCAATGTACGTGTCAGGGCCCTTACCCAGAGTGTGGGCATCTGACAGCTAAAATTCGAAAAGGATCAGGATTTCTCCCAGAGTAAAGATGCCACCCCTTAGAACGCTGGCTACTTTTAGAGAGACAATATCTTCCTCCATACTGCCATAAAGAAACTGGGAGTGTGTGGTTTTTTTCAGAGGGAAAATGGCCAATGTTCGTATCCAGGGCAATTGGCCTAAGACTGGGCGTCTTACAGCACAAATTCGGAAAGGGTCAGGATTTCTCCCAGACTAAAGATGCCACCATTTACAACCCTGGCTACTTTTGGAGAGACCAACGCTACCTCCAAACTGGTATTAATAACTGGGAGGGTGTGGTTTCTTTTCAGAGGGAAAATTGACAATGTTTGTATCCAGGGCAACTGGCCTGAGACTGGGCGTCTGACAGCTAAAATTCCGAAAGTATCAGGATTTCTCCCAGACTAAAGATGCCACCTCTTAGAACCCTGGCTACTTTTGGAGAGACAATGTCTTCCTCAAAACTGCCATTAAGTAACTGGGAGGGTGTGGTTTCTTTTCAGAGGGAAAATTGCCAATGATCTTATCCATGGCAATGGGCCGGGGACTGGGCGTTCGACAGCTAAAATTCTGAAAGGATCAGGATTTCTCCCAGACTAAAGATGCCATCATTTAGAACCCTGGCTACTTTTGGAGAGATCAACACTACCTCCAAACTGGTGTTAAGAAACTGGGAGGGTGTGGTTTTTTTTCAGAGGGAAAATTGCCAATGTTCGTGTCCAGGGCAACTGGCCTGATACTGGCATCTGACAGCTAAAATTCCGAAAGGATCAGGATTTCTCTCAGACTAAAGATGCCACCAGTTAGAATTCTGGCTACTTTTGGAGAGACAATGTCTTCCTCAAAAAGGCCATTAAGAAACTGGGAGGGTGTGGTTTTTTTTCAGAGGGAAAATGGCCAATGTTCGTTTC